>CM027091.1:331536-461536 GCA_015343265.1 Pao palembangensis | reverse complement strand
TTGTCAGAGCGCCGGGAGGAAGGAGAGAGCTGGGACGGAGGGATAGAAGGCTGGGGGAGGGGGTGCACCCGCAGCCTCACAGGGGTTAACTTTAATCAGACGTGACACACACACACACACACGCACGCGCACACACACACACACACACACACACACACACACACTTTGATTCATTCAGCATATATGTTACATTGCGTATTGCTGAACATCCAGTTCATTTCTACACCTTTTTTTTCAGGGATGGAGTGAAAGACAATCTTCGTCCTCTTCCTCCTCATCACCACCACCACCACCACCTCCAACCACGTGGTTAAAGGTCCTTCTGCGGTGGAATGGACAGTAAATCTCTTTATTCCGACTCGTCTGTGCCTTTTTGTTCATTTCGTATTCGTCTTTTCGAGCCGGTTTGTCCGCCTGTGTGAAGCGGACCCGAGAGCAGGGCGGCGTGCCGCAGCGGCGGGGACGGCGGGAGCAGCGGCGGGGACGGCGGGAGCACGCAGGCCTGAGGAGCGGCGCTGACAGGCGGAGGAAGAGGAGGAGGAAACGGGCGTGATTAGAAGCAGACAAGGCTGTCTGCGCCGCGGTCCCCGCCACTTTCTGCTGCGGTGCACACGCCCGCTCACTCGTGCACGCGGCTGCGGGATTCTGCCGCGCAGCCGGCGGCCATCTTGAGACCGGGAAGTTGCGAAGGCGCCAGATTTGTGTTGCGTCTCTGTCGGCTGGCTGCCTGGTTACCGCCTGGGTGCTGTCTCACGGTAACACCGACGCACGCTAATGTCCCTGCCGCTGCGGCGACCCAGATGTCCCTACAGTCTAATCTAATCTAAGACGCTTCTGCTCTGGGATTGGCTAATCCAGCAGCGCTCTTCCTAATCTGAGGTCTAATAGGCGACATCTGGAGCAGATGAGGCCACAATCAGGGCCGGAGACAATCTGATTGAGTTGTTTGGCTGCGTTAATCTGCTCCCAACAGCAACTTTGAGCATGTAAACGTGAATTGAAGCGCTGAGGAACAGGCTGAGCAGGGCCGAACAAACGGATTTCCAGCTCGCTGATCTGCCCTTCAGCATTAAAGAGCCGCAATCACGCAGGATTTGCGCATGTTTGCGCGTGGAAACGCTGATGGCTTCCATGTTCGGCCTCTCCCGTCGTCAGTGGTTTCCTGCTGCCGCGCCAGGCGAAACCAGTCCGAGCTCATCTTCCCTACTGTGTTTCAGAGGAAATGAAAAGGCCTGAGTGCAGAAGGTCGTCACGCATTTGCCTTCCAGCTCTGCTTCTGGGAAAGAATTGAGCGATAAATAATAGAAAAGGGAATAAATAAGAAGGAGGAGCCTCGGCCAGCAGCTCTCTCTGCGTTCACGCCACAGAAAGGACTAAAAGCCGACTCTGGCGCTGCTGTCAACACTCGCCGCAGCCCCTAATGCACCAAATCATCAATAATCAACTGGAGGCGTCACCTGGCGGAGGTGTCTCCCCTCTTTGGGTGGTGCGAGCGAGCTGGGGTGTGATGGGAGGATGCTCCCAGCTGCAGGAGGCCTCCTCCAGGAGCCTAGCAACAGAGCCGTCTCCTCTGTAAAAATAGGAGCGGCGCTCCGCCGCAGACGTGCAACACGCTCTGCGCTTCATCGATTATGCGGCCGAGCCCCTCGCAGCCCGGCTTTACAAGCCGCGTCTCCCCCTCTTTGCCGTGCGCTCGCCCTGGCGCTCAGATTTAGAGCCATTTGCCTGACAATGGCATCAATATTTCAGCCTCCGCGCCTCCTTTTGGGCGCATCCCTCTTGTTTCCCCCGGACGATGAAACGTTAATGTTATTTGGGCATCAGGCTGCAGACACACGCAGAATTTCAATTTAAACATTTTCATCCTAAACTAGCAGCTGTGTACACTTTTCCTCTGACGGATGTTTCTACGTGACCTACATCAGCAGCCACATCCGCGATAACAACGATGACTGTAAAAATTAGATTTGAAGACAATTTCAGGAAGCTAAATCTTCACATTTTGGGGGAAAAATGTAGAATAAAACAATTAATTATTCAAAAAAATAATAAAAATCCCTCTGCTGCTGGTTTGGAGGGGAGGCCTCCAGCAGAAGATCCCGTCTCCAGGTTTTTATTCCTCCATTCAACGCTCGTCATCCCTGCTCACACACACTCAGATACACAGCGGCGGAGCGAGTCGGGCCCGGTCCCGCCTGAGGGAGACGAGCGAGAGGAGAGGAAGGGCAGCAGAGGAAGAGCGCGCGGCCTCGGCCGTGATCAGAAACCCCGAAAACATCAGCAGAGGCTGCTCGTTAACGGCTGCTCCCCGCACTGATCTGGGCCTGATTTGAAAGCACTCAGATTACGGGTTATCCTGGATTATGCTAACAGAGCCCGCGCACAAACACTTATCAGTTTCATTTCTTGTCCTCCCAATGATATTCATGCCAAATCCCACAGCGCTGTATCTTTGCTCACAGCTGGCAAGTGGAACTAAAGGATTATGCAAGCCGCTTCCACCAGCAAATAGATTTTCCCGACTTCAGAGGAAGCTGCTGCGGCGGCGGCGGCGGCGGCGGTGGCGCCTGTCTGTCCGCCAGGCATGCACCAAAACAAGCCTCCCCTCCGCATTTCCTTTCCTTGTTTCACCAGCAGGTTCCAGACAGGAAGAGCGGAGAGGGTGACGCACAGGAGCTAACGAAAGCAGCTAGCGAGCCAGCGACGGCTCGGCCAACAGCACCTTCGCTGCATTTACACGCTGCGACCACAGGAGGCGCTAAAAGCAAAATACCCTGAAATACGTAATACACATATTTATCTTTTTGACATATTCATGCAATAGGATATAAATGCCTTCTATCTGAACTCAGGCCAATCCCCTAACTGCAGATTTCTGTATCAGACACCTGTACTCCCCTAAGGCTGATGTGCGTTACACATTCTAGAAGGTTTTACTCTCTCGTCTAATTCGTTGCTTTGTTTTGTAATTTTTGTCTGAGCCAGAAAGAGTCGGAGGGGCTACGTACGCACGCTGAGCATTTTCCTTTTATTATCTTTCCTTCTGAGGACGTTTTATCAAAACAAATTCAAACATTTCACTGGAAAACAACAATCGGGTCACGATTCTGCGAGACTGTAACATTAACAAATCTCAG
This sequence comes from Pao palembangensis, assembly GCA_015343265.1. Classification (NCBI taxonomy): domain Eukaryota; kingdom Metazoa; phylum Chordata; class Actinopteri; order Tetraodontiformes; family Tetraodontidae; genus Pao; species Pao palembangensis. Next base: position 458,399 of record CM027091.1, on the reverse strand, counting down.
GTTTTTTTGGTTTTTTTGGGTTTTTTTACTAACTGGAGCAGGTGTAATTATGTCATCAACAGTCTGAGGAAAACCCCAGCAATGAATGGATATTTCACAGGTTACATGAAAGGATCTTATTGCTGTTGATCTGCTGGTGTAACTTTCTGATTGAAGCTATCAAGCAAGGAGATTATTCTGGAAATCACACCAACAAAAGAAGAAAGTGCAGACTGAAGAACAATTCAGATTTGTCAGAAATTCCATGAAAATGGCATCAAATCATCCCCCATCATGCAGTTCTGCCACAGCTTAGCTTAGCTGGAGTTTAGCACGATTATCGCTAACGCTGACAACCGTTCACCGTTAGCATAAATGTGCAGTTTGGCGTTTGGATGCAGCTGGTTGGCGAAGCTAAAGAAAGATCTCTCTCACACACACACACACACACACACATCTTTACAGAGAGAAATGCAGAGGTTGGCTTGGAGAAACACAACAATTACACTTGCCCTAGGAGGCCGAGCAAACCTGAGCGCGTTGCTATGGAAACTCAAGTACAGCAGAAAGTAACAGGAAAATCAATTCAGCCTGAGCTTATCTCTCTCTCCTTCTCCCTCTCCTCTCTCTCTCTCCGTATTTCAGAGGGGCTACAAAGCTCCTTTCCTCTCCCCGTCCCAGTTTAACCATGGCGGCGCTGATGCAGCACCAATCACAACAAACGCCGCTTTTTCCCGCCTTTCGTGTGATTCTAAACAACAGTCGGGGGCTCGGACGGCCCTGAAATGAAAGAAAAGCAGCGTGCAGGCGTGAGCGCCGCAGCCACGCCGCCGTCCGCGCTCTTTGGCGGCTGCACGCAGGTGATAAGCGTTGCGGCGCAGCTGCTCGCCTCTGATAGGCTGTCGGTGCTGATGGGAAGATTGAGGGCTGCGCCTGTCAGAAGGCCGCTGCCGCCGCCTCCTGACGTCGCCAGTGACGGCCCGCGCCGCAGCCTGCGTCATGTGACACTGAAGAACCAATGAGGAGCAGAGTCCAGGCCTGTTTTTAAACCGCAGCCGAAAACAAGGAGGAGAAGAAATGTTTTCACCATAACGCAACTGTGAGGACAAGAGCTGCTCACCTGGCCTGCAGGAGGAGGAGACCACACCAGGAGAGGGGAGAAGAGAGGAGAGAGAAGAAGAGAGGAGAGAAGAGAGAAGGTAGAAAGTAGATGATAGGGCTAGGGTTACTGACTGCTCCAGGGTTAGGGTTACTGACTGCTCCAGGGTTAGGGTTACTGACTGCTCTGGGGTTAGGGCTAGGGTTACTGACTGCTCCGGGGCTAGGGTTACTGACTGTTCCAGGGTTAGGGCTAGGGTAAAGGCACCAGAGTTACCGACTGCACCAGGCAGTCCAGGCTGGTGGCTCTTAGTCGTGTCCCCATCTGTAATGGTTTTGTGGTGTTCAGCAGCCGGTCAGGTCAGCAGGTGTGTTAAAAGCATGATGGTGTGTAATCAGTGTTACAGCCGGTCAGCAGGCGGTCAGCAGGCGGTCAGCAGGCGGTCAGCAGGCGGGCACGGCGCTCTGTGAAAGTTTAAAGGAGCTCAGTGTGATTCAGCACCCTCACGACCAATAATCCTTGATTAAACGGAAGATGAGCGGCAAAAAATCAGGTGGGAAACCCTCATTAGGCCGGCGGCCTGATTTAAGTTGGTAAGCCTGATCAGCTGCTTCTAAGATGGGATCAGACAGCGATTCTGTTGCCAGCATTATGGGATGTAATGACACTCCAGTCTGGCTCTGCCAGCACTTTGGTTGGAAGACATATGGAAGGATCCGGTGTGAGCGTCACACCCCCTCACACACACACACACACACACCAACTTCCTTCTATCTCTGCAAGGACATTCACAGACAAAATATATTCTCTAACCCAGAGGTGGGCAAACTGAGGCCCGGGGGCCACATGTGGCCCAATGAACTCCTGAATCCGGCCCGCAGAGCCTTCACAATCATTCCTCCAGAAGCCAAATGAAGAGGGTTGTCAGCTGATTGGTTAGAGACAGGTCCAGACCCCCCTTCAGCTAGCATGCTAACATGTCCTCTCAAGAAGGCGGGGCCAAACATCATCTGGAGCTTCATCATCCATCTCTAGTTGGACCAGTTTACAGGCTCTTCACAAACTTTTCTCAGTCAAGATCTAAAACCCAACGTGGCCCTTCAGGCTAAAGAACTGCCCACGCCTGGTCTAGCCCGTAACCCCCTGACCCTGACCCTGACCCTGACCACCTACCAAACTCCTGGACCCCAACCTAAACCAAGTCTGAACCCTCAAACAGGCCTTTGTGGATCAACCCAAAATGTCCTCACTTTGCTGGTGAAATCAAGATGTTGCTACTCAGTATGTATCAACAAGAACACACACACACACACACACACACACACACACACACACACACCGGGAGAGTTTGTAAAAACAAACAAATGGCTTGTTGCAGCTGTAATTAGCGGGGCTTATTAGCGGCGCGCTCCTGGCCCCGGGCCAGGCTCCGGTTCTGGCTCGGCTCCAGTCTCTCCAGTCAACCGGGAACGCGCGCTAACGCAGCCTCGGGGTCGCGCGCCAACCAACCGTCAGGACCAGGTTAGCTCATGGCAGACCCAGCGCAGGCCTGGCTGACTGGAGCAGCTGCTCAGGCTGAGTCTTGCTGGCTGGTTGCTCCAGCCGTGCCTGCTGGTCTTCTTGCGTAAATAAATAAACACACGTTAGCGTAGCACAACTAAGTGGACAACGAGCAGATTAAGTTGCCCAACCAGCAGGCAGCCAGAGCCACACGCTGATGCGCTCCTTCATTTGCAGCCTGTTTCATGCCTGATAGCAAACTGAATTATTGTGAAATCAGGTTTTCGGGGAGCACGTGTGCTGGATCCAGGCGGGAAGCGAAGGGACGTCCCCGACGCAGGCAGCCAAATTGCCTCTTACAGATGAGAGTGTGTTCAGCCTCCCAGTGCGGCCAGCCATCAGCAGCCTGATCAGTGCCTGCCTAAACAGCCTGATGGCTGCCAGACGGCTCCTGTTTGCTAACAGACACTCGTGCAAGCGCGCCGCTCCAGCTGTTGTTGATTCTGTCTCCGTGTGGACCATCAGCTGGGAACCACAGCGCTGCCTGCTGCTCAGCCTGCCCGCACTTTACCGACTGTTTCACGGCCAGGAAGACCTCATCAGGACCTTCAGTCCCGGCCCGAGGTCGCCTGGAAGAACCTAACCTTTGGCTGAGGATGCTGTTAGGAAGCTGACTGAATTCCCTCCATCTGCTGCCTCCATCCTATCAGAGATGTGTGGAGGAGAAAGGTTCCTAGTGGAGAGAAAGGTTCTCACTGGAGAGAAAGGTTCCTAGTGGAGAGAAAGGTTCCTACTGGAGAGAAAGGTTCCTAGTGGAGAGAAAGGTTCCTACTGGAGAGAAAGGTTCTCACTGGAGAGAAAGGTTCCTACTGGAGAGAAAGGTTCTCACTGGAGAGAAAGGTTCCTAGTGGAGAGAAAGGTTCCTACTGGAGAGAAAGGTTCCTACTGGAGAGAAAGGTTCTCACTGGAGAAAAAGGTTCTCACTGGAGAAAAAGCCATCAGCTTACTGAGGAGAAAGGTTCTCACTGGAGAGAAAGGTTCTCACTGGAGAGAAAGGTTCTTACTGAGGAGAAAGGTTCTCACTGGAGAGAAAGGTTCCTAGTGGAGGAGAAAGGTTCTCACTGAGGAGAAAGGTTCTCACTGGAGAAAGGTTCCAGTGGAGGAGAAAGGTTCTCACTGAGAGAAAAGGTTCACTGGAGAAAAAAGGTTCTACTGAGGAGAAAAGGTTCTCACTCGGAGAGAAAGGTTCCCAGTGGAGAATGAAGTGGGTTCCTGCACACAGCAGATCTGAGCCCTTTGTGCCATCCCAGCGTGCACACCGGTCTCCACGATGGAGCGAGCGCATGCAGGTGGAGGTCTGATGCAGGTGGAGGGTTGATGCAGGTGGAGGTTTGATGCAGGCGGAGGGTTGATGCAGGTGGAGGTCTGATGCAGGTGGAGGTTTGATGCAGGTGGAGGTCTGATGCAGGCGGAGGGTTGATGCAGGTGTGGGAGGCCTGATGCAGGCGGAGGGGTTGATGCAGGCGGAGGGTTGATGGCAGGCGGAGGGGTTGATGGTGCGGAGGGGTTGATGCAGGTGGGAGGCTTGATGGCAGGAGGTTTGATGCAGGTGGAGGTCTGATGCAGGCGGAGGGTTGATGCAGGTGGAGGTCTGATGCAGGAGGAGGGTTGATGCAGGCGGAGGGTTGATGCAGGTGAGGTCTGATGCAGGTGGAGGGTTGATGCAGGTGGAGGTTTGATGCAGGTGGAGGGTTTCACGCTGGAACTAAGGTGGTGCATGAACACCCCGACTGCTCCACTCTCACCTCACTGCCTGCTAAGCCTGTCTTGTCCTCCCTCAGTTCCCCAAACTCCTCCTGGAGCAGCACTCGCAGGGTGCAGCAGGTGCAGCAGGTGCAGCAGATGTGTGTGTGTGTGAGTGTGTGTGTGAGTGTGTGTGTGTGTGTGTGTGTGTGTGAGTGTGTGTGTGTGTGTGTGTGTGTGTGTGTGTGTGTGTGTGTGAGTGTGTGTGTGTGAGTGTGTGTGTGTGTGTGTGTGAGTGTGTGTGTGTGTGTGTGTGTGGGAGTGTGTGTGTGTGTGTGTGTGTGTGTGTGTGTGTGTGTGTGTGTGGAGGTGTGTGTGTGTGTGTGTGTGTGTGTGTGTGTGTGTGTGTGTGTGTGTGTGTGTGTGTGTGTGTGTGTGTGTGTGTGCTTCAGCCTGTGCTCCCATGGTTCCCTGTGGCAGCTGCATGATTAATGCACACAAATATTGATTTTTTTTTCCTTTTCCTTCTGTTTTTCATGCCTTCGCGAGGATGACCTACTCTGCCTACACACCTGCTCACACACACACACACACACACACACACACACACACACACAGTATGTCCAGCAGCTGCGAGGCAGATGATTAAGAGGGACTGGGGAAACCAGGAGAGACGAGGGTCAGCCTTTCTTCAGTGCTGATCAGTGTGTGAGGAAGAGGAGGAGGAGGAGGAGGAGGAGGAGGAGGAGGAAGAGGAGGAGGAAGAGGGAGGAGGAAGAGGAAGAGGAAGAGGGAGGAGGAGGAGGAGGAGGAAGAGGGGAGGAGGAGGAGGAGGAAGAAGAGGGAGGAGGAGGAGGAAGAGGGAAGAGGAAGAGGAGGAGGAGGGAGGAGGAGGAGGAGGAGGAGGAAGAGGAAGAGGGAGGAGGAGGAGGAGGAGGAGGAGGAAGAGGGAGGAGGAAGAGGAAGAGAAGAGGGGAGGAGGAGGAGGAGGAGAGGAAGAGGAGGAGGAGGAGGAGGAAGAAGAGGAGGAGGAGGAGGAAGAGGAGAGGAAGAGGAGGAGGAGGAGGAGGAGGAGGAGGAGGAAGAGGAGGAGGAGGAGGAGGAGGAGGAAGAGGAGGGCGGGGACGGTCTGCAGGATGGCGGCGTTGTGGAAGGCGTGCAGCACAGACGCGCCTTCATCATCATCTTCACTAGCTGGAAGGAGGACGGAAGGAGGGGTGGGGGAGCTGTCACCAGTCTGTGACGCTCCCTGTTGGCCCCGCCCACTCTCCTCAGCTCCTCCTGCACGCTGCCTGCGGCCACGCCCACCTCTGAAGGTGGGCGTGACTTTGGACGGGCTGGATTTACAGCCTGCTTCCTCTGACCGTCTCTGGGCCTGTAAATCGAATGCACCTCCTGGTTTGGGCGTGGTCCTGTTCTCCACCTGCCTCGCTGACTTCTGACCAGCTGCTAGGCTTCAGCTCTGGTTCCTGGTCCCTGCTACCTGGTTGCTGGTGGGGCAGCAGAGCTGTGCTTTCAGGCATCATTTACTCCTCTAAATCAACAAATTTGTAGTTTTATTCAGGGCGAATTTATAGCCTAAAAAACAGATTAAAAAAAGGATCAAAATAGCCCAAAATTGCCCGTCTGGAGCCACTTTGTCAATGTGCAAACATGGGAGGAGCAGAGCTGGTGGCTGGTTAAAACTGTCACAAAACAAATGTGCTTTAATTACTTCCAAAGGCAGCGTAATAAAACCCGGCCAGAGCAGCAGAACGAGAGCGGCAGACGACTTTCATCACTGAAGACCAAACACGCAGCTGGAGAGCAGGCGCCAGCACGCTATCTGACGCTGTGAGCCGGGCGCAGGAAGTCGTGCTCTGCGTGAAAAAGGAAAAAAACAACATCGTTTTCACCCAGGGAAAAGTGAGCTGAGCAGGTTACGCCAACAAGATGGGAAGAGAAGAGAAGAGAAGAGAAGAGAAGAGAAGAGGAAGAGAAGAGAAGAGAAGAGAAGAGAAGGAGAGAGGTCGAGGTGAAGGACTCTGCGGAGGAGGAGGAGGAGGAGGATGGAGAGGAGAGAAGGGCGTGAAGGGAGAGTGAAGGAGCAGAAGGGAAAGTGAGAGGAGGAGAGAAGCTGCCCTCCTGACCTCTCTGAGCGAAACTAAAAACAGAACAACAACAACAACAACAACTGTTATTACTGCTACAGCACAACAGTCCTCTGGGATTGGGATTAGCGGATTGGGAGAGAAACAGCAGAGAGACACAAACACACCTTCGCCGTCGCCCACCTGGCCCAAGCGGAAGGTCGTCCACCCAAACGAGAGCTGGAATCCCTCTCTCTTTGCTCCACTTTCCCTCCTTTCGTGCCTCCTTCATCCCTCTATTAGCCGTCAATTGTTTATCAAAGGCTGCCAGGAGACAACGGCCGGGCCCATTTTAGAACACCAGCAGGGGTTAATGGTGTGTTAGCGCAGCGCCGCTTAAGGCCACCTTCATTCACTCTGGAAAGCTTTGAGAGGTCCTTCATATTCTAATGAACTTCTCAATCACAGCTGATTCATTAAGACAGGGCCCACCTGGAATCACCCATCTAGTTCTCAGCTGACGCACCAGTCACCACCACCTCAGCCAGTTCAACGTCCCAGCAACACCGTTCTTCTCCTGGACAGCAGGAGAGGAAGAGTAGAGAAGAGTAGGAGAAGAGTAGAGAGGAAGAGTAGAGAAGAGAGTAAGAGTAGAGAAGAGTAGAGAAGAGTAGAGAGGAAGAGTAGAGAAGAGTAGAGAAGAGTAGAGAGGAAACAGAGAAGAGAGAGAAGAGTAGAGAGGAAGAGAGAGAAGAGTAGAGAAGAGAGTAGGAAGAGAGAGAGGAAGAGTAGAGAAGAGTAGAGAAGAGTAGAGAAGAGTAGAGAGGAAGAGTAGAGAAGAGTAGAGAGGAAGAGTAGAGAGGAAGAGTAGAGAAGAGTAGAGAAGAGTAGAGAGGAAGAGTAGAGAGGAGTAGAGAGGAAGAGTAGAGAGGAAGAGTAGAGAGGAAGAGTAGAGAGTAGAGAGGAAGAGTAGAGAAGAGTAGAGAAGAGTAGAGAAGAGTAGAGAGGAAGAGAGAAGAGAGAGAAGAGTAGAGAAGAGTAGGGAGAGGAAGAGTAGAGAAGAGTAGAGAAGAGTAGAGAAGAGTAGAGAGGAAGAGTAGAGAAGAGTAGAGAAGAGTAGAGAAGAGTAGAGAAGAGTAGAGAAGAGTAGAGAAGAGTAGAGAGGAAGAGTAGAGAAGAGTAGAGAAGAGTAGAGAAGAGTAGAGAAGAGTAGAAAGGAAGAGTAGAGAAGAGTAGAGAGGAAGAGTAGAGAAGAGTAGAGAAGAGTAGAGAAAAGTAGAGAGGAAGAGTAGAGAAGAGTAGAGAAGAGTAGAGAAGAGTAGAGAGGAAGAGTAGAGAAGAGTAGAGTAAGAGGAGAGAAGAGTAGAGAGGAAGAGCAGAGAAGAGTAAAGAAGGAGGAGAAGAGTAGAGAGGCAGAAAGAGAAGAGGAGAAGAGTAGAGAGGAAGAGTAGAGAAGAGTAGAGAAGAGTAGAGAAGAGTAGAGAGGGAGTAGAGAGGAAGAGAGAGAAGAGAGAGAAGAGAGAGAAGAGTAGAGAAGAGTAGAGAAGAGTAGGAGAAGAGAGAGAAGAGTAGAGAGGAAGAGAAAGAGAAGAGGCAGGGAGAAGAGGAGAAGAGTAGGAGAAGAGAGTAGAAAGGAAGAGAGAAGAGTAGAGAGGAAGAGTAGGAGAAGAGTAGAGAAGAGTAGAGAGGAAGAGTAGAGAGGAGTAGAGAGGAAGAGGTAGAGAGGAAGAGAGAGAGGAAGAGTAGAGTAGAGAGGAAGAGTAGAGAAGAGTAGAAGAGTAGAGAGGAAGAGAGAAGAGTAGAGAAGAGTAGAGAAGAGTAGAAAGGAAGAGTAGAAAGGAAGAGTAGAGAGGAAGACTAGAGAAGAGTAGAGAGGAAGAGTAGAGAAGAGTAGAGAAGAGTAGAGAAGAGTAGAGAGGAAGAGTAGAGAAGAGTAGAGAAGAGTAGAGAAGAGTAGAGAGGAAGAGTAGAGAAGAGTAGAGAAGAGTAGAGAAGAGTAGAGAGGAAGAGTAGAGAAGAGTAGAGAAGAGTAGAGAAGAGAGGAAGAGAGGTGAGAGGCAGAGTATGAGAGGAAGAGAGAGAAGAGTAGAGAGGAAGAGTAGAGAGGTAGAGTATGAGAGGAAGAGAAGAGTAGAGAGGAAGAGTAGAGAGGAAGAGTAGAGAAGAGAGAGAAGAGTAGAGAAGAGTAGAGAGGAAGAGTAGAGAGGAAGAGTAGAGAAGTAGAGAAGAGTAGAGAGGAAAAGCATGAGAGGAAGAGTAGAGAGGAAGAGCATGAAAGGAAGAGTAGAGAGGAAGAGTGTGAGAGGAAGAGTAGAGAGGAAGAGCATGAGAGGAAGAGTAGAGAGGAAGAGCATGAGATGAAGAGTAGAGAGGAAGAGTAGAGAGGAAGAGTAGAGAAGAGTAGAGAGGAAGAGTAGAGAGGAAGAGTAGAGAAGAGTAGAGAGGAAGAGCATGAGAGGAAGAGAGAGAGGAAGAGTAGAGAAGAGTAGAGAGAAGAGAGAGAAGAGAGAGGAGAGGGAGAGAGGAAGAGTAGAGAAGAGTAGAGAGGAAGAGCATGAGAGGAAGAGTAGAGAGGAAGAGTAGAGAAGAGTAGAGAGGAAGAGTAGAGAAGAGTAGAGAAGAGTAGAGAGGAAGAGTAGAGAAGAGTAGAGAGGAAGAGTAGAGAGGAGTAGAGAGGAAGAGTAGAGAAGAGTAGAGAAGAGTAGAGAGGAAGAGTAGAGAAGAGTAGAGAAGAGAGAGGAAGAGTAGAGAAGAGTAGAGAGAAGAGTAGAGAAGAGTAGAGAAGAGTAGAGGAAGAGAGAAGAGAGAGAGGAAGAGCAGAGAAGAGTAGAGAAGAGTAGAGAGGAAGAGTAGAGAAGAGTAGAGAAGAGTAGAGAAGAGTAGAGAGGAAGAGTAGAGAAGGGTAGAGAGGAAGAGAGAGGAAGAGAGAGAAGAGTAGGAGAAGGTAGAGAAGAGAGAGAGGAAGAGTAGAGAAGAGAGAGAAGAAAGGAGAGAAGAGTAGAGAAGAGTAGAGAGGAAGAGTAGAGAAGAGTAGAGAGGAAGAGTAGAGAAGAGTAGAGAGGAAGAGTATGAGAGGAAGAGTAGAGAGGAAGAGTAGAGAGGAAGAGTAGAGAAGAGTAGAGAGGAAGAGTAGAGAAGAGTAGAGAGGAAGAGTATGAGAGGAAGAGTAGAGAAGAGTAGAGAGGAAGAGTAGAGAGGAAGAGTAGAGAAGAGTAGAGAGGAAGAGTTTGAGAGGGAGAGTTTGAGAGGAAGAGCAGGGGAGAGGAAGAGTAGAGGAGTAAAGAGTAGAGAAGAGTAGGAGGAAGAGATGAGAAGAGTAGAGAGGAAGAGCAGAGAGGAGGAACATGAGAAGAAGAGCAGGAGAGGAAGAGTAGAGAGGAAGAGTTTGAGAGGAAGAGCATGAGAGAAGAGCATGGAGAGAAGAGTAGAGAGGAAGAGTAGAGAGGGAAGAGTAGAGAGGGGAAGAGAGAGAAGAGGGAGAGAGGAAGAGTAGGAGAAGAGTAGGAGAGGAAGAGTTTGGAGAGGGGAGAGCTGAGAGGAAGAGCAGGAGAGGAAGAGTAGAGAGGAAGAGTAGAGAGGAAGAGTAGAGAGGAGGAGTATGATGGAAGAGTAGAGAAGAGTAGAGAGGAAGAGTATGGGAGAGGAAGAGCAGAGAAGAGTAGAGAAGAGTAGAGAGGAAGAGCACAGAGAAGAGTAGAGGAGGAAGAGCATGAGAGGAAGAGTAGAGGGGAAGAGTGTGAGAGGAAGAGAGAGAGAGAGAGAGAGGAAGCAGAGAGGAAGAGTAGAGGAAGAGAGAGAAGAGCAGGAGAGAGGAAGAGTAGAGAAGAGTAGAGAGGAAGAGTAGAGAGGAAGAGTAGAGAAGAGTAGAGAGGAAGAGTAGAGAAGAGTAGAGAGGAAGAGCATGAGAGGAAGAGTAGAGAGGAAGAGCATGAGAGGACGAGTAGAGAGGAAGAGCATGAGATGAAGAGTAGAGAGGAAGAGTGTGATGAAGAGCATGAGAGGAAGAGCTCACGCATGCTCACCAGCCTGAGTCGGCTCTGACGTTTATCTGCTGGTGAGCAAACGTGTCTGCTGACTCTCTGCAGGGCAGCAGGCGGGGCCACCACCTGCTGCCCTCACGCCCCTGCGCCTCTCTCCTCGCCGGGTCAAACTGCAGCTGCTCGCCATTGTTGAGACCTACATCTTTATGGGCCCGCACACACACACGCGCGCACACACACACACACGCCCCTACAGTAAACATACGCTCTCGGTAACAGCGAGAGGTGAACGCGCTCATGCATCAGACGGCAGCATCAAATATTCATCAGTGAGCACGCCGATTTCCAGGGCGTGCTCATCTTTCTGACAGCGGGAGCCGACACGGACAACCCGACACACCCGTGTGTGGAGTTCTACTGGTTCCCAGTCCCTTCCTGCGCTTGGGAATATTCCGAAAGGAAAGGAAAAGAGCGGTCAGCCCTTCCAGAGAGAAACCTCCGAGCAGGCCCAGATCCAGACTCCAGACTCTCTGAGTCGCAGCAGAAGCCGCACGCTCACGTCGCTGAATCGTTTATTCACGCGTCACGCCCGCGCGGGCGTGCTGCGTGTCCCTGCGCTCTGTGTGACATCAGCCGGTATCTCCAACCAGCTCCTTGCAGCGAGGAACTGGAGCAACCACGAGTAAACAAGCCGCTCGGATCAGAAGACACATCTTCACGCTTGAGCAGACGCGTTTAAAATGCCACCAAAACACCGTCCCACATTCTGCCCTCAGTCAAACGACATCAAGCGCTCACTCGCCGGTCCCGGAGCGCCGCGGCAGCCAGCGGGCCATGCACCAGCACGTCAGCAGATCTAGATCCTAGAGGAGAACAGGTCCGACCCGGGGAATCTGCTCCGCTTAGGCCCTCGCTGGACTCCAAAAGGAGCTGGAGTGTTTACAGGAGCGGGCGAGTGATGGGAAGTGACAGCTAGCAACATCCGCTGGCGAGCGGCGCAGAGCCGCAGCGCTCCGGCGATGACGCGGACGGGAAGAACGGGGCGGCTTTACCTTCCCGCTAGCACAGAGCACCGATCGTACCTGAGCTCAGCGAAACCGTGTCTTTTTCCCAGGAAACGACAGCGATGTAGGCCTCCACAGAAGCGGGGATAATGCACTTGAAGACGGCCACGCTGCCTCTCATGGCCTTCTGGTCCGCCACCCGCACTGTGTAGGGCTCCCGGGAGACTGCGGAGCAGCAAAAAGACACGTTTCAACATGCACGTCCTGTTGAGACAAGCGGTAAAGTGAAGGGACGGGAATCACTCTCGCCCTCTGCTGGCAGGTTGCAGGGATCTACCCTACAGTGGCTTTGTGCTGTTTGCGCTTGAGTTAGCAAGCTAATGGTTAGCATTAGCTGGACTGCAGAAACCAGTCAGACCAGTGTTGATTATCAGCAGTCTGACAGCTAGCTTCCAGAGGACAGGCAAACTGTCATCAGGCCTTTATTCTGGTAGCTTCCGTAACTTCCTGTCTGCTGCCCCCCCCCACCTTCACTCACCAGCTTTGATGTGGACATCCTGACTCCGGATCTTGCCAGAGGGGTTCTCGGCAGTGCAGTAGTACGTGTTGTCGTGGATCAGCTTGCTGTAGCTGGACGGCAGGAAGTTGAAGATCTGCAGGGTTCCGTTAGGGTGGACGTGGCGGATCCCCGGGACATCGTAGATCTCCTCGCCAGTGGCCAGATACCAGCGGAGCGAGGCAGGGGGCGCTCCCCCAGCGGGACAGGGCACCGAGGTCCCTGTGGTGCTGGCAAATACTACCTCTTGCAGAGATGCATTGACAAAGTATAAGCTGGAGTGTAGGTCCTCCGTAACAACTGCAAGAGAGCAAACAGGAAGTGATGTCACGAGCGTCAGAAACATTCACCAGCAGCAGCTAACGTTGAGGCTCGGACGGTTCCATCGCCTTTAAACCCAAGTCAAACTGACCCGAAATGGCACAAAGCCTCCAAAAAGGTCGAGCCAGAGTCTGAGATCCATCCACGCGGACGAGCGCCGTACGCGCAGAGCGTGCGTCAGGCCCGGGGACGAGCCCCGAGGCCACGCACAGTGCCACTGGCTGGATCCCCCCCACGGGAGAAAACATTTTAGCGCTTCATAAATTCCTAACAAGGTCTCAAATTGCAGCCACTTTGGTCCTTCTCTCTGCTCCAGCAGCTCCAGACCACCAAGCAGACCTTCTGCCACCAGGAAGCAGCAAATTTGCCCCAAATTATTAGCATCACTGAAATCTAAGACACATTAGCTTGTTTTCTCTCTGCTACACACAAGTGGAAATTACACATTAAACACATTAAAAAAAAGAAACCTTTACTACGGTTATCAACGCGGCTCAAATCTGTGGAACATCTGATACTCTTGATATGTTAATACTGTTCGTTTGTCTAAACCAGCGGTCCCCAACCCCTGGGTCGTGGGCCGGTAGCGGTCCGTGGGTCATTCAGTACCGGGCCGCACAGAAAGAAATAACCCACATTACTATGTTTTATTTATCATCTGAAACTGAACGATGTTTTTATTGTGAAAAATTCCCAGATTCTCTTTGTTATATCCATCTATGGACCACTTTTGACACGAAAATACCAGTTTTCATGCCGGTCATATGGCGTTCTTTTGTTGTATTTATCGGCCACACCTTAAAGGCCGCTCCCTGAAGATACCGTGTGACGTTAAACCCGGACTCTTAACTGGTGTTAGCATGCTCTGCGGCTCATCTACCGCTGCTGCGCTACCCGAATAGCAGCAGTTAAAACATTAAACAAAACCTTGTGTAAACACACCTGGAGGAGAGGAGGAGTAAAAAGAGAGAGGAGTGTGTTAGCTCCGTCGCTAGCAGCTTTTCTGCTGTTTTGCTGGTTTATTTCTTGCGGGGAGCCCGACTGACTGATTTACAGCAGAAGTGAACGAGCTGCTCCTAATTGACGCTGCTCAGGATCCAGGCTGCGATTAGCTGGCGCAGGTAGCCGCCCCCCGGCCCCCCCGCAGAGCTGCGTGTCACGGCCCAACAAACAGCCTCGGGGCCCAACCGCTTACTACACGGCCCTGGAGGAAATCTGTAATTGGCATAATTTTTCAGCAGCTCGAGCGTAAAGGTGAAAAGAACGCCGCTGTTAAATAATGCAGAATATACATCTATAATTAAGCACGATTTTTTTCCCTCCAAAGCGAACGAGGGAAAGGTCGCTTCATTAAACTGGTTCTGGGCCAGCGCAGCCACAGCCGATGGCCTAAAAGCTGCTAACGGGCCCATTGATTCTTGTCTTTTTATCTTCTGCTGTTGCATTTCGGAGGCTGGTGCGTCTTCTTTGTTAGCGGGGCCAGACAGGATTTATCTGCTAACGGTCGCTAACAAGAGCGGAAACAAGTGCAGCAGCTCCATTTGCGGTTTCTCCGCCAGAGCTGCTCCTCGCGCGTATCTGGCCTTGCTAAAGTATTGATTAGCGTTCTCTTTGAGAGTCCATGCAGCGAGTCTCCTCCGACTCCCGACCTTTGACCTCACCCGTGAAGGCGCAGCTAGGCTCGGGTTTACAGGCGAGAGCAGAGAACCACGCTGGCTCCTCTCGTCCATCATCGGGACGGGCATTTCACTGAGCAGCTCCTGCAGCAGGAGCTTTACCTCCTGTGTCAGACAGGCCCTCCTGAAACGGCCTGCTGGCCAGATCCTCCGTTAATCACTGCAGACGTTTATTCCTGCAGATATTTGCCAGACCTCTCCGGCCTGATATAAATAGCTGCTTGCAGCTCTGAGCCCGGCTGACAACGTGCACGCCGGCCCGCTATGAGCGAGCATTCCCACTGATCCCATCTGCCCGCAGGCGATCCGGCATGCTTGGAAGTTAAATGACTGTCTTCCAATTTGCTCTCATGAATATTGAGCAGAGCTGTGACAGTAGAAAGGGCTGCGTGCGCGCCCGCGCTGATCCAGCCCGACAGATCTGTCCTCTGATGTCTGCGAGGGGCGGGAAGCGCTAACACCAGGCCCCACAGCACAAGAGCCTCCACCTCTCCACTCTGTTTTCATTTGCTAAATGGGCCAGAGTGGCTGGCTGTCTCATCAAGGGGAGCCCGAGACCCTGGACTGTTTCTCACGTTAGCAAGCAGAGTGGGAGAGACACTGATGTCTGAATTATGCTGCTGCAGATGATGATGAGAGCATGAGAGAGGATCAAATGAGCCAGTCGCGCGCTAACCAGCTATAGCAGCTCCCTCTGCCGCCGATGATGAAGAAGAACTTGCGCTGCCAGGCAGGCGGCGAAACAGGCTGCTAACGCTAATACAACAGAGATGAGGCCAAAGAGAAGCAGAGCAATTAGCCAGAAGTTATTACAGTCTTTTCAACGCCCACGTTCTCACCTGTTCATTAACGTAATTCTCTCCGAGAACTGAGGGGAGCGGCCTCTCCTCCACCCGCTCCTAATTAGCAAGAACGTATTTATAGAAGGCGGATGCTAATTCCTCCGACAAACAGGAGGAAGGCTTTGCAGAAGCAGCAGTCTGACCACGTTCACCAGCGGTGATTAGATGATGATTAGATCAGCCGCCTTGATCACCAGTTCACCCTGGCCCGGGTGGTGCTGGTGCTGGTGGGCAGGGGAGGGGAGGGGGCGGGAACGCACCTGGAGCATCAGTCCATCACAGGACGCGCCCGCCATCACCTCCCTTTACCGTCAGCGGCGTCCCTCAGGGACAGGCGCCGCGCCGCAGGCCCACTTCCTGCCAGCGGGCCCACTTCCTGCCAGCAGGCCCACCCAGACAGCCGGCACAGAGGCGCCCGCGCTGCTCCAGACGGCCAGGCAGCAGCCAGGCAGCAGCCAGGCAGCAGTCAGGCAGCCAGGCAGCAGCCAGGCAGCAGCCAGGCAGCAGTCAGGCAGCCAGGCAGCAGCCAGGCAGCCAGGCAGCAGCCAGGCAGCCAGTCAGCCAGGCAGCAGCCAGGCAGCAGCCAGTCAGCCAGCCAGGCAGCCAGGCAGCAGCCAGGCAGGCAGCCAGGCAGCAGCCAGTCAGCCAGGCAGCAGCCAGGCAGCAGCCAGGCAGCCAGTCAGCCAGGCAGCAGCCAGTCAGCAGCCAGGCAGCAGCCAGGCAGCAGTCAGGCAGCCAGTCAGCAGCCAGGCAGCAGTCAGGCAGCAGCCAGTCAGCAGCCAGGCAGCAGTCAGGCAGCAGCCAGGCAGCAGCCAGGCAGCAGCCAGTCAGCAGCCAGTCAGCCAGGCAGCAGTCAGGCAGCAGCCAGGCAGCAGCCAGGCAGCCGGTCAGCCAGGCTAACTTTTGCTCATTTGCTCGGGCTTAAACCCGTCTGATTGAGGCTCGAGTGGATCTAATCCAATCGGCCTGTGCTGAGTCTAATGGTGCACGTGCGCGCGCGCTGCGTCCTGCAAACGTGATTAAGCTGCAGAGTCGTGCGCGCCCACATGCTTGGCTCAGCCGAACCAGGAGACGTGCTGCACGCTGGACGACTAACCTGATCATGTCAGGAGACATTAGGGCTGGCGACCTCCAGAGAGGGGCTCGGTGGCGTCTACCTGCACTGCCCGTGCACCTTGGCCGTGACCTTTGGCCCTCAGACGTTCTCCTCCACCTGAACCTTCAGACACGCTTTCTGGGCGGTTTCTCTTTCGGTTCAAGTCGCTCTCGTTCTGGATTTTCCAGACTGGTTCTGAGCAGAGACGGGTGTTGAACAGGGGCGGGGCGGACTTTTGTCCTGCAGACGTGTGACCAGCAGCTGCCGGACGGTGCTAATGCTGATGTCACAGCAGCTAGCTGCGCTCATCCTGTTAGCGCTGCTGCTCTTCGCAGCCCTCCTCCGCCTCCCGCTGCACGCCACGCTCATTTTAATACTCCACGCTCATTTGACCGTCTTTATGGACTTATCATATTAAACATTTATGGCAGCCATTTCCCTAAACCGAGTATGTTTATTCAACACTTAGCAGAGCACAGCATGGCTCCTTCCTCCCCTCCCCGTCACGCACACACATCCTTATTCCCTCCTTTTCCTCTTCTCCTCCACCGTGTTTTCCTCCCGTGACTGAGACACTAGAGCAGCGGTGGGCAGTTATTTAGCCTGAAGGGCCCCGCTGGGTTGTAGATCTTGATGGAGGGGCCGGCCAGGTGGTGCAGGAAGCTAACCCCCCAGTGAGGATCAGAGGTTAGCTAACAATCCTGCTTGATGGACTATTGACTGAGAAAATATGTAGAAGAGCCTGTAAACTGGTCCAGCTAAAGATGGATGATGAAGCTCCAGATGATGTTTGGCCCCACCTTCTTGAGAGGACATGTTAGCATGCTAGCTGAAGGGGGGGTCTGACCCTTTTCCTAACCAATCAAGCTGACGACCCTCTTCATTTGGCTTCTGGAGGAATGATTGTGGAGGCTCTGCGGGCCGGATTACAGAGTTCACCGGGCCACATGTGGCCCCCGGGCCTCAGTTTGCCCACCTCTGCACAGGAGGGGCGTGCGGCGTGTGAAGCCGGGCAGTTCAAGCAGATGCAAATGTATTTGGAGCGTTTAGTACTTTGGATGAATCGAGTTTTAATTTAATCATCTGATCAAACACTAATTAGCATAATCACTTGTGGGGATGGAAGGTCTAGATGGGAAGCAACACATAATAGACCTCATCCTGGCAACGGTCTGCAGGGACACTTAGCAACATGCAAACAGCCCCACGCTTCCAGGGAGCGTGAGGCTCGGGCCAAATTACCTTTCCAAATTCTGTCTGTCCTTCAGCAGCGCCACGGGATGATCTATCCACGGCGCCGCCGCCGCCGCCAGGCCGCCCTTTGATTTGATCCGGGACAACGCGCCCATGCTGCAGCCGGGGTTTCTAGGAACGCTGAGATTACTGACAACGCACTCAGTCTCACGCCAGGCCCGAGGATCAATGAGCGGCCAGGAGGGCATAAATCAGCCCCCTGCCGCTCCACCCACACCCCAGCGCCGCCATTACACACACACATTCACATAAACACCTGTGAACGCACAACAAGCCACACTTTACACTCTGGCCTCGAGACCGCGGTCAGCTAAAAATAAGCAGCGATGACTGGCTCTTACACGGAGCGTGGCAGCCATTTTTCCTGTCCGCTTCGACATTCCGGCCGCAGCCGGGTGAAATATCTCCCTGCAAAGGCACTCTGGAACAGGCCCAACCGGGAAGGTGTGTCGGGGAGTGAAGGACAGACGCGTGATGGCATTTTAAAGGGGCGAAGAGGAGAAGCTGCGGAAGAGCTAACGGCAAGAGCTAACGGTGCCCCAGCGCCTGTTGGGTCCAGGCCCGCTTCAGACCGGATTAGGCCTCGAATTAATGTGGCCCAGGGCGACTGTTGGTCTCCATGGAGACGAAACGCAAACTCATCACACGTCCATCAGAGGACGGGAAAGACTGTCCAAGGTCAGGTGAGTCCATCAGGACAGGCTTTTCATCCTTACTCAGACTTGGAGAAAAGGTGGAACTACAAAAAATCCCAGATTATTGCTGTTACAAAAGGGAAAAGCAGCAGCAGAACCGGCCTCAATGGGCGGAGTCAGAGCGGGAGCCAATAACAGAGAAGTCCAATAAAGAAGGTGGAGCTGGTAAGAAGGTAGGCTTCCTTAGTTCCTACATTAACTTCAAAGCCTTGTTAGTAAGTAATAAAGTCTGAAATCACTATTATTAAACTATTATTAACAAGGAATTGAACTTAATCCAGTAAAAAAATAGAGTTCCATCAGCACCAATGAGCAGCAAGAGGGAAGGTGGACACTCAAGGACGGATGGGTGGATGGATGGTGGGTGGGTGGGTGGATGGATGGACGGATGGATGATGGGTGGGTGGATGGATGGATGGATGGATGATGGGTGGGTGGGTGGGTGAGTGATGGATGGATGGATGGATGGGTGGGTGGGTGATGGATGGATGGATGGATGGATGGGTGGATGGATGGGTGGGTGGGTGATGGATGGATGGATGGATGGATGGATGGATGGGTGATGGGTGGGTGGATGGATGGATGGATGGATGGATGATGGGTGGGTGGGTGGATGGATGGATGGATGGATGGATGGGTGATGGGTGGGTGGATGGATGGATGGATGGATGGTGGGTGGGTGGGTGAGTGATGGATGGATGGATGGGTGATGGATGGGTGGGTAGGTGGGTGGGTGGATGTATGGATGGATGGATGATGGGTGGGTGGATGGATGGATGATGGGTGGGTGGGTGAGTGATGGATGGATGGATGGGTGGATGGATGGGTGGGTGGGTGATGGATGGATGGATGGATGGATGGGTGATGGGTGGGTGGATGGATGGATGGATGGATGATGGGTGGGTGGGTGAGTGATGGATGGATGGATGGATGGATGGATGGATGGATGATGGGTGGGTGGGTGAGTGATGGATGGATGGATGGATGGATGGATGGATGGATGATGGGTGGGTGGGTGAGTGATGGATGGATGGATGGATGGATGGATGGATGATGGGTGGGTGGGTGAGTGATGGATGGATGGATGGATGGATGGGTGATGGATGGGTGGGTAGGTGGGTGGGTGGATGTATGGATGGATGGGTGGGTGGGTGAGTGATGGATGGATGGATGGATGGGTGATGGGTGGATGGATGGATGACAGGTGGATGGATGGATGGATGATGGATGGGTGGGTGGATGAGTGATGGATTGATGGATGGATGGGTGATGGGTGGATGGATGGATGATGGATGGGTGATGGGTGATAAATGGATGGATGGGTGGATGGATGGGTGATGGATTGATGATGGATGGATGGATGATGGATGGGTGGGTGGGTGAGTGATGGATGGATGGATGGATGGGTGATGGGTGGATGGATGGATGACAGGTGGATGGATGGATGGATGATGGATGGGTGGGTGGATGAGTGATGGATTGAGGGATGGATGGATGGATGGATGGATGGATGGGTGATGGGTGGATGGATGGATGATGGATGGGTGGATGGGTGATAGATGGATGGATGGTGGATGGATGGATGGGTGATGGATTGATGGGTGGATGGATGGATGGATGGATAGATGGGTGGATGGGTGGATGGATGGATAGATGGGTGGGTGGATGGGTGGATGGGTGGATGGATGGGTGGATGGGTGGATGGATAGATGGATGGGTGGATGGGTGGATGGGTGAATGGATGGATGGATGGATGATGGGTGATAAGTGGATGGATGGATGATGGGTGGATGGATGGATGGATAGATGGGTGGGTGGATGGGTGGATGGGTGGATGGATGGGTGGATGGATAGATGGGTGGGTGGATGGGTGGATGGGTGGATGGATAGATGATGGGTGATAAGTGGATGGATGGATGATGGGTGGATGGATGGATGGTTGGATGGGTGGGTGGATGGATGATGGATGGATGGATGGATGGATGGATGGATAGATGGGTGGGTGGATGGATGATGGATGGATGGGGTCTGAAGCTGGAGTCGGTCCACCCTGAACTGGTGTCCAGTCCACCCAGGACCTTCCCAGCAGCTCGGGCGGATCAGAACCAGCGGCTGGAGGACAGCCTCGGGTCAGGGTCGTTCCTCCACCTGTCACATGACGCCAGCAGCGGCGGCGGCGCGCTAACACGCTGTGACGGGCGCTGAGGTAGTGAAGAAGATGGCGCTGCTGAGCAGCCAGCGAGGGAGCCCGGCAGACGCCGCCAGCCGGCTGATCAAAGAGCCACACGTGCAGCTGCTGCGGCTGATCCGCTCCTCTGCTCTTCCTGCTGCGGCTGATCCGCTCCTCTGCTCTTCCCACAGATGCTAAACGAGATCGTTAACATTTTAATGCACCAGACATTTACACAGCAGCTCGCAATTACACCTCTGATTCAGCGCCATCCAGACAGAGCCAGCGTGATTGGTAATTAGATTTTACATTGGGTGAAACGCAGGACACACACACACACACACACACACACACACACACACACACACACACACGCGCGGTTGGCAAAGCTCAGTCCTAATTAGAGCGTTAGACAAGCTAGAGGAGGTAGGTACAGTAGCGGAGCCTCATTATGCAGCCAGGCAGCAGAAGTGGAGGATCTCTACTATGATCACACATCAGCGTCTCTATTAGCCAGCATTAGCCAGCGTTAGTCAGCATTAGCCAACATTAGCCAGCATTAGCCAGCGTTAGCCAGCGTTAGCCAGCATTAGCCAACATTAGCCAGCGTTAGCCAGCATTAGCCAACATTAGCCAGCATTAGCCAGCATTAGCCAACATTAGCCAGCGTTAGCCAGCGTTAGCCAGCATTAGCCAACATTAGCCAGCATTAGCCAGCATTAGCCAGCCCTTCCACTGGAAACACACTCGCTCCAGAAGCACCAGTGCAACTGAGGAGGAGTTGGGTGGGTTCTAAACTTCGTTTAGGCCGTTAGGTGCTCACGGACAGAGAGCACCAGATGATGCATCACTCCGATTCCTGCCCTCCGTGCACCTTAACCCCCCGTTGAGGGTCAGCTCCATGTTGGATGCCCCCCGCCCCCCCACCAGAAGCACAAATCTACGTGTAAACGTGACAAATCTACGTTTTTAAACATCGGCTTCCACAGGCTATTAGCTCCAAATGGATTCTGGGTCGATCCATTTCACCACAAGACACCAAACCCCAACCGGTGCTCCGGCGTTATTCGCCGCTAACTGTGCGCTACATCGTGAGTCAGCCATTTTGTGCCTGCCTGCGACTGTGGTTTCACCTTGAGGAGCCAGAACAGCACCTTTATGGCGCTTCCACACAACATGGCAGCCTATAGTTTTCTCCCCCGTCGTGAGGAGTGATTGGTCCGATGTTTTCGGACGCAGCCCCTGACACCCATTAAGGAGGTTACCATAGAGACAGGCCAGTGAGACTGTGATAGGCCCAACTCCGGAGCGCTAGCAACTGTCTGGAATCCAATGGCTGCGCTCGCTTCCGTCTACAAGGTCATTCATTCACGCTGACGACGCCCGCTCCCTTTCACCAGAAGCAACAACAACAGCGCAGCAACGGACGCAACCGCAAAGACAAAAACGCGGAAGGCGCCGCCTAATCTCGCCACAGGCCTGCGCGCTAATCCCTCCTGCGGTAAATGAGCACAATCTGGCGCGGCAGCTGACGCGATGTCAAACGGCTGCGATGAACGAGGATTCCTGATTGTCCCTTTATGAGCTCCAGCAGCAGCTAGCAGGAGATAGCGTCTGACGCCCGGTCGCCACGGCTACCGGCCCACGCTCGCTTCCACAGGGAGGCTGAGACCCTGCGGAGCCAGAGGGGAAATCCATTTGGGGGGGACCGAATCCCACCTGAGCCCCCGGACGTGGACGTGGACGCGCCGCTACCTGAACGTCTCCATTTTCCTTTTTTTTTTTTTTGTTTTCGCTTTGCGATTCTTGACCCTTTGATAGAAATGCGGCGCCGATTGCGCCGCCATCTCGTGGCTCTGACGTCTCCTCTCACACATGTTTCCATTTTCTTTCTTTCTTCCGGCTCCATTTTGACTTCCCGCGCTCGTGCTCGTGCACACCCGTGCGGCCGCCGACCCTCCCTGGAAGGCGCTCGGGCCGAGGCGCCGGAGCCACAAACTGCATCAATCTTCTGCCATTGATTATAGATCAGTGCAAAAGCACGTGCACGCCGCAGCCACATGCACAGCACACACAAATCCAAAAAAAAGATCACACACACACACACACACACTGAGTGTGTTTACCTGTATTTTTAGTGTGTGTGAATTTAAGGGTTTCGCTTCCATCTGATCAGAAATTATTATTCCAGAATTATTAATTATTGAGGGAAATTTTAATTCTTTTTTTGGTATTTTTAAAGGGCCGTTTTCACATTTGTGGGACAATTTTCACAGGATCAAAAACGCAACAAAATAATTTTCACAGATATGCTTCAAATATGATTCCGTGGCGACGCTTTCACACATTTCGGGGGCTGGAAAGCTAAAATAAATGCGCTCGGCGCGGAGGGAGGGGAGGGGGTTGGAGCCAACGTCCACAATATCAAAGACGTCACGTATTACCAAGGGCCACGGAGGAGAAGCGCCGTGACAGAGGCAACATCTGGGCACCAAAAGGCGCCTCAATTGAGTTTGGACGCAAATTAGAGACGATTCAAAGTTGAACACGTGAAATCGCGTCCAATCAGGCCAATTAGAGCCGCGCCGCCAGAGGCCCGATGCTGGCCGCGTGGGTGTCAGGGCGCCGACGTGGAGGCCGGAGGTGGACGCGGAGAGAGCCCGGCCGAGTTCCAGCCTCGCCCGCCTCTCAGCAAACATCAAAGCACGGCAGCACATCAAAGCCATGTCCTCGGGGTCACAGGTGACCCCCGTCCTCCCGGCGTGCGCCCGCCGCCGCGAGCTAATGAGCGCTAATTGGGGGGGGGGGGGGGGGGATGACGAGTGGCTGAAACTTACCATTGAAGATGCTCTGGAAGAAGAGAAAAGCCAGTATCCACATGCCCTGCTGCGGTCGGTCCCCCAGGCTATGCCGTCTCTGCGTCCTCCGCCCGGTGCCTCCTCGGCTCGCTCTCGTCAGCGCTTGGGCGAAGGTTCAACATTTGCCTCCGTCTCCAGGCGCGCGCTCCGATCCCCACTTTTAATGCGCCCTCCTCACTTTGCGGGTGCAGCCGGCTCTTTTGTCTGCCGACTCCTCTCATGCATGAGCCTCTGGGTCGTCTTGAGGAGCGCCGAGCTCACACTCTCCGCCTTGCTGCTTCTCGCTCTTATTCTAACGGATGCTGAAGGGGTGAAGCCCAGGTGTGTGTGTGCGTGTGTGTGCGCGCGTGGTGCTGAGTCAGAGCGGATCCTTGAATACAAAAATGCAAAAAGAGGGAAAAACCCGCAAATGGATCGCGTCTATAGGTAAAAAAAGCACTTTTCCAGGCTCCGGGCTGCTAAGAAAAGAACTGCCGGGTCTTGACGGAGGTGACTAAAAGGAGGGAAAAAGAGAAGAAGTGACGGAGCAGCGCCAGGAACGCAGAGCAGAGGCTGGCCAATTCAAACGCAAATCTGCCTGCTCGGACTCCAAACTCTGGTCTTCCTCGTCGCCTCTGTGCGTCCAGCGAGAGGCGAGCAAGCGCATCTTCCCGC
The DNA here is from genome assembly GCA_015343265.1 of Pao palembangensis. Lineage (NCBI taxonomy): Eukaryota > Metazoa > Chordata > Actinopteri > Tetraodontiformes > Tetraodontidae > Pao > Pao palembangensis. The sequence continues at coordinate 434,903 of CM027091.1, read as the reverse complement.
TGCCGCTCCGTGATCGCGCAACACCAACTCCGAGACGAAGCCTCTGCCTGCTGCCGCTGCCGCTGCGCACGCTTTAAGTCCTCACTGCCTTAAAGGAGCAGAGGCGCCGCCGCTCGGTCCCGAGGGCAAACCTACAGCTGGGGGGGTGCGTGCGCGTGCGCGCGCCTCGAGCAGCGGGGCATTTGCATGGGGGAAACGAGCCGCACCTGACACACGGGCGCACCAAAGGGGGCGTTTTTACGCACGGCGCTGCGCCTTGTGCCGGAGTGCAGGTGCGCTCATGCACACCGGATATGGCTACACCGAAGCCGGTGGATGTTTCCTGCCGCGCGGATGAAGAGGAGAGTCGCCCCCCCTCCCCTCCAAACTACAAGGACACCCCGTGGTGCGCGCTTTGCCTCCGCGCTTGGCTGATTTAAGGTTATTAAAGCGGTGATAAGGGCTGAGAGAAGGAGGGCTGAGACCACAGCACCCCCACCCTGAAGACGTTCCACGCGCACGCTCATTCACGCTACTGCATACACAACCCTCCCCCGACCCCACCAGCCCCACCTGCCTCCGCCGTTCCAGCCCAGCTCAGGTTGGATGCGGAACATTGTCGCCTTGTTACCTTCTCTCAGTTCTGGCTTCAGGTCTGTAACTTCATGCGTAAATGTTTGATGTGATAAAATAAGGACCAAAAACCTCGTGACTTCTTCTTTCATCACCGGTGCCTCTGAAATGTGTGTTGACGTAGTTCTGCCCTGCTGGGATCAACGCTAATATTCAGGGTTTTCCTACACTAACTCGAAGGTTTCATTTCTAATAGAATAAAAGGGTTTTTATTCTGAAAGACACACATCCGGCAAAGATGCCGTTTTTTTTTAACGTTACAGTAGAAATAATGACCTCAAATCCGCACAGAAGCAGTAAAAGTAGAGAGGGCCAGTGCAGCTAAACGCCTTCCTGCTGCCCAAACGCGTCCCCGCTGGAGCCTCTCCTCAAACCCAAACAGGTTGTTTTGTAGCTCCGAGGAGCAAATATGGCTAAACGAGGGCAGTGGGTCAGACATCCTGCTGCCAGTTAAAGGGGATTAGGAAAGCCCAGCCTGGCATTCTTGGCTGGGAAGGACGGCTAAGTTCATTAGCAGCAACAGACTGGAGGCGGACGGTGCTAAATCAGGCTGCAAACGCTCGTCCGCCTCGAACGCTGACAGCTCAGACCTTTAAGAAGCTGCACGATGGTAGCCAGGCGCTAGCAACGACGTGGGAGTGGCTTCACATGTTCACGGCGTGTGTTTGGTAGCACCACGCCGACAGACGCCGCGACTCTGCGTCCCACTCAGCTGCTAGCAAAACCACCGTGACCTTCTGCGCCACGCACCTCCAATCTGAGAGTCTGGGTCTTCTTCTGTTGCTAGATTCGGGCGGTTTGCGAGCTATGACCTTGTTTTCAATTTAAAAAAAAAAAAAAAACGCCCCCTGGCGGCCAAGGATCTCAAGGAAAATGGTAAAAGCTACAATCCAAGCTCAAACGCTGTCACCAGCAAGCACGCTCAGTGTGTTCCTGCTGCGACGCCGAGGAGGAGGAGGAGGTGGAAACAGGTGCTGGCATCCATCAGTCACAGGCAGCTGATTGGTCCACTCAGGACGGGAAAGACAATACCTTCATTTAACCCCCAAAGACGAGGGCCTTGACCTCACAACCACTGAGCTGTGGGACTGAGAGGCCGCTGCCAGCAGCTAATCTGGAGGTATGTGCAGCACGCGCCTGTTTCCTGCGTGTGTCCAAGCGGCTCTGGTGGAGGACAGTTCACCTTTGTCCTCGGACCGGTTTAGGCAGACTGGATCTTGGAGGGTGTGGCTGAGCTGGGCGGCCGTGAAGGGATGAAACGAGAGCGGTTCCGTTTAGCCCTGCAGCAGGACGCCTAAAGAGCGCTAAGTCAATGTGACAGTGCGAGCCGAGGGCCGCTGCTGTGTGCTCATGAACGCGCGTCTGCCCGCGGGGGTGTTTGATGAAACTGGAGCACATATGAGACGATTCATGAGCCCAACTCACCAGGGCCGGCCCTCCTCTGTTAGCCTCTGTTAGCCTCTCTGTTAGCCTCTCTGTGAGCCTCTCTGTTAGCCCCCTCTGACTGTTAGCCTCTCTGTTAGCCTCTCTGTTAGCCTCTCTGTGAGCCCCCTCCTCTGTTAGCCTCTCTGTTAGCCTCTCTGTTAGCCTCTCTGTTAGCCTCTCTGTTAGCCCCCTCTGACTGTTAGCCTCTCTGTTAGCCTCTCTGTTAGCCTCTCTGTTAGCCCCCTCCTCTGTTAGCCTCTCTGTTAGCCTCTCTGTTAGCCTCTCTGTTAGCCTCTCTGACTGTTAGCCTCTCTGTTAGCCTCTCTGTTAGCCCCCTCCTCTGTTAGCCTCTCTGTTAGCCTCTCTGTTAGCCCCCTCTGACTGTTAGCCTCTCTGTTGGCCTCTCTGTTAGCCCCCTCCTCTGTTAGCCTCTCTGTGAGCCTCTCTGTGAGCCTCTCTGTGAGCCTCTCTGTTAGCCCCCTCTGTTAGCCTCTCTGTTAGCCTCTCTGTTGGCCTCTCTGTTAGCCCCCTCCTCTGTTAGCCTCTCTGTTAGCCTCTCTGTTAGATTCTCTGACTGTTAGCCTCTCTGTTAGCCTCTCTGTTAGCCTCTCTGACTGTTAGCCTCTCTGTTAGCCTCTCTGTTGGCCTCTCTGTTAGCCCCTTCTGACTGTTAGCCTCTCTGTTAGCCCCCTCTGACTGTTAGCCTCTCTGTTAGCCCCCTCTGACTGTTGGCCTCTCTGTTAGCCTCTCTGTTAGCCCCCTCTGACTGTTGGCCTCTCTGTGAGCCTCTCTGTTAGCCCCCTCTGACTGTTAGCCTCTCTGTTAGCCTCCTCCACTGTTAGCCTCTCTGTGAGCCTCTCTGTTAGCTTCCTCTGTTAGCCTCTCTGTTAGCCCCCTCTGACTGTTAGCCTCCTCTGTTAGCCTCCTGATATTATCAGGCAGCATTAGCCATCAGCTTAACAGTCAGTAGGCTTCAGTTCATTTAGGTTGAATTAAAAGGGAGGTTTTTGGCGTTCAGTCCAAAATCGTCCTAGTTCTAACACACCCTGGTGGCGTTAGCTCCTCAGGTACGATCTGAATCGGCGCTCCGGCGGTGGTGCTAGTTGCACCAAGCTCAGTCACACCAAGTGCTCGCTGCCTGATTCAGAGATTCTGACCTGCGCGTCAGCCCGTTAATAACAGCAGAGCAAGAGAGCCTCCGTCTGCTCTCCAGAACCTTCCTCCCAGCAGGACGCACACGTGCGGCCCCCCGCTGCCTCTGGCGGACCCTGTCCCTGGCGTGCGTGCAGACTAATCCCTCGGGGGGGCTCTTGTTTTGACAACTCCTCTGAAGTCCAGTGTCTCTTACAGCAAAACACAGAGCGGCCGAGCGGCGGCCGGATGTCAGGCCGGCGCTGGCGCCCCCACCACCCACGGGAGGATCGTGTTGCCTTTACGCTCGGCAGCCATTAACCCAGAATAGAACCCGTCTCCCTTTGTTTGCTCCGACAATGACAGTGAGAAGAGACAAGCGGCGCTCGCGTGTCTACGCCTCCACGCTGGCCGTGTCCAGTTTCACTCCACTGGTCCCAGTGGGACCAGAGGACGCCTGCGGGTCGCTCAGCATCAGCACACGTGCGCGCCCTCTAAGTTAAGACCGCCGTGCGGATGAAGTGAAGTCTGCGGAGGTCAGAGGGAGGAGAAACGGAGGGACGACAGCTAGAAGAACAACTCTTCGGGCGGAGAAGCGTGGACAGTGCTGAGCTAGTTTGATGGGTTTTCATGTATTTCTTCTGGGGTAAAAGCGTCTTTGGGGCGCTGCCACCAGCAGGGGGTGCTGCAGCACCCTCAGCACCCCTACTTCCTGCGGTTCCTGTCCATCAGAGCAGCAGCGACGGCTGGTTTCCAGCTAGCATCTTCTGTCAGCCTCTCATCGGTCAGCTTCCCGTTTAGCCCTCCATCATCACGCCATCAGCGGCACGTACGCGAGCGCCACGCGGCCGAGCTTACGGCCTCGTTTGTGCGCGACGTCCGTGCACTGAACCCACCGCCCACAGGCGCACACACGCAGCAGCCGGGCTAGCGCACCAGCTGATCCCAGAGCTGTCCTGAGGTCAGCTCCAGCGGAGGTTGCTGATGGCGGTCTCTCCGGTTAGCGCAGCTACAGCTGAGTGACGGAACAAAAGCTAACGTGAAACAGCCTCTTTTCTGGGAACTTCCTGTGTTTTCAACAGGGCTTCAAAGACAGATCCCAGCCGTTCTTTCTTAAGGTGGAATGTTCTCACATCCTCATTTTACAGCGTATCACACGCTCCCAGACATGCTCACAACGTGAGTGACGGCTGGAAGGACGGAGCGCCGCCGCCGCCACCGCCACCGCCGCACCACGGTAACCTTCTCCCACCAACAGCCCCCGCCTGCACCAGCCACCCCAGCCAGCCTCCCATTGGCTGGCCTCAGAGCAGCGGGGAGCGTATCTGTAGCCAACCTTGACATGCTAAACTAGGACGCTGAAGGGGACAGAAAGGGGAGGAGACGAGGAGGGGCGGCGGGGGAGGCGTAATGGAAGCTGCTGGAGGTGTGGCGGAGACACGGAAGTGAGGGAGTGGCGGAGAGGAGAGGAAGCTGGCTGCGTGTGCGCCTGCTCCATCAGCCTCCGCTGGAAAGCAGCAAAAATCAATTCCCCGCCCCCCCATGTGCACCGCATCATGAAAAACACACCACCAGGCCTCACCAGCATTTGTCACTCTCTCCATCGTCACGTGCGCGGCAGACGATGACGCAGGCGAATCCCTGCATCAACGGCCTGCTAATTACCCGGGTGCCCGAGCGGCTGCCCTGGGTAACGCCGCCTCCCGGCTGTGACTCTCAGCAAGACGAGGCTGCTCGTTAGCGGCCGCTCGCAGCCCAAACGGGGCCGTCGACAGAAGAAGATCGGACTCCTCGGCTTCGCAACTCAATCCAACTCGGGGTCGCAGCGTTGCCTAGCAACCACGGCACACTACTGACCTTATCTATGTGGTCATAAAAATGTATGAAGAACCCCCCCTCCATCCGTCTTCAAGCCTCCTCCTGCCTTTGTTGGCTCCTTCCCTCCTGGCCCTTATCTCTCCCTCACTCGCAAACAAAAGAGCGGCGGGTGGGGGCGGGTGGGGGGCAGACTGCATGCTCTGAAGCTGATAGACAGCTTCAAGAAGAGCCGAGCACCAGGAGCGCAGGAGCTCCGGGCTGGGACGGCGGTGCGCGGCCTCCGCCAGATGTGGTGGAAACAAAAACACGCTGCTCCCCGAACTGCACAAAGGGCCTCCCAGACGGGCTGAGGCGGAGCAGAAACCCTCGGCAGAGACCAGGAGTCAGCTCCGCTTGGGCTAATTGGCCCCTCGGAGATGCAGGAGGCGCACCTGGTGCGAGCTCTGGGAGTCAGGGGGTGGAGGGCTTGCTCACGCTCACAAACACACCTGCTGCTGCCGCAGGAGGAAGCAGATCTCTTGTCCAAAGAAGCTGGCATTCCCTGCGAAATGGCTGCAACGTGCTGGGTTCACGTGGCTGGAATTCAGTGGTTGTCAGGCTCTCTCAGACCACTGAACCCACAAACAAACCCTCACGGACCACCTGACTCTAAACAGCCCCCAAACAACACGCCAAGTACCCATCAGGTGCTGGAGTGACAGATGCATCTGGAAATATTCAATAAAGTCAATTCTTTAAATCATGGGAGTTCGAGACACGCTGATTTCACACCGAATTTTAAATACTGAAATTTTAAAATGGGATTTGTTACGCGTCACCTCGAGGACCACTAGGGGTCGCCCGCGGACCACCGGTGGTCCGCGGACCACTCTTTGAGAAACACCGGATTGGTCCCTCCGGCTGAGCCCGGAAGAGCCGCGCCTGGGGTGGGACGCCGGAGGTGTGCAGGGGTCCCAGCCTGTTTACACGCTGAATCCGTCCGCCCCCCTAACAGGACACACACCCGCCCAGCAGGGGGCAGGGTGCCTCTGGCTGAGCCGCGCGCACTCCTGATCACCTTTTACTGCAGCGCTCAACAAACACGCTAAGCTGTTTGCTTCTGCTTCCTGCTGCAGCTCTTCTTCGCCTCCACAGCCCAGGTCACGTGACCGGGGTTACAAAAACAGCTGTAATCCATTCTGGTAACAGTAGCAGTAAGACGTGCAGATTATGTGTGTGATTAGGAGGAGATGCGTGCATGTTAAGGTAGGTGTGTGTGTGTGTGTGTGTGTGTGTGTGAGATAAGGTACAACATTGTCCTTGTCTCCCATCAGCTGCAGGATCAGAGCAGTGAGGATTAAACGCCAGTGTCCCAGTAAAGGAGCTTTGCACTGGCAACCGTAGGACCAGTGCTACTCCTAATCTGTCCAATTTGCTCACGCGGAAGATGCCGGATTAAAGGTGCAGGACTGGTGAGCAGTGCCGCACAGTGGCCGGTAGTGGTACTGCAAGAGAAGTGTGTGCGCGTCTGTGTGTGTGTTTGTTCAGGTCTTTGTGTTCCACTAAACCACTGATGAACACATAAAAACACACTGTTGCCTCCGCCAAGGGAGGAGGTCATGTGACCTGACTGAGGGGGCGGGGCTGAGGCAGGTGGGCGCCGTGGAGCTGCAGCCAAGAAGACGAGGACCTGCTGTCCAGACGTGAGGCCTGAGCTCACAGCCCAGCATGCTGGAGGACGGAGGACATGGACGCCTGGAGACGCCACCAGCAGCGTCCCAGGAGACCCCCCAGGAGGCGGCCCACCATCTGCATCAGCAGCGTGTCCGTGTGGAAAACTCAGGAACGCCGGCGATGACTGGTCCCTTCGACAGGAAGTGGCCTTTCGGAAAGCTCGGGGTTAAAGTGCCCAGAACTGCCCATGTTAGCCTACGGGAGGGTTTCCGGCCCCCGGCACACACGGATGAGCCATACACCAGAACGTGCGTGCCGATGAGGGGGTTGTGTGTGTGAAATTTGGAGGCCCTCAGTCAAACGGGCTCTGAGAAATCCCCAAAAACTGAAAAATGTCCCCATAAGGGTAGCAAAACCCAAACCCCAAAAACTCGGGCCCTGTAGGTCGCAAACTAATAAAACATACGCCAAAACGTGCAGCCCGGCCAGACGGACGTGGACGGGTGCCTTCAGCTTAATAGCTGTTACAGTGTCCACAAAATCCCAGACAAACCCCCAAAAACAGGGGCTGACAGGTGACGTCCTCATTTCTAAGTGTACGGGGGGCTTCACGGGGGTAACGTGTGGTGGGTGGGCATGAAGGGCCTGGACGGGCCAGAGTGGAGGCACACAGGCACAGTTTCTGTGGAACTGTCTAGGACTGCAGTGTTTTCATCATATAAAGAGTAAAGTCAGAAGTCTCACACAACTGTCAGTCAGCCTCACACTCACAACCCTGAACACACCTGTCTACATCACACACAGACGCCCATCATCACGACACTTCCTGGCAGGTGAAGAGAACCGGCATCTGCTTCAACACACACCTGGTGAAACACACACCTGGATAAACACACACCTGGTGAAACACACACCTGGATAAACACACACCTGGTGAAACACACACCTGGTGAAACACACACCTGGATAAACACACACACACCTGGTTGAACACACACCTGGTTGAACACACACACACCTGGTTGAACACACACTGGCTGAACACACTGTTGAAATACACACACACCTGGTGAAACACACACTTGGTTGAACACACACCTGGTGAACACACACCTGATAAACACACACACACCTGGTTGAACACACACCACAACACACCTGGTTAAACACACACCTGGTGCAACACACACCTGGTGAAACACACACCTGGATAAACACACACCTGGATAAACACACACCTGGATAAACAAACACCTGGATAAAACACACTATGTTTCAACACACACACACACCTGGTCCAACACAACACCTGGTTGAACACACACCTGGTCCAACACACACCTGGGATAAACACACCTGGTCCAACACACACCTGATAAACACACACCTGGACAAACACACACCTGGATAAAACAAACACCTGGATAAACACACCTGGTCCAACACACACACACCTGGCTGAAACACACACCTGGTTGGAACACACACTAAGGAACACACACTTTGCTGAACACACACCTGGTTGAACACACACCTGCTGAACACACACACACCTGGTTGAACACACACCTGCTGAACACACACACACCTGGTTGGAACACACACCTGCTGAAACACACACACACACACCTGGTTAAACACACACCTGGTGAAACACACACCTGGTGAAACACACACTTGGTTGAACACACACCTGGTGAAACACACACCTGGATAAACACACCTGCTTCAACACACACACACCTGGTCCAACACACACCTGGTCAAAACACACCTGGTCCAACACACACCTGGTCCAACACACACCTGGTTGAACAACACACACCTGGTCCAACACACACCTGGTCCAACACACACCCGGTCCAACACACACCTGGTTGAAACACACACCCGGTCCAACACACACCTGGTTAAACACACACCTGGTCCAACACACACCTGGTTGAACACACACACACCTGGTTGAACACACCTGGTCCAACACACACCTGGTTGAACACACAGCTGGTTAAACACACACCTGGTGCAACACACACCTGGTGAAACACACACCTGGATAAACACACACCTGGATAAACACACACCTGATAAACAAAACACCTGATAAACACACCTGTTTCCAACACACACACACCTGGTTAAACACACACCTGGTCCAACACACACCTGGTGGTGCCCACACACCTGATAAACAAACACCTGACAACACACCTGCTTCAACACACACACACCTGGTCCAACACACACCTGGTTGAACACACCTGGTCCAACACACTTGACAAAACACACCTGGTCCAACACACACACACCTGGTTGAACACACACCTGGTTGAACACACACTTGGTTGAACACACACTTTGTTGAACACACACCTGCTGAACACACACCTGTTGAACACACACACACCTGGTTGAACACACACCTGGTTGAACACACACACACCTGGTTGAACACACACCTGGTGAAACACACACTTGGTTGAACAAACAGCTGCTTGAACACACACCTTGCTGAACACACACCTGGCTGAACACACAGCTGGTTGAACACACACCTGGTTGAACACACACTTGGTTGAACACACACCTGGTTGAACACACACCTGGTGAAACACACACCTGGTTGAACACACACCTGGTTGAACACACACACACCTGGTGAAACACACACTTGGTTGAACACACACCTGGTTGAACACACACCTGGTTGAACACACACTCAGAAACACACACCTGGTTGAACACACACCCAAGTTGAACACACACACCTGGTGAACACACACCTGGCTGAACACACACCTGGTTGAACACACACCTGGTTGAACACACACACACACACACCCAGAAACACACACTTGGTTGAACACACACCTGGTTGAACACACACCTGGTTGAACACACACACACCTGGTGAAACACACACTTGCTGAACACACACCTGCTGGGACACACACTGTTGAACACACACACACCTGTGAAACACACACACTTGGTTGAACACACACCTGGTTGGAACACACACCTGCTGAACACACACCTGCTGGGAACACACACACACCTGGTGAAACACACACTTGGCTGGAACACACACCTGGCTGAACACACACCTGGTTGAAGACACACCTGTTGGGAACACACACATGCCTGGTGAAACACACACTTGGTTGAACACACACCTGGTTGAACACACACACACCTGGTGAAACACACACTTGGTTGAACACACACCTGTTGGACACACACCTGTTGACCACACAGCTGGTTGAACACACACCTGTTGACACACACACTGGTTGAACACACACTTGCTGAACACACACACACCTGGTTGAACACACACCTGGTTGAACACACACACACCTGGCTGAACACACACCTGGCTGAACACACACACACCTGTTGAACACACACACACCTGGTGAAACACACCTCTGGTTGAACACACACCTGGTTGAACACACACACACCTTGGTGAACATTACACTTGGTTGAACACACACACCTGTTGGACACACACACTATGCTGACCACAGCTGGCTGAAACACACACCTGTTGGACACACACCTGGTTGAACACACACTTGGTTGAACACACACACACCTGGTTGAACACACACCTGGTTGAACACACACCTGGTTGAACACACACTTGGTTGAACACACACACACCTGGTTGAACACACAGCTGGTTGAACACACACCTGGTTGAACACACACACACCTGGTTGAACACACACCTGGTTGAACACACACCTGGTTGAACACACACCAAGCTTGAACACACACACACCTGGTTGGAACACACACACACCTGGTTGAACACACACCTGGTTGAACACACACACACCTGGCTGGAACACACACACCTGGTTGAACACACACCTGGTTGAACACACACACACCTGGTTGAACACACAGCTGGTTGAACACACACACACCTGGTTGAACACACAGCTGGTTGGAACACACACACACCTTGGCTGAACACACACCTGGCTGAACACACACACACCTGGTTGAACACACCTGGCCAACACACACCTGGTTGGAACACACAGCTGGTTGGAACACACACCTGGCTGGAATACACATTTGGTTGAACACACACACACCTGGCTGAACACACACACACCTGGGTTGAACACACACCTGGTTGAACACACACCTGGTTGAAACACACACTTGGTTGAACACACACACACCTGGTTGAACACACAGCTGGGTTGAACACACACCTGGTTGGAACACACACTTGGTTGAACACACACACACCTGGTTGAACACACACACACTCTGGTTGAACACACACCTGGTTGGAACACACACCTGGTTGAACACACACCTGGTTTAACACACACATACCTGGTTGAACACACAGTTGGTTGAACACACACCTGGTTGAACACACACACACCTGCTGAACACACACCTGGTTGGAACACACACCTGTTGGGAACACACACACACCTGGCTGAACACACACCTGGTTGAACACACACACACCTGGTTGAACACACACCTTGGTTGAACACACACACACACCTGGTGAAACACATCTGGTTGAACACACACACACCAGAAACACACACACCTGGTTGAACACACACCTGCTGGAAATCACACACCTGGCTGAACACAATACTGTCACCTGGTGAAACACACACTTGGTTGAACACACCTGGTTGGGACACACACCTGTTTGAACACACACACACCTGGTGAAACACACACTTGCTGAACACACACCTGGTTGGAACACACACCTGGTTGAACACACACCTGATAAACACACACCTGGTTGAACACACACCTGGTTGAACACACACCTGGTTGAACACACACCTGGTGAAACACACACCTGGTTGAACACACACCTGGTTGAACACACACACACCTGGTTGAACACACAGCTGGTGAAACACACACCTGGTTGGGAACACATGCCTGGCTGAACACACACCTGGTGAACACACATCTGGTTGAACACACACCTGGTTGAACACACACCTGGTTGAACACACACACACCTGGTGAAACACACACCTGGTTGAACACACACCTGGTTGAACACACACACACCTGGTTGAACACACACCTGGTTGAACACACACCTGGCTGAACACACACACAGCTGGTTGAACACACACACACCTGGTTGAACACACACCTGGTTGAACACACACACACCTGGTTGAACACACACCTGGTTGAAACACACACCTGGTGAAACACACACCTGGTTGAACACACACACACCTGGTTAAACACACACCTGGTTCAACACACACCCAGAAACACACTCTGGATAAACACACCTGGTCCAACACACAGGCTGGTCCAACACACACTTGGTTGAACACACAGCTGGTAAACACACACCTGGTTGAACACACACCTGGTTGAACACACACCTGGTTGAACACACACCTGGTGAAACACACACCTGGTTGAACACACACACACCTGGCTGAACACACATCTGGTTGAACACACACACCTTTGCTGAACACAATACCTGGTTGGAACACACACACACCTGGCTGAACACACACCTGCTAGAACACACACCTGCTGGACACACACCCGGCTGAACACATCTCCGTTGGACACACACCTGGTTGAACACACACACACCTGTTGGACCACACACCTGTTGGACACACACCTGTTGGACACACACCTGTTGGACACACACCTGGTTGAACACACACACACCTGGTGAAACACACATCTGGTTGAACACACACACACACCCAGAAACACACACTTGGTTGAACACACACCTGGTTGAACACACACACCTGCTGGAACACACACCTGCTGGACACACACCTGGCTGAACACACACCTGTTGGACACACACCTGGTTGAACACACACACACCTGTTGACCACACACCTGTTGGACACACACCTGTTGGACACACACCTGTTGGACACACACCTGTTGGACACACACCTGGTTGAACACACACCTGTTGGACACACACCTGGTTGAACACACACCTGTTGGACACACACCTGGTTGAACACACACCTGTTGGACACACACCTGGTTGAACACACACACACCTGTTGGAACACACACCTGTTGGGACACACACCTGCTGAACACACACCTGTTGAACACACACCAAGTTGAACACACACCTGTTGGACACACACCTGCTGGACACACACCTGGCTGAACACACCTGCTGAACACACACCTGCTGGGAACACACACACACCTGGGTTGAACACACACCTGCTGAACACACACCTGGCTGAACACACACACATCTGTTGAACACACACCGTTGGGACACACACCTGTTGGGACACACACCTGGTTGAACACACACACCTGGTGAAACACACATCTGGTTGAACACACACACCTGGTGAAACACACTTGGTTGAACACACACCTGGTTGGAACACACACCTGTTGAACACACACCTGTTGGACCACACACCAAGCTGAACACACACCTGTTGGACACACACCTGGTTGAACACACACCTGTTGGACACACACCTGGTTGAACACACACACACCTGCTGAACACACACCTGGACACACACCTGTTGAACACACACCTGCTGAACACACACCTGCTGAACACACACCTGTTGGACACACACCTGCTGGACACACACCTGGTTGAACACACACCTGTTGAACACACACCTGTTGAACACACACACACCTGGTTGAACACACACCTGGTTGAACACACACCTGGTTGAACACACACCTGTTGGACACACACCAGGTTGAACACACACCTGTTGGACACACACCTGGTTGAACACACACACACCTGTTGACCACACAGCTGGTTGAACACACACCTGATGAACACACACCTGTTGAACACACACCTGTTGAACACACACCTGTTGACCACACACCTGGTTGAACACACACCTGTTGAACACACACCTGTTGAACACACACCTGTTGACCACACACCTGGTTGAACACACACACACCTGTTGGACACACACCTGTTGACCACACAGCTGGTTGAACACACACCTGTTGGACACACACCTGGCTGGAACACACGCACCTGAAAGCTGAACACATTGACTCGTTGGACACACACCTGCTGGGACACACACCCGTTGGAACACACACACACCCAGTTGACCACACACCTTGGGTTGAACACACACTGCTGAGTCGGCCCCAGCGGGTGACTGAGAGGGAGGGGTTACAGGTGCTTCTCTGAATGAATCTGCTCTGTCTGCCTCTGCCTGACCAGCAGGCTTCTTATGTCCGACTGTATTTCTGTGGAATGAAGGACTAGGGATCAGGTCATTTGCGAGAAATGACCTGGACCAAGGTCTCCTGTTGTCCTCTGTGGTTTTCCTCGGGTGATGCCCTGCTCGGTTTGTCTGCATGAATCAAACCATGAGAGCCTTTCTTTAGCGGAGTTCACGGAGATCTGAGATGTGACGAGAAGAAGCGTCCAGCCTTCTTTCTCTCACACTCTGACTTCAGTGTGTGTGTGTGTGTGTGTGTGTGTGTGTGTGTGTGTGTGGAAACATGTGACCAGAGTGGGAGGATGTAATTCCTGTGTCCCTCTGCTCTCAGGCCAAGAAACGTCTCCAAGTCAGGGAAGAAGAAACAGGAATTGAGCTGGAAATGGGTCAAGACTCCGAGCATGACGAGCGATGCTACAGCAGAAAGATTCGTTTCTTTCTGCACATTCAGGCTATTGTTAACATGGTGATGAACCTCCCGTGAGGGAGGGTGTGCTTGAACCCGGATTCACGGGAATCTGGGAGTAGATGGTATGCCTGTGTGAGTATACGCCCGGTACTCCGCAAATATCAGCTCACAGGAAATCAAGCACTCCTCCCCCCTGCGAGGATGCGGCGAATCAGACGCTCACGGCTCGACTTTAATCGGCTTAACTGAGAAGTTATTTAGTCAAACGTTGAGTATAGTTTGAGATATCACGTGGTTACCAGATGAACCGCCACAGTGTGGTTGAAACAAACCGGATTGGCTGATAAAACATCACGCGTGAGGATTCAGTCCTGTCTGCTAAATCAAAGCTATTCAGAAAGCTGTAACGGGCACAGATGGTGGAGGGCCCCTGCAGTGAGGACGCACCAGGGGGACTTCCGTCTTACCCGTTTGTTGTCAAATTGGACTAATGCAACAAATTACTGTAAATGAAGAACGAAACAAGCCGAGACTAACTTACAAAACACGAACTCAGCATAAGAAAGGGGGAATATTTTTTGGCTAATAATTGGTTCAAATAAGTGTTGATTCTGTGTTGCTATTTACGTTTAGGTTTCATTAAGATTTCTTTTTTGCAAAACGGATGAAGATGTGACAGCGAGAGACTGTCCCTTCAAAGTAAAAAGGCTTGCATTAAGAGAGCCAAGGAAACCCAAGGTTGATTGTTTGCATGGTGTTCACAGATTTTCTCAAATAAGCTCTATTTATGGTTGATTTCCTTTTCTCTATAATGTTGTATTACAGCAGAATCATTCATGTCAAAGTCGCAAATTCGACTTTCGTGGTGCCGGGCAATGAAATGGCCATTTTATTGCGAAAAGCCCCATATTGAGTCAGACCAGGAAACTGACGGTGGGTGAGGAGGGCGAACTTTGGCAAGTTTTCCGGTTGCGGAGTCAATTTCAGTAATACGTCGGGAGGTCGGCTCTTCAGGCAGTAATTTGCGGCCAGGTGACGCAGGCTTCCCACCCATGTGGTTAAACTGAAAGCATAAGTGTGGCCCCTCCAAGAGCAACTTGTGCAGTGGGCGGTGGTAGCGGCTCCAGTGGCTCCAGACCTCCCCATGGCTCTGTCTGGCCGCCCTGCTGGCTCTCAGCGTCTGTCTCAGCGTGTCCCACGGCAGCATTGTGCTCCCTCTCAGAGTCTTCTCGGGGAGCTACAACTTCTCCTCGGCGGTGGGGCTGCTGGCTCTGGGTGGCAGGGGCCGCGCTCACAGCTGATGGAAGGCCTGTCTTTGGCCTCCGAGCGACCGGGGATTTGGTCAACTTTCTGACATGGTGAAGAAGAACCTCCAGGGGACTCTGAAGAGGCTACTACATAGAGATGTCCATCGGTAGTCCGCTCAGAAGGTACTATGGCCTCCATACTTTGTTTGGAACCGCATTTGTGGATATTATTGGATCCTTGTCCATGTCCCTCATGAGAGGGACTGCTGTGTTGTGGGACTTCGTGGGGGACGGGCTGGCTGCTGTTCTTGTGTCAGATGATGCGAGGCCGGATGCGACGGCCCTGGGGTGCTGTAGGTAGTCTTCCTCACATGCACTCACATGATGCTGCCCGGGGGCAGCTGATGGGGATTAGGAGGCCCTGGTGAGCCAGGAGTCAGCCCTGACACCTCTCCACCGCCTCCTGGGTTCACGGAAGAGTTCCCAGCACCTCATCCACTTCTAATGCTGCTTTTGGTGTGACGTGGTCCTAGAAGGATGATTAGATCGCTGTCCCTCAGGAGCCCTGACCAGAGTCCTGGTCCTGAGGTTTCCTGGTCCTGAGAACCCTGTCCTGAGAGCCCTGGTCCTCAGAGCCCTGGACCTCAGGTTCCTGGTCCTCAGAGCCCTGGACCTCAGAGTCCTGGTCCTGGAGAGCCCCTGTCCTGAGAGCCTGGGACCTCAGGAGTCCTGGTCCTGAGGAGTCCTGGTCCTGAGAGCCCTGGACCTCAGGAGCCCTGACCAGGAGCCCTGACCTCAGGAGTCCTGGTCCTGAGAGTTCTGGACCTCAGAGCCCTGGTCCTGAGAGCCCTGGTCCTGAGAGCCCTGGTCCTCAGGTTCCTGGTCCTCAGAGCCCTGGTCCTCAGAGCCCTGGATCTCAGGTTCCTGGTCCCTCAGGTTCCTGGTCCTCAGAGCCCTGGACCTCAGGTTCCTGGTCCTGAGAGCCCTGGTCCTGAGAACCCTGGTCCTGAGAGCCCTGGTCCTCAGAGCCCTGGACCTCAGGTTCCTGGTCCTCAGAGCCCTGACCTCAGACCTCAGGGTCCTGGTCCTGAGAGCCCTGGACCTCAGAGCGCCCTGGACCTCAGAGCCCTGGACCCTAGAGTTCTGGACCTCAGGAGTCCTGGTCCTCAGGTTCCTCTGACTTGCTTCCTGGGAGCTGAGACTGTGATGCAAACACGGGCGACTTCCTCCACGGGGCCCGTAGACAATGCCTCTCGCGCCACGTAATGCACGGGTTATGTAGCCTGAAGGGCCACATTGGGTTGTAGATCTTGGTGAAGGGGCCGCCAGGTGGTGCAGGAAGCTAGCCCCCAATGAGGATCAGAGGTTGAAGCAGTAAACTCTGCTTGATGACTATTGACTGAGGAAATGTTTAGAAGAGCCTGTAAACTGGTCCCACTAGAGATGTGATGATGAAGCCCAGATGAGGCTTGGCCCCACCTTCTTGAGAGGACCTGTTAGGCATGCCATAGCTGAAGGGGGTCTGGACCTTCCTGACCAATCAAGCTGACAACCCCTCTCATTGAGCTCTATGCGGGTCGGATTCAGGCAAGGGCTCACCGCCACATGTGCCCCTGGCCCAGTTTGCCCCCCTGCTTCGTAACGCTGTTTCTGCATTACGGCTAATTACGGGACGTAGTAAGTGAGGCTGCTGCTGAAATGAGCTGCTGATTCTGTCAGCATATAACGAGGCTGAGGGGCCGGCTGAGAGGTTCAGCTGCTAACTGCTGGGCAAACAGGCAGCAGATGCAATAAATTTCCACGGAGCCGCTGCCAATTAAAACACTCCAGCAGCAGCAGCAGCGAGGTGAGTGAGTCAGTGCCCAGCAGGGTTCAGAGAGGAAGTCCCCTGCCCTCCCTCCTTCACCAGCAGAGCTAGTGTACTCCAGCATTGCTGCTGGCGCAGGAAGCAGAGCGTGTAGTCACGGTTCTATAGCGGGCTTGTCTTCCTTCCTCTCTCTGCTTCCTAAGTTGAGGCGGCTGTGGCCGTGTGTGTCTGGTGTCATCAAGGTGACCTGGCCCAACAACAGCCTATGTTGCCTGGTGCTGGGTGTTGAGTCATCAGGTGGCTGTGGGCAGTGGCTTTACCACCCTGGTCAGGAGGTGATGGAGCTCTGTCAGATGGTTCACCTCTCAAGTCGTGGGACAAGAGTCGACCCGCATGGAGGACAGCAGGACTCCAGGCTGTCGCGCACCAGGCTCGGATCACACATTAGGAAAGAGGTGTGTAGGGTCCAGTCTGCAGGGGCCACGCAGCGGGAGGGACGCTAAACGCCCCTTGCCAACAAAGTACTCAGAGTGTGTGTGTGTGTGTGTGTGTGTGTGTGTGAGAGAGAGAGAGAGACAGAGAGAGAGCAAACATGAAGGACAGAGATGTGCAAGAGGGACATAAAGATGGTGGACATGCAGGGATGACTGGAGGTTCTGGTCTCACTTGCCCTGGAGGTTCTGGTCCCGGCTTGGTTGTGGAGGTTCTGGTCTCACTCTGGCAGGAGGTTCTGGTCCTCTGGGTTGTGGAGGTTCTGGTCCCGCTCTGGGTTCTGGAGGTTCTGGTCTCACTTTGGGTTCTGGAGGTTCTGGTCCCGCTCTGGGTTCTGGAGGTTCGTCTCTGAACCTGATGAAGACCCGACGGGTCACAGGATCCAGCAGATCCTGGATCAGGAAGTGCTGATTCTGGGAGGGCAGAGTCCATCAGTTCTGGACCCCGAGGGTAACCGGAGAACAGGTCAGCTGCATCGGTCCTCCTGCCCTCACCTTCTCACCTGTGCCTGCTCCTCCAGAGCTCTCCTCACCTTCTCACCTGTGCCTGCTCCTCCAGAGCTCTCCTCACCTTCTCACCTGTGTGTGCTCCTCCAGAGCTCTCCTCACCTTCTCCAGTCACAAACGTGCAGACGTGTGTGTTGAAGGTGTGTGTTTGCTCGGCCTGTAAAAGGGCGGCTCCGTGTGCCAGCTGGCTGTTGAACCAGGCTGCTGTGTGTGTGTGTGTGTGTGTGTGTGTGTGTGTGTGTGTGTGTGTGTGTGTGTGTTTGCAGATGAACATCCTGGTGGACACGGGCAGCAGCAACTTTGCGGTGGCTGCGGCGCCACACCCTTTCATCACACACTTCTTCAACACTGCTCTGTGAGTTCCGCCACCAGCCAGCAGGCTTCTCTTCTTCTGCGTGTCCCGCTGGGCCCTCTGACTCCTCCTCTCCTGCGTAGCTCCACCTCCTACCAGTCCACCGGCCGGCCGGTGGCGGTCCGCTACACACAGGGCAACTGGGAAGGCGAACTGGGCGTGGACCTGGTGTCCATCCCCGAAGGCCCCAACGGGAGCGTGGTCATCAACATCGCTGCCATCCTGTCGTCCGAAGGCTTCTTCCTACCGGACATCAACTGGCAGGGCATCCTGGGCCTGGCCTACCCGCTGCTGGCACGGGTGAGCCCGCGCCGGCCTGCAGCGCAGAGGCTTCTGTTGTCACGGAAACGTCCAGCTTTACATGCTAATCACACCAGGGCTGCAGTAATCCAGTATTCTAGCCATTATTCTGACCATTAATCCAGTAATCTCATCAGAACTACACTGCCACTGACACTTTTTTTTTTACGTCACTCTAACTTTATTTAAAAGCCTCCGTGACGTTCTTGTTCTGTTGAACCTGCTCAAAATACTATCAAACTTAAATACGGAGTTAATTAAACTGACTTTTACAATTTAACTACCTGAAGTTCAGGCTTTAACAAACTCACTACAGCGCTTTGTTTTCTGTGGATTATTATTATTATTATAATTATCTTAAGCAGAAACTTAGTTGGGGGAACGTGCTAGCTAGCAGATTAGCCGCCGCATTGATGAAAGTTGTGACTCAGCGTTTCCACAGAGCTGTAAACAAAGCGTGTTAGCTAGCAGACTCCTCTCAGTCATGATCACACTGGTTTCTGCTAACTGCTGCTAATTATCGTTAGCTTAGCTCGCTGTTTCCGGTCTGTGGACTGTTAGCAGAGACCGGATGTTTCCTTTGGAGGTGCCGCAGCAGCAGCGTTGTGCTATCATGCTAAGCTAACTGCATCTTCCAGTAGACACGTTGCTCCACGTTTTTTCTTTTTAATGTTAAATTCTTTCACTCTCAGTCTTTTTAGTAATGGAATGACTCCATTAATGATCTCATCCCTAATCTAAAGGCTGAGAAGGTTGATGGTTCCACGTCCCGTCTCTCCACAGCCGGACTCGTCCGTGACGCCCTTCTTTGACTCGCTGGTGCAGCAACTGGGAATAGCGGACGTCTTTTCCCTGCAGATGTGCGGGGCTGGACTGTCGGCCAGCGGCGCCGCGGACTCGGCGGGAGGCAGTCTTGTGAGTATTCCGGGGGGGGGAATTCCTGATCATGTGACTCATCACATGAACTCATATTTAGATTATCTTCAAGGCTTTTAAGGGTTCCCGTCTATGTTTGTGTGCATGTGATTCACTGGGGAATCACAGAAGCTGCGCTGGAGCCAGGCTAGCTAGGCTAGCTAGCTAAGATAAGCTAAGCTAAGCTGAGCTGCTCTGTCCTGGTTCAGACGGCCTCAGAGCCAGACTCTGTGTGTGTGTGTGTGTGTGTGTGTGTGTGTGTGTGTGTGTGTGTCCTCTCAGATCATGGGAGGGGCTGAAGCGAGTCTGTACAGCGGGCCAGTGTGGTACACCCCTATCGTAGAGGAGTGGTACTACCAGGTGGAGGTTCTGAAGCTGGAGGTTGGCGAGCAGAACCTGGAGCTGGACTGCAGAGAGGTGAGTGTGCAGCTGCGGTTGGTGAGCTGAGGTGCAGGACTGGCTCAGCAGCTGCTGCTTTGGCTCCTCCTCCTCCAGTACAACAGGGACAAGGCCATCGTTGACAGCGGGACCACGCTGCTGCGCCTGCCCGTCAACGTCTTCAACGCGCTGGTGGACGCCATCATGCGCAGCTCACTGGTACGCCGCCGCCGCCCCTCCGCAGACAGGTGAACGGGGCGGACGCCTTGATCTTCCTCTCCTCTGTCAGATTCAGGATTTCTCCTCAGGCTTCTGGGACGGCAGCAAGCTAGCCTGCTGGATGAAAGGGGAGACGCCCTGGAGGTTCTTCCCCAAGCTCTCCATTTATTTCAGGGCCACCAACAGCAGCCAGTCCTTCCGGATCACCATCCTGCCTCAGGTAGGGCTGCAGAGCTCGCCACGCCACGCCGCCACGCCTTGCTCTCTTCATCCTGTCCCGTCTTCTGGCAGCTCTACATCCAGCAGATCACCGACGTGGACGGCACGCTGGACTGCTTCCGTTTCGGGGTGTCCTCGTCCATCAACGGGCTGGTGATCGGCGCCACGGTGATGGAAGGTTTCTACGTGATCTTTGACCGCGCCCAGCGGAGGCTGGGCTTCGCCCTCAGCACCTGTGCAGGTGAGGCGCCGCGCCGCCGTCTTCCCTGCTGCTGCTGGGCTGCTCTGACCGCGCCTGCCTGTGCCTGCCCTCAGCCAGCGGCGGCCTGCCTCTCTCCGAGCTCGCCGGGCCCTTCTCAGCAGCCGACGTGGCGTCCGACTGCTCGGCTGGCGTGCAGAAGGAGCCCATCCTGTGGGCCATCTCCTACGCCCTGATCGCCGTCTGCGCCCTGGTGCTGGTCGTGCTGCTGCTGCTGCTGGTGGCGCCGTGCCGTCGCAGGAGCAGCTTCGGGGAGCTAACGGACGAGTCTTCGCTGGTCCGCCACCGTCTCAAGTGACTGAGAGGAGGAAGGGCGGACGGGAGGAGGGGCAGCGGCGCAGCGGACGGTAGCACGCGTGTGTGAGAGCCCGCCCCCCTGCAGACGCCGCCAGCGTCCTGCTGAGGGGGCGGGCCCGTCTTAGCTCCAGGAACATCTGCACGTGAGCTCCCTCCCTCCGTCAGTCGTCTCTCTACCCATCAAGCCTCTCGTCCCTTCGCCGCTTTCCCAACAACCTGATCAATAATGCTACTTTTTCACAAGAAGAGCCGCCCGCCCGCCACGCCCGCCCGCCCGCCACGCCCGCCAAGCTGTGGACGGACCCCCTTGCTGCTGGCTTTGGAGGAGGAGGCTGGAGGCCGTGTCTGCTGCGGCTCAGAGGCGTCCTCGGACGTCCACTCGTTTGAGACGCTGCTAATCGTGGCACCAGCGGCAGCTCTGCTCCTCCAGCTCCAGCACCTTCTTCACCCAGGGAGCTTCTCAAACCAGAGCTGGTTTTCGGTGTCCCGCCTTTGGCAGGAAACGCGCTCTCGTGTCTCCTGTTTTGCGGGACAAAGCTGCGTGACGGACCACCGTTGACGGGGAGCAGTTTGAGTGGCTTCAAGTCTCGCTGGGATTGGAAACTTTTAACTGGTCTCTTGGCTGAATTGCACTTTTCTTTCATTTGATCAAAAGTATGAAAGTGAAAAGAAAAGATGAGATGAAAGAATTAGTCTGATAGCAGAAGGTTGTATTGATGTCGTCCATATGCAAACATCAAATGTATATTTAAATATGACAGCAGTATTATCATAATTTAATCTAGTAAATTCTCTAATAAGCTGTATAATTTGTATCATTTAGAATCAAAGCTTCGCTCCTGTTTCTTTTTTACACCTGTATCCTGTTTAAAATGAAACGTTTCAATTGAAGGTACAGTTTTGAATGTCCATTTGTTTGCTTGTCTGTGTTAAAACTGTAAAATAGTGACCAAAGGAAAGATGTAAATCATTTTTAATGTGTGAATTAACAGGGTTTTTTTTTTTTTGTCCAATTAACTCAGGAATGACGCGCACTGTGGTGTTTGGGCGACATCTAGTGTTGAAATGTGGAACTACAGTGTCCATCACGATAAGTGGATTCCAGTAAACAATCATTTTTATACAGGATAAAACGTGACAGAAATAATTGTTACGAGAAATTCTACAGTGCTGAGAAACATCAAAATCTGGATCAATAATTGGGATTTTATTTTTTTTTGCATCAGAAAATGTATCTTTGATTTGGATCCCAGTGGTTTTGATGCTTCTGGAAATAGAAGAATGCAAAGAGCAACTTCTGAACCAAAAGTGCTGCGGCCGTCCTGTAAATTCAATAAAGGATCTCACGGTTGTATTTGTGACTACTGGTGCTTCACGAGTGATGCTTACCTTCATTTGCTGGCGCATCCAGGCCTGGAGGTAGCTGATGTTGCCATGGACACCAGGGTTGTGCTCGCCAAGCTCCATCCTCCAGGGTCACCAGAGGACTGCAGCGTTCAGCCTGACGCAAAGTCCCAACTAATTAGAGGAAGAACTGAAGCTGAAGCTTTGTGATCCCAACAAACCAAGGTTAGGTCGAGAGCCCCACCCCGAGTGTCGGTCTGGCTAGCTTGTAGCGCTGCGCTAACGGCCTCAGCTGCTTCTCCAGAGGCGCTCGGATGGCTGATCCAGCTGGTCTGCTGCTCAGAGGCCGTCTGAGAGGGCCTCCCACAGGCTCTGGGCTCCCTGTGGGACGCCAGCACAGACCAGGCTCCAGGAACCTGTCCTGGATCAGGACAGCTGGCTGGGCCAAGACCTCACCTGGACACACAGTGTGCTGCAGTCAGCAGCCAGTAGGGGGAGACAATTGCCCCCCCACAATAGTGGGAAGCAGGCTGGCTGGCAGGCTGACCTGCCAAGGCCACGCCCCCCTGCTGGAGTTCACGCCTCTGCCGCAGCCTGAGGGCAGAAAAGCACCAACGACAGTATAAATCAGTTATAGGGACTGGCTCCGCCCTGGCCTGGCCTGAGAGCACGCTCCTCCACCCACGGGACGCATCCATCTGCAGCACCAACCTGGAGCCAGCAGAAACGTCTGGGGACTCAGCAGCCAGGGAAGTTCAGACACGTGGGCGCCATGGGCTGATTCTGCTGAGGACCCAGCCCTCGCCACCGCGGCCCGCTGTGAGGATTCCAATATTCTAGCTACCGTCTGAAGCAGAGGGGGGCAAACTGAGGCCCGGGGGCCACATGTGGCCCGGTGAACTCTTGAATCCGGCCCGCAGAGCCTCCACAATCATTCTCCAAGAGGGCTGTCAGCTTGACTAGTTAGACAAAGGTCCAGACCCCCTTCAGCTAGCATGCTAACTATGTGTGGGTGGGTGGGTGAGTGAGCAGGTGAGTGAATGAGTGGGTGGGTAAGTGAGTGAATGAGTGAGAGTGAGTGGGTGAGTGAATGAGTGAGAGTGAATGAGTGAGTGAATGAGTGAGAGAGTGAATGAGTGGGTGGGTGAGTGAATGAGTGAGAGTGAATGAGTGGGTGGGTGAGTGAATGAGTGAGAGTGAATGAGTGAGTGGGTGGATGAGTGAGTGAATGAGTGGGTTGGTGTGTGAGTGAATGAGGGTGAATGAGTGTGTGGGTGGGTGAGTGAGTGAATGAGTGAGAGTGAGTGAATGAGTGAGAGAGTGAATGAGTGAGTGGGTGAGTGTGTGAGTGAATGAGTGAGAGTGAATGAGTGAGTGGGTGGGTGAGTGTGTGAATGAGTGGGTGAGTGTGTGAGTGAATGAGTGAGTGTGTGAATGAGTGGGTGAGTGAGTGTGAATGAGTGAGTGAATGAGTGAGTGGGTGGGTGAGTGTGTGAATGAGTGGGTGAGTGTGTGAATGAGAGTGAATGAGTGAGTGAATGAGTGGGTGGGTGTCTCCTCCTGCTGGAGTCAATGATGGACGGTAAGCCAGTGATGGACGGTAAGCCCACCAGTCAGGCCTGCTAGCAGGCCTCTGATGAAGGAACCCAGCTGTGTGTGAACCAAAGCTTTATTTGGTGGACGTAGCAGCGGTCGACAGGGCCGAGCTCTGCTCACACACCTTTGCAAAGCGTGACGCTACACCCTCACTCCATGACAAGTTTCCGTTGTCATGACGATGCCTTTCAGTCCCAGCTCAAAGACAGTTGTACCGTCCTCCGCTCAGGTGGGCAGGCCACGCCTCCTGGGGGCCTACACCCAGGCCTGCCAGCCTGGGAACAGCCTGCTCAGGTTCCTGGGGTCCAAGGCCTGCTGGATGAGGAGGTTGACCTGGCCCCCGACGCTGAGCACCACGCCTTCCTCCACCCCCTTCAGCTTCTCCTGCAGCCTCAGCAGAACCCGCTCCGCCACCTTGTTGAAGCTCTGGCTGTGGCTGGCGGACCAAGAGCACGGCAATGAAAAACCTGAGCATCCCAAATCAAAGGCCCCGTGGTCAAAGGCCCCGTGGTCAAAGGCCCCGTCAGCACACCTGAGTTTACGCAGGCTGTCCAGGTTCTCCCCGCCCATGGTGGAGCCCAGGGTCGCGTTGAGCTCCTGCTGCTCGTCGCGCTGCAGGTAGAAGGCCTTCAGGGGGTTCATGGTCCAGTCGAACAGAGGGTCGTAGAGCAGCACCTGGACAGAGACACACGCGGCTGGAGGAGGACACGTTTGTGTGGGGGACCTGGGCCTGGGCTTCATACCTCCACGATGGTCAGCAGAGCTTCCTGGGAGCTCCTCATCACCTCCAAGGTCTTCTCACAACACCTGGACAGAGGAGAACTCTGATCCAGACCAGCTCCTCACTCAGAACCCTCTGCTAGGGACTCCACCTCACCTCCTGAAGACGCCCTCCACTCCGGCGATGCCCATGCCGTCCACGATGTCCCTGGACAGCCTGAAGGGGACGGTCTCGGGGGTGGGGAGGGTCTTCCCCTGCTCAAACGCCACACCTGAAAGCGTGCACGTGAAGCGTGTGGGCGTGCGCCGCAGCGTCTGGATGCGGTGTAGCGTGCTAGCTAGCTACCTAAATCGATGTGGACCAGCTCGGCGGTCTGCTCGTCGATCAGGATGTTCTGGATGTGGCGGTCCCCCAGACCCACCATGTAGCCCACTGAGGAGGACAAAGACCAGGTGAGGAGGCTCTGCTGCAGGCCCCTGCTGCAAACATCTGCCTGTACCTATGGAGGAGGTGGCCACGCTGCGGGTGTAGGCCAGCCGCTTCTCCATCCACACCGCCGGGTCCAGGAAGCGCTCCATGCAGAAGTACCTGAAGACGGGCCTGAAGTTGCGGCACACCTCGCTGTAGGCCTGGAGCTTCTCATCGAAGCCAGCAGCAACCTGCGGGGAGCGGCAGAGTCACCCCGGGTTGACGCCGGACGCGTCTGCACGGACGGAGAACGCCGCAACAAGCTAGCACCATCCAGCGCGTGCCGGACAGGAAGTCGGGTGCGAAGAGAAAATAAAACATCCGGGAAACTGTCAAAATAAAAGCTCCCGTATTCAGAGCGATCTTTTTCAACAGGAGCTGAAAACCAAATCACGTACGACCGCGAGAGATTACCACTTTGTAGTTTTTAAAGGAGCCACAGACGAAGACGCTCTTTGTTCCTAGAGGAGGAAAATCTCCCCTTTCTTCAGATCTTGGTGACTCCACCATGGGGAATTCTGTTAGTGTTTCCTAAAATGTGTAATACATCCATTATTTCCTGTAAATTCTGGTTATTTATGTTATTTAATATATTCAAAGATCTGCTGCAAACAATAAGTTAACTTGTTGTTTCACACACCCACAAACAAGAGATAAAACGGCCCAAGAAAAAGATGATTCAAGTAATAACGTAAAAAAAGATGATTCACACATGTAATAACATAAAAAAAGATGATTCACGCATGTAATAACATAAAAAAAGATGATTCACGGATGTAATAACATAAACAAAGATGATTCAAGTAATAACGTAAAAAAAGATGATTCACGCATGTAATAACGTAAAAACCATCGCTCTAAATACGGGAGCTTTTATTTTGAAAAATTCCTGAATGTTTTATTTTTTCTTTGCACCCAACTTCCTGTGCCGCGTGCGATGCCTTGTGCTAGCTTGTTGCGGCGTGCTCCGTCCGTCCGTCCGTCCAAAATAGAAGCCATGCAGATTTTTTCAGAGGGCGATGGAGCCTCCAGCCCTGCCGTGGGCGGAGCCTCCAGCCCTGCCGTGGGCGGAGCCACAACCAGTGGAAACTGAGGCATCTAATCAGGACGGACGGAGACGCCTCCGGTGGACATGAGGGGGGTGGGGGGGGAACATGCCAGCGCCCAGATCTAAGCAACCCGCAGCCGTACCGTCATCTTCCTGCGGCAGCTCAGGTTGGTCCAGTCCTGGGGTCGGAAGCGCCTGTGGGCTCCCTGATCTGGATCCACCAGGAACTGGCCAATAGGCACCGTACCGGAACACCACTCCAGGACGCCGCTCCTCTGCGAGAAGGGCACCACCTGGGGGGCAGAAGGAGAGGATGAAGAGGCCTCCCCTCCACCTCCTGGATGGGGAGCAGTCTGAAGCACCTTGTAGCGTCTGATGTTGAGCTTCCTCTTGCGAGTGTCGGTGTTGCGCTGCAGCAGCGTGGAGCACATGCCAAAGACCTGCTGCATCACCGCATCCTGCCGCAGGTCGTCCTTCCCCTGGAGACGGAAAGCAGCTCCTTCAGAGGTCAGCGTCCCACCACCAGCTGGGCGGGCTGCACGTCAACGTTCACATAAACATCACCAAACATCAAAGTAAAGCATCAAAGCACAACGCCAATGAAAGGATCTCAGGAGGAACAGAGGAGAACGCTGGTGGTTCCTTAGAACCAGAGAACCAGAGGATCTCGGGAGGAACAGAGGAGAACGCTGGTGAGTTCCTTAGAACCAGAGAACCGCCAGAACACCCACCTTCACCAGCTGCCTCCTGCTTCTCCCATCAGAGCCCACGCAGTCGATGATCTTCGGCAGGTTGACTCCTCCTACCAGGTGATAGTGAGGCACGAAGGACCTGACCGTCACCAGGTTGTCATAGCAACCGGATGGATCCACCTGGTTTAGATGTGCATGTGATGTGGTGACAGCTGATACAAAGGAAGGGACCTTATTTTCTGATCTCCACCTTCAGCTCCAGGGTGGGGATGCCAACCTCGTCCAGGTCTCGGATCTGCGTGATGGGCTGGTCAGCAGGGATGGGAATGGCCCCTGGGAGCAAGCACGGGTGCGAGAAGCTCAGCACAGCACAGCAAACTCACATTTGCAATCAGCTTTGATGCTTTTTTCTAGGTTTCCACGTCAACGACAGACATCCACCAGAAGATCTGGGGGTGCTCACGCTTCTCGTTCTTGTGCCTGCTGGCGTCCATGTAGGCCAGGGTGATGTAGGCGTCGCACAGGCGCTCCATCCCTTTGACCAGCTCGCTTCTCTTCTTCTTCACCACGCTGATGATCATCTGGGCTTTGTTTGAGCGCTCCTGCAGCACATGGAGAGCGAGCGCTTTCAGAGACAGAGACGCCGCGCACGCCCCCGAGACAGGACAGAGAGAATAAAGAAGAAGAGGAGGTTCTTCTTCTCCCGGTGAGGGGAGGAGGTGAGGGAGTCATCATGAAGTTCTCACCAGGTCGAGCGGCGAGGACTGCCAGGGGACGCCCTTGGACATGGGCGCCTTGCAGAAGGCCTTGTCCTTGTTGGCGTTGACCAGGGCTAAGATGATGAAGAGCGTGTGGTGAGGGTGCTCCACACACGCTCTGCAGATCAGCTGTGAGGGCACAGGAGAGCTGGAGCAGCAGCTTGGGCTGTCTTTTGAACGGACACTGTGGAATTCTTACGTCGTAGAGGACACCGTGGAAGCCCCTGTCCTCGGCCGCTCCCGACGCCATCTTTGTGCCCATACGAGCGGCTAGCTGATACATCAGAGGCAGAAACTTGTGCGAGGGGATCTTCTTCACTCCTTTCTGGAGAGAGAGTCACAAAGATGGTGAGGGCGTGGCCACCAGGGGGCGACGTGACTGCTTGAGGACGTCACTGACCTTCATGGTGGCGTTGACAGCTCCGACGTCGCCGTTCTCCAGCCAGAGCGACGCCAGGCGGAACACCCAGGTGTCATGCTCTTCCCCCTCCCCCAGACACTGCACGTAGTTCTCCACCGCCTTGCAGAGGAAGCGCTGTCTGTCCGCCTGCAGGTTGGACAAGGCCTTCTCGTCCAGCTCCAGCTCCTTCTGCACCTTGGTGGTGTACCTGCGCAGCAGAAGCACCGTCTCAGCTCCTCAGGGCTCGCGGAAAACACAGCTGGGCTTGTTTTCCTGCCGACCTGTTGACAACCAAGTTATGCTCCCGTAGCAAGCCCACTTCCTGCTTGGCCTTCTCCAGCAGCGCCTGCTTGTTTTCAAACTCAGACGAGTTCATGTACTTGTCCATGGTCTGGTACTGCATGTCAGAGAAGCGTGCCAGAGACAGGAAGGCCTCTGTTCGTTGGCTCAGCAGCCTGGAGTCCTGAGGAGACCCTGAATCCTGCTCGATCACCTCCACCGCCTGCGGGAACAGACACTCGTGGAGAACAGGCAGCAAGGCAGGACGTCCGCACATCGGCTGCTTCATACCCGCTCCAGGTAGTTCTCCAGGATTACTCCAGGACTTTCCAGGCACGTCTCTGCCAGCCAATTACCACACAGCCGGAGGCTCTCGGTGTAGACGGGCACCATCGCGGGGTTTAGGTCCACCTGAGCCAGAAAGCAAAGGCACTGAGGGAACGGCCCACCGGGAGCTGTGAAGAAGGGGGTATGACTCTGTGGTAGATTAGTCATGCCTGGACACCACACGCACGCCGAGGCTCACCATTTCCTCCAAGTTATTTATAATCCGTCTCAGCAGACCCAGAGCCAGCTCCTGCTCGCCCTTGGCCCAGAATACTTGGGCTTCCTCTAGTTGCCATGGCGACACAGGGGTCAACGCCCAAGACCCCGCCGAACCATGCTGTTTCATCTGGAAGAGTGCACGCTCCGCCAGCTGGGCAAAAAAGCAGAAAAACACGTGAACATTGACCCACCCACACCCACCCACACACACACCCACCCACACACACCTGTGTGTTCCCAGCCTTGCGGGCCAGCTGACAGAGGTCCATGAGGTGGTCAGTGAGCATGGAGCCCACGTGCTGCACGCTGTCGGGGTCTCCCAGCCTGGTCATCAGGGAGTGCAGGGCCACAGAGCGCGCAGCCATGATGGGCTCCACCAAGCTAAAGTCGCTGTCGCCGAGCAGCTGCGACTGCAGCCGCCACTGGCGGCACACGTCTTCCAGAGCCACGCCTGAGAAGGGCCTGAAAAAGAGCGGCTTGATGTTCTCCAGCTGCCGGATGCTCTGAAGGTCCCTGAGAGCCGGGTACAAAGAGGACGCAGCCTCCAGGCTTCCTCGGCACAAGTCCTCCACCAGCGCGGCCCTGCAGACGGCAGGAAGCAGACAGCGTTGCAGCAAAGGCCGAGCAGAGGTCAGCTCTGCAAATCAGCTGCTTACCGAGCCTGCTGCACCGTCTGCTCAAACACGCCCATCTCCTTGTCCCTCAGCGCTTGCAGGGAGCAGAAGACTGATTCGTGGAAGCCAGGCGGGGATCTGGTCCTGATGAAGCACATTTCTGCAGGTGAAAAGGGGAGAGGGACAGCGCCGGGGTGCAGGCGGCTCACGCCTCACCTCTCCGACAGCTCACAGTCCCACTGGGTGTTCCTCCAGGCAGCCTGGAAGCGGAGCTCCCTCAGCTCACAGCCGTACTCCACCCCTTCGCTCTCCAGACCCCTCATGTAGGTGGCAAGGATGCTGCTCAAGCCAAAGTTCTGCAGGCCCTGGAGAGAGCAAGGCAGAGAACCCCCGTTTCCACGGACGCGTCTGGATGGACGGAGAACGCTGCAACAAGCTAGCACCATCCAGCGCGTGCCGGACAGGAAGTCGGGTGCAAGGAGAAAATAAAACATCTGGGAAACTGTCAAAATAAAAGTATTTAGAAAAAGTATTTATTCCTGTATTTAGAGCGATCTTTTTCAACAGGACGCTGAAAACCAAATCACGTATGACCGCCCAAGAAAAAGATGATTCACACATGTAATAACGTAAAAAAGATGATTCACACATGTAATAACGTAAAAAAAATGATTCACACATGTAATAACGTAAACAAAGATAATTCATACAGGTAGTAACGTAAAAAAACATCGCTCTAAATACAGGAGCTTTTATTTTGACAAATTCCCGGATGTTTTATTTTTTTCTTCGCACCCGACTTCCTGTGCCGCACACGATGCTCTGTGCTAGCTTGTTGCGGCGTGCTCCGTCCGTCTGTCCAAAATAGAAGCCGTGGGCCCTGCTTTGGGCGGAGCCTCCAGCCCTGCCGTGGGAGGAGCCACAGCCAGTGACTTGGATGGAATCTAATCAGGACGGACGGAGACGCACCGCATCCGGTGGAAACGGGGTAAAGCCCAGCCTGAAGCAGACAGGAAGCACACGCGCGTCTTACCTCTACGATCCCCACGTGTCGGGTGACCTCAGGCAGGGAGGCGTGCAGGTCGTAGGAGGTCAGGGCCTTCCCCCACAGACCCTCGTGTTCATAGGTGCGAATCCTGCAACGCAGCGGGACCAAGTTATCAGCGCTGACGTGGACCCTGAGCAGCCCTGCACCTGCAGATTGACCACCTTGTCAGTGGGCTGGTCGTCGTCTCGCCGCAGCCGTACAAGCTGTCAGGCTCTCCGATGCTCCGGTAGACCTCGAACAGCAGCTCCTACCGAGACGGGACCTTTTGAATTCACCGTTTGTGGAGTTGTAGAAGAACAAAGCAGCATCTGCTGTGGGAAGCTGACCTGCAGGCTGATGTGGGCGTCTTCCACGCTCTTCTTATTCAGGCTGGAGATGGTGAAGGTCTGACTGGTGTCTTCAAAGGTAAGTCTGCGCGTTGCTCTCGACGTGGACCTGCAAGATTCGGCGAGAGCGTCGCTCAACGCGAATGCAGCCCAGAAAAGAGGGAGGCGGCGCGCACCTGTGAGCGTCCTCCAGGTCAGCCTTGAGCTTGTCCACGTAGATCTCCGCGTACAGCAGGGCGGTGAAATGTGCCGAGCAGGACTGGGCAGCTTTGGCCACCTCCAGGTAGTTCAGCTCCAGCCAGAAGTTTGAATCACACACGGTTCCACCGGAGCTGGAGGAGGAACCGACCATCAGCCTGCTACCACACGAATACAACCTGCTGCCACAGTACTGATTACAGCAGAGGTGGGCAAACTGAGGCCTGGGGGCCACATGTGGCCCGGTGAACTCTGTAATCCGGCCCTCAGAGCCTTCACAATCATTCCTCCAGAAGCCAAATGAAGAGGGTTGTCAGCTTGATTGGTCAGAAAAAGATTCAGACCCCCCCTTCAGCTAGCATGCTAACATGTCCTCTCAAGAAGGCGGGGCCAAACATATTGTGGCGCTTGATCATCCATCTCTAGTTGGACCAATTTACAGACTAAGCAGGATTTCTAGCTAAGCTCTGATCCTCATTGGGGGGTTCGTTTCCTGCACCACCTGACCGGCCCCTTCACCAAGATCTAAGACCCAACGTGGCCCTTCAGGCTCAAGAACTGCCCAGCCCTGGATTACAAACCGGTCTGTGGACGCTCGTCTCTGCTGGTGTCTCAGATAGTCCAGAACAGCCAACATGGTGCGCAGAGAGTTCTTGTCGTGCAAACCCTGACTGGGAGAGTCCGACTCTGAAGGAGGAAAAAACATCTATCACTCATGTGACGCTGTCCTTTTCTCCTGCTCTCACCACAAGACTAGAAAGCACAAACGTGTGATTCACCCGAGTCGAGGCTGAGAGGCGTCGCGGACCGGCTGGAGGCCTGAGCCCCCCTGCAGCAAAAACGGAAGAATTCCTGGAAGTGGGAGGAGAGCGTCTCTCTCCAGGAACCGTCAGAGTCGCTCTGGAGGATGGAGTGAACGATGAGGGGCAGCAGCCTCTGACAGCAGTCCGCCCACACCTGCAGGGGGAGAGGGCCAGGTTGGGCTGGCTAGCTGCAGCAGTAAGCGGAGTCAGGGACTCCTCTCAATCCCACTGAGTGTGTGTTCTCACCACACACAACGGCCGTGACAGCAGCAGAGCTTCGCTCTTGACCCCTCCGCTGTCCAGCAGGGCGGTGCACAGCGCCTTCAGCCAGGACCTGTGGCTGCCTGCCGGGGCAATCCATAAGGACGGATTCTCCAGCTTGTCCCGGGCCTCCGAGCTCCGCTCAGCTCCGAGCGCATCCACCTGGAGACAGCCCTCACCGGTGAGACGCGTCACCTTTGTGACCCTGTTGCCTTCATGTGCGACAAAAGCCTCTTTCGGCCACCTTTTTCTTGGCCGTTCTGAAGGGGTTAAGGTAGGCCAGCAGGGGGTCCCGGCTGAGTTTGTGCTGCTCCCAGAAATCCACACCGGACTGAGCAGCAAGCAGGTTCTTCACGCACAGAGCAGCAGCCGACCTCACTTCGATGCTGTCACACGGAGAGAAGCAACCTCACAATCCTGAAAATGCTGGCAGTGCCAGCGTCTCCCCAGCAGGGGGCGCCAGCAACATGAAGATTCAGGAACCGGAGAAGCGAGTCACAAAGGTCCCGGTGCCCTACCAGAACCCCAATCAAGGCCCCTCGCGGCCTCGCTTCTGCGGACTAATAACAGTCAGAGGTGATCTGCTAGAATGTGCAGCGGAGGGGAACAAGTGCTGCGGTCCACGGGCGAAGGCAGGTCAATCCGTGCACGTACCTGGGCTGAGTGAGCGCCTCATTCATGCAGTTGAGGGCGACGTAAAGCTGCTGCAGCTGGGCGGAGGTGAAGAGGCTGGCAGAGCTCTCGTAGAGGGGGTCTCTGCCATGAAGCAGGGCGATGCTGGACAAGTCCACAGGTCCCAGTTCTCCCAGACAGCTGCCCACCGCCTCTGCACAAAAGGTTTCGCGTTAGCGTGCGGCTGGCCGGCCGGGCGGGCGGAGCGTTGTGGTTTCTAGACGGCTACCCAGAATGTGGGCTCCTCCGGGCTGATGGGCTGCCAGCTTACAGAGCTGCAGCAGGCTGAGCAGCAGCTGCACCAGCACGCCGTCAGCACGCTCAGCTGCAGGGACAGAAAAGCAAAGCACCTGGGTCGGCCTTTCAGCTCAGCTCTTTGTGTGCAGCACATTTTCACACGACGGGCGTCGTACTGTGGCATTGGCCGAGAAGCTCCCTGATCTGCCCCCTGCTGTCATGGAGCTGTCTGCTCAGCTGCTTCAGGCCCTCCAGTCTGGTCAGGAGCACGGAATCACAGGAAGTGACTGACAGGAAGTGGGTGACCTCCTTGGAGAAACAGGCCATTGTTTATAGCATTTCCTGAGGAGGCGGGGCCACCGTACGTGTGTGAGTGCAATCCTTACCTGGGTCAGTGTGAACGTCCCTGAGCTGTATTTGAGCTTGTTCTGTACGGATCGCAGCTCCGCCAACTCAGGGAGGTTGGGAAACGGCTCCAGCTTGCTGATGACCTCGTTCAGCTTCTGTTGATTTTCTACGATGAGGAACTGCAGCAGACTGAGCATCTACAGGAGAGTCACAACGCAGAATAAACGCAGATTCCCGTGTTTCAGAGGGGGGCAACCTGCGGCCCGGGGGCCACATGTGGCCCGGTGACCTCTTTAATGCGGCCCGCAGAGCCTTCACAATCAATAGTCCATCAAGCCGGATTTTTAGCTAACCTCTGATCCTCATGTTCGGGGTTATCTTCCTGCACCACCTGGCCGGCCCGTTTATCAAGATCTAAAACCCTCCAGGCTAAAGAATTGCCCACCCCTGCCATGTTTCCTTCAGCATTACCCGCGTGAACATGGAGTCATGCTGACATTTCTTTCCCCGAAACACTTTTCTGCTGGATTTCATCCAACAAAAGACCCCTCCTCCACACGCTGGAGGAACCAGAACTCATACCTGCTGTGAGATGGGAGGGGGCCGGCTGGTCACCTGAGCCAGCAGAGTCCCCACGATGACCTGTAGGTGGCAGTCTAGAGCGTCGTCGCAGAACTGCAGCGCTGCACGGCACACAGAGGTCAGCAGGTGGCAGCAGAGAGAGACGCTTCTGTCGGAAACCTCGTCAGAGTGAAGCGGGCTGAGGAGAAGAGACACGTGCTGGTCTGGGGTGGACTCGGGGGGACGCGCCCGTCTCCAGTCTCCAGGCGTGGGGCACCTACTTGCTGTTGATGTGGTGAATGAGCGTGTAAATGACGTCTCTGAGCACGAAGGCCCACGCTCCTCCCAGGCCGTCCTTCACCTCCACCAGCAGCAGCTCAACAAACAAGTGGTACATGAGGAGGATGCGGTGGCGTTCGTAGCAGTTGGTGGTCTCTGCCGCTCTCTCACACACGGCCAGCAGGATCCTCTGGATGGAGATCTGCGTGGGGGAACCGCCACACGCTCACACTGCTGAAAAGAGTCTGCTCGCCCCTGAATCTGCACAGAGAGCTATGCAGCCATCTCACCGGCGTTTTGGACAGGATGGCCACCAGAGACTTGTGGCTGGCGCCGTGGCATTTGCTGAGGTAGTCCAGGGTCGCTTTGATCACGTGGGAGCTGAAATACGGTGGATTCGGTGCAGGGTCCAATTCCCTGAGGAGCAGTCCAGTCAGGTGATCTGCACAGGCCAGGTTAACATAAGACTGACTAGTGTGAGCCCTGGTTACCCGACGAAGCGTCTCAGATCTCCGTCAGGTCCACTTCCTTTAGGTCCACTTCCTTCATACAGCGTCATCAGCAGCTCCACCACAATATCTGCCAAGTTGCTGTGGATCAGGCTGTCGATTTCCTGCAGACACAGGTGAAACACCAGGATCAGCTCATCCCGGCTCCAACCAGCATTTTCCAGCACTAAACATTTATATTCAACAAAAAAAACCATCAGAAATGAACAAATGTTTATGCACGAACATGTAAATTACACACACAACTATAGCCACAATAAAAACAATGAGACTCGCTCCCTTTCAAAGGTGGGGCAGGCACAAGTTGAAAAACTAAATATTGTGGCGGACACTGGGGGGCGGTATTTCGCAGCAGAGCGGGTAGTGCGGTAGAAGACACAGGTGTGTGTGTGTGTGTGTGTGTGTGTGTGTGTATGGGTGATGGCATGTACAGGATTGTGATGAATGGTGTTGGACGCTTCAGTACAAACTTCCACACTCTAAACTAGGGAACACAAAGTCACCATCAACTACCTGCTAACTAGCAGGAGTATTAGCAGCATTAGCATTAGCAGAGGTTAATATGTGTTCCCCAAACTAAAGTGTTAGCAAACGTTTTTGTGTTTTTCCCTTCTGCTACCATCAGCAACGGAGGAACGGGTTCTGTGTCTGGGGCCATCATATTTTCACTCTAAGCCTCTTTTTGCAGCGTTAGGAAAGCCGTCCGCTCCAGACGTCTTGGGCCAGTCTAACCTGTTCTGGTCTGGATCTACTCTTTGTTTACCGCCGCGTTTGAGAAGCAACGGTGGCTAGCAACAAGCCTCCCACTCCTCGTTTGGCCTCTTCAAAGTAAAATGAGTCAAACCGAAATAAAGAGCTGGAACTGAAAGGAGCGTGAACGTGTGTGTGTGTGTGTGGCTCCACCGTGAGGACGTGCTGGTACCTGTTTGCCCAGGTAGCTGCTGTCCTTCAGCAGGTCGTACACCCTGTGGGCCTTCTCCCGCTGCTGCGCCACCAGCGCGTCCTGGCCGCGCAGGGCAAAGTACGGCAGGATGTTCACCATGATTTTAGGGAAACAGTCGGCCAGTAACTCCTTCCAGTCCTTCTCCAGACACCTGCCGATGGACTTCACCTGCTCAAAGTCATCCAGGAAGACCAGGTGAGGGACCAGGACCTGGTAGGAAGACCTTCAGCCACAGACAAGAAGGTGTGAATGAGGCGACCTGGGCGTGACCTCTCCAAGAAGCTTCTGGAAGCGGTTGGCTCACCTGTAGAAGTCTCTGACTGTCTCCTGCTCCAGGACGGTGTAGGGAAAGGAGCCCAGCGTGTAGCGCTCGTCTGACTGCCTCTGCGCCAACCACTCGGCTACCAGGTAGTTGAGATGAGAGCCCACAAAGGTTCTCACGCTGCTGTAGCCCAACACTCTGCACACACTGCCCAGTATCTGTGACACACACACACACACACACACACACACACACACACACACACACACACACACACACACACACACACACACAGCGCTTCAGAGGACCAGTCTCCTCTCTTCCATCCCGTGTGGAGCTTTACCCCCCGTTTCCACCGGAGGCGCTGCGCCTCCGTCCGTCCTGATTAGATTCCAATCAAGAGTTTCCACTGGCTGTGGCTCCGCCCACAGCAGGGCTGGAGGCTCCGTCATCCTCCGCAAAAATCAGCATGGCTTCTATTTTGGACGGACGGACGGAGCACACCACAACAAGCTAGCACAAGGCATCGCGTGTGGGACAGGAAGGTGGGAACGAAGAAAAAATAAAACATCCAGGAATTTGTCAAAATAAAAGCTCCTGTATTTAGAGCGATGGTTTTTTACATTCTTACATGTGTGAATCATCTTTTTTTACATTACGTGTGAATCATCTTTTTTACGTTATTACATGTGTGAATCATCTTTTTTTACGTTATTACGTGTGAATCATCTTTTTTACGTTATTACATGTGTGAATCATCTTTTTTTACGTTATTACGTGTGAATCATCTTTTTTACGTTATTACATGTGTGAATCATCTTTTTTACGTTATTACGTGTGAATCATCTTTTTCTTGGGCGGTCATACGTGATTTGGTTTTCAGCGTCCTGTTGAAAAAGATCGCTCTGAATATGGGAGCTTTTATTTTGACAGTTTTCCGGATGTTTTATTTTCTCTTGCACCCGGCGGTGGCCGGACAGGAGAGATTGTGGCGGCGTCCCCGCCGTCCAGACGCCTCCGGTGGAAACCCGGGGTGAGCGTGCACCTTTTTAAGAAGCTGCTCCTCGATGTTGTTCTCCTTGTAGGACTGGAAGAGGGCAAAGAGAGCCTGCTTCTCACAGACGGGACTGCAGCACAGCACCACACACAGACTCTTCAACAAGGCCATCTTGCGGTTCCAGGACTCGTCCTGCTGGTCGTCCGGGGAGCAGTTCTTCTGTCACGGAGGAGAAGAAGAGCGTTGGAGAGCTCTAAGAGGCGTCTGAGGGCCTTTTCAAGCGCTGACCCTCACCGGGAGGCCCATCCCTGTCTGAGCCTGCAGGTAGACGCTCTCAAAGGCTTCCTGCTGCTGCTTCAGGGGCAGCATCTTCCTCCTGCCTGGATGGCTGGGCACAAGCTCCAGAAACAACCTGGACATGCAGGTGAACATCAGGGAATGAGTCCAGGTATCCCAGCAGCTTGGGATTTCAAGGCTTTAGCTCCTGGCGTGTGTCCCGACAGGACTCGTCAGCGTACCTCTCCACTGACGTGGCCACCAGCATGCGAACTTGATGGTGCGCATCTGCAAGGTGGGATGAGAGGATGGCCGACACTGGGGTCTCGTTGTCTCCGCCGTCCTGACCCTTCAGGCTCAAAATGGCCCAAGTACAGCGTGGGTCGGCCTGCCGGAGAGTCGTCATACATGTAAAAAAGAACCAGGACGGGAGAGTGGAGCATCAGTGAGGTCCACAAAGCAGCTGACTTTTATTTATTTCTACAGCACCTTTTACAATAAAACTGTCTCTAGGTGCTTTACAGAGGCAGAAACCCAGAGCCGGAACCCCCAGGTCAGCACAGTGGCAGGAAAAAAAACGCCTGAAACACCTTGTCTGTAACCAGATAATCTGGGACAGGGCTTGGTCACTCAGGCCCTTTCCTTTTAAAACTACCTAAAATTCCCCGTTAAATCTGTGTGTCAGAGTAAAACTGGGTCAGACTTCAAGCTTTGTGAGAGCTTACCTCCAGAAGAGCCACCAGGCATCGCACCAAGGCCACTCGCACGGCTGCCACACACTTCCCAGTTTGGCTCAGGTAACTGAGATCAGACAGACAGACAGACAGGAAACAGCCTGTAACCAGTCATGATGCACACCAGCTCAGCTCGAAGGATTGAAGCAGCACTGCTAAAATGGTGTTAATCACAGCAGCTGCATAAAGGGGCTGATTCATGGAGAATAAATGCCACATTTCTGCAACATCCCAGAAAAGCCTGCCCGTCGGTCACATCTGGATTGCCTCATTTCAGATTTGATTGCACAACGATGTCCACGGGCTCTTCAAAGACACGAGTTTATGCTTTTAATCCCGATAAAGACTATTTGTTTTATGTTTAACTGCAGCCAGGAACGGCTGACGCTCTTGACTGACCAGAATCCAGACACGACTTGGAGCAGCGAGCCTCGGACGTGTCTCATGTCCTCGGGCAGGCGGTGGGATCCCCCCAGACTCCTGATGGAGGGCAGCAGAGCCAGCAGGACAGCAGCACACACGTCCTGGTCCTGACGGTAGTCCGAACACAGGTCGCTGCGGAGGCAGAACAGCACACAGACGCTTGGTCTCAGACAAACGGAAACAGAAAGGGCCACAAAGTCTCCGTACGCAAGAGGGCGGAGCAACGAGTCCAAGTCTTCTGGGTCCAGAGAGTCTTCAGCAGGAAGCTTCTGCAGCAGGACCAGGTACTAGAAGAGAGGCAGACAGAGAGGAGGGTTGGCCAGCCGCTGCGTGTGTGTGTGTGTGTGGGACAGCCTCCACACACACCCCACCCACCCACCCACCATGTGGAGATGGAGAGCTCTGCTGAAGTCCACCTGCTGCAGCAGCAGCAGCAGCCTGCGCCGCACCTCCTGCGGCTTGAACAGCAGACCGTGGGCGGGCTGGACAGAGCCGCACTGGCACAGGAAGTCCAGAACTGCCAGGAGAGCCAGGTCCTGCTGGGCCAGGTGGTCCTCTGACAGCAGACTTTTGGCCCCTGCAGGAGGAAACGGTGATGGTTCCAACCTCTGACGCACCATTAACACTGAGTGTGGAGCCTTCAGTGGTTCCTGCACACCTGGGCCACACACGGTGTCGCTGCTGTCTGTTTTCTGCCCGCTGGGTCCGCTGGGTCCGCTGTGGGCGCTGGTCCCCTCGTCAAACAGGTCAGCCTCCTGGCTGCGGGGAGCTGTGCTGGCGTCCCAGTCGTCCTCCATGCGATCACGGTCATCCGTGACATGAACCCTGCCAGCAGGGCTGCTTGACTGGAGGGAAAAGCGGGTGAACGACGGCCCAGAACGTCGTCCTAAAATGGGTTTTTCCACCTGCAGCCGACTTACGAGGAGTTTGCTGATTTCAGCCAGTTCGCTGAGGAGGCTGGACGGCAGCACCATCGCCCACAAACGGGAGGAGACCAGGGAAACTCTGTCCTGCACAAGGAAGGAAGGACAAAAGCGTTCACACTCGTCCTTAAAACAAACCCATGCGACCATGTGGGAGGCCGTGTGAGACGATCTTAAGACGATGTTGCGGCTCAGCTTTAGTCAAACAGTCACCTTCCTGTTCCTGCTGGACGACAGCGTGCACAGCTTGATGACGGCCCTCAGCGTACTCATGCTTCCCTTCTCCGCCATCTTCACTTTGGCAGCAGAAACAAAACCGCTCAGTTCCTGCAGCAGCACCTGCAAACGAGAGCTGTGGTGATGAGCTCCGTGCAGTCCCGTCACTGACGGATGCCACATCCATCCATCATCCATCCATCTTCTACCGGGGTCTGTCCGGGCTCGGGTCGCGGGGGCAGCAGCCTAAGCAGGAAGCCCAGACTTCCCTCTCCCCAGCCACTTTGTCCAGCTCTTCCGGGGGGACCCCGAGGCGTTCCCAGGCCAGCCCAGAGACATAGTCCCTCCAGCGTGTCCTGGGCCTTCCCGGGGTCCTCCTACCAGAGGGACGTGCCCTGAACACCTCACCAGGGAGGCGTCCTGACTAGGTGCCCGAGCCACCTCCTCTGGCTCCTCTCAACGCGGAGGAGCAGCGGCTCTACTCCGAGCTCCTCCCGGAGGACTGAGCCAAGCCACCCTGGTACCTGAACTCCTCCCCGACCCAGAGAAGGCACTCCACCTTGAGACCCATGGCCTCAGATCTGGAGGTGGTGATGAGGCCAACAGGACCACATCATCTGCAAAGAACCTGATCCTGAGGCCACCAAAGTGGACCCCCTCAACACTGCGGCTGCGCCTAGAAACTCTGTCCATTAAAGTTGTGAACAGAATGAGACACGCTCACACGCTCATAAACAAAGCTGAGTGAGAAACCTTGGCTTTACTGAAGAGGGCAGAGCAGCAGGCCTCCTCCTCGCTCGTAGTGCCAGTGCAGATGTAAGCTGCTAGCACACCTGTGAGAAGAGCCACACAGCGGACCAGGCACTCTGGAGGGCTGGACAGAGACTGTGGGGGGAGAAAGCACAGTGGTCACCCCCACCCACACACACACACACCCACACACACACACAGGCAGGATGAAAGCGTCTGCTCACATCAGGAACGTAGCAGGTGAGCAGGTTCTCAGCAACAAGCAGCAGGGATTCCTCCAGCTTGCTTCTGAGGCCAGGAGCAGCGGCGAACTGGCCTCCAGGTGAACCCAGGGCCTCTGGCTCAGGAGCCCCTCCCACAGGCGTGGGCAGCGTGCTGAGGCTGACCTGCAGGTAGAGCCTCTCCAGCTCTTCCAGGTTGCTCGTGCCATCAGGGGAGAGTTGCTCCTGATAAAAGGAACTTTAAAAAACAAAGGTGTGTACAGGATGAGCAGGAGGAGGTGTGAGGGAGCTGAGCTCACGTGGGTCACTTCTCTCACCTCTCTACTTCCTCAGAAGCCAGCAGAAACCTGAGGCCAGCTCTCGTGTCTTTCATAGTCAGGGACACCAGGATGTTAGCGATCAGATGGTGAGGAAAGTCTCTGCACAGGGAACCACAGGAAGGCTTCATTAGAGCCCGAGACCAACACCGCTAGCAGCAACTGAGCAGCTCCCATGTCAGGCGTGGTGATCACCAACCTGCAGATGATGGGATGTGGCTGGGAGCTCTCGTCCACCTCATCGCTCTGATCCGTCATCAGCAGCCAGGCTATGAGGGTCTCCTTCAGGTGAGGAGATGCGCTTCTGTCCAGGAGTCCCACATATCTGCAGTCTGATGCTGAAGCAAGACTTTTAGGGACTGGACACTTTAAAAGGGCCTGAGCAAGACAGAGAGCAGCAGCTCTGTGGACACAGATCAGCAAGGAAGCAAGTCAAATTCATTTACAGAGCACATTTTAAGGCAGTTTGCACTGAGCAAAGCGATGTATAAGTTGTATCAGGGAGGCTAGCACAGGCGTGATGAGCTCGTGTTTGTCAGTATCGCTGAGCAAACTAGCAGCAGCATTCTGGACATTCTGGAGCCACCAGAGTCAGAGGGAGACCAAAGTAGAAAGAGTTACAATAATCCAGGCGGGAGGTTATGGAAGCACGGACGACCTTCCCCAGATCGCCGTGAGACAGAACAGACTTGAGTTTGGCGATTGCTCGTAGGTAGTGGATAAAAACTTGATTTCACAACAGATGAAAGTTGCTCATCCAGACTGAGACTGGAATCTAGGTTAACGTAAGGGGTAAGGAGGATTTATGGAGTTGTTACATTTTAGGAGGATGTGAAGTTGAGAGTCATCTGCATAGACGTGGAATAAAGTATTTCTAATACTTTCTATCATTTCTAATAATAGTGCCCAGGGGAAGCATGTAAAGGCAGAAGAGCATCGGGCCCAGAACGGATCCCTGGGGAACGCCATGTGACACAGGGGCTCGAGACCAAGAACACTGGCCTATGGAGACTAAAAATGTTCTCTGGTGGAGGTATGAGTGGAACCAGCCAGCTTAAGGCGGGGCCCTTAATGCCAAACTGTTGTTCCAGCCAGCCACTGTGGTCCACGGTGTCACATGCTGCACTAAGATCAAGAGGAATGAGAACTGCACTACTGCCTGAGATCAGGGACAAAAGGCTCATCTTTAATAGGAGACAGTTTCAACTTCAGAATCACAAAGAGACGCATCACGGAGACTCACAGTGATGGTTTACACGCCGATCCAGACAGCAGCTTCCACAGCTCCCTGTCCACGCTGATTAGCCCTCCGTGGACCACAGCTCTCAGCAGATCCAAGCCGAGGGCTTCGGTCTGAGGGGAGCTGACCCCCGTCAGGGCCAGAGCGCATACCCGAGCCCACAGCCTGCTCAGCTCGCTCCTGTGGCCCTGGGCTTTGTCAGGGTAGCCCGTCTGACAGCGGGCCACCTCCTTCAAGCAGCGCAGCACGTACGGCCCCCTGTCTCCTCGCTTTTGCTCTGCCAGCAGCTGGTGAAGGGCGGCCAGCAGGGGGAGCAGCTCCCGGCCAGGGAGCATAGAAGGACATCTGGAGGTGAGGACGGCAGTGATCTGGAGCCTGAAGGGACAAATGGAGGCAGACGCTCGTCAAAGGATTCAACACACACACACACACACACACACACACGTGAGCCATTTTCCAGGAAAAAAAAAACTCAGAATTCTGAATTTTCGTGTCTTAAAATCTCTTGACTCTGGTAGTTTTAAAGGGAACCCCGACGACTATGAAGACATTGAAGCCTTTTCTGGTTTCTCTTTGGGGTACAATTAACAAACGCCTCACCAAGAACCAATGGCCGGGCCTCAGATTTCATTCTATTTAGAGCAGTTTGTGACAGCCGGAGTCCGCCATGTTGTCTTTCTCTTCTCCAGTTGCTCCCCTGCACCGTCTCGCTGTGGTCTGCTATGTTTTCTCAGAGGAAATCCTGTTTATTTCCATCCAAAAGGTGTGTGGTTGGTGTACAAACGAGCGACTCGGCGTTTCCTAGTAAACGCGTGGTGAAGCTGCTCACTAAGTTATAACAGTACTTTCTTCTTCATTTGACCAGAATCATCATCATATGACGGCAGGCTGGGTCAGATGTAGCGGTAGTTGGCTTGGTTAGTGTCGGTGGTGTTCAGATGTTCTTACCACGGTATGAGATCAAAGTCACTCTGCTGCGGCTGCAGATGCTCGCGGAGGAGCTCCCAGCCCAGGTCCATGCGCCGGCGTTTGCTGGGTGTGCAGCGGCTCCCCCTGAGGGCTCCCTGGGTCACCTCCAACACGTGGGTGTCATCACTGTGGCTGAACAGCTACGTGCACAGAGAAGAGATGAGCTGGCGAACGTCCAGATGGACGGAGCTGCTGCGGGCTCACCTGATGGCAGAGGTGAGCCGTGAGCTCAATCAGGCTGTCTTTCACAGCCACGTGTCTGCTTCCTGTGGCGTACTTCCCTCGGCTGCCGATCTGGCTGATCTCTCTGATGAAAGCCTCGTACAGGCTGTAGAGCAGGCTCTTCCACCTGCTCCAGTCCTCAGCATACGCACCTGAAATACAACAAAGATAAAAACACATTACATCAGCTTTTCTTTAAGCTTTAAGCTTCGGCTTTTTCATTATAATTTAGTTTTAATTGTTTTTTCTCTGTAATTAAGTTAGTTTTAATTCGTTTTTCGGGCAGATTTGCTAGTTTTTATTGTCCTTTTTTAAAAAATTATTCGTTTTAGATTAGTTTTTGTATTAGTTTTTTCCATACTTCGGGTCATTTGTTAGGTGCATGATTCAAATGAAATTCCGCGAGTGAAATAAATCAATTTTATATCAATCCAAAATGGACAAAGACTAACACAAAGGGCTTTTAACCAATAATTTCTGTTTTAGTTTTTTAAACACACATTAAAGTTTTAGTTAATTATCGTTTTTTCCTTTTAATTATAGTTTTTATTTATTTCAGTTAACGAAAATGGGTTTTTCAGTTCTAGTTTTTGTTATTTTGTTTGTTTTCCTTAACGATTACCTTGTTAAGATGCTGATTAGTAATGTTAAAATG
The DNA here is from genome assembly GCA_015343265.1 of Pao palembangensis. Classification (NCBI taxonomy): domain Eukaryota; kingdom Metazoa; phylum Chordata; class Actinopteri; order Tetraodontiformes; family Tetraodontidae; genus Pao; species Pao palembangensis. The sequence goes on along the minus strand of CM027091.1, from coordinate 390,755 downwards.
GCAGGCACTGTACGTCCTTATTTATATACGTTTAAATTTCTGAATTTTGCACTTGAGCCGGTTTGAAAAGTCCACAGAGAGAAGACGTCACCTGCATCCTGCGTCCTGGCCCCTTTGGGATGGTGAGCGCAAATCTGCAAGCTGAAGAACTCCACAATTGCGTCTTTCAGAGCCAGACTGGGTCTCATGTCGGCCCAGATGCACAATAAAGCAGTCGTCAGCTCCTCTCCCAGGTGACACACCCTCATTCGATAGTTGGGGGCCACGGATCTCACAAAGATGTTGAGAGCAGAGACGAGATGCTCCAAAACGGTCAAATGCTTCTCCTGCCTGGGGAAGATCAGAATCCAGCATTGAACCAGCGCACAGCGACCCATCAGCAGCAGAGCAGTCAAGGTGTTTACTTGGCCAGCAGGACTTTGGGGAAAAATCGGAACAGTGTGTCGTGGAATCCTTCGGTTTGCATGCAGCAGCCGCGCGCCAGCGTGTGGATGACTCTGCTCACCAACACGCGGTTAACCGACTTGGATGGAGAGATGAATAAGCGACAATATAATTCCAAGAGACCTGGGGATCACAAACAGGACGGAGACCAAGTGGGAGGACCCACATCAGGGTTCCTGAATATCGACTATTGTTATTTCTGTCAAATGTGGGGCAACGTCTCACTGACTGTGCCACTGCTGTGGGGCGATGTCACACCAGTACTTGCGCACAGAGAGGATGTCCTTCACCAGGAGACTGCTGTAGTCTTCTCCATAGGCGGCACAGCTGTAGGGGCTCTGCAGGACCTCCGTCACGTGTTTCAGCAGCTCGCTGCACTTTAAACGCGGCCCGCCTGCACAAAGAGTCAGACTGACAGCCTGAAGTTGTCTGCACACACCAAGCCCGGCGTACCAGCGCAGACGCTGTTACTATCGTAACAACTGTGCACGCACGTTTGTTAGCGCATCGAATGAAGTATTTCATCAAGCTGCACATTTGGGCCATCTTCTTCTGACGCGTGGTCAGCGTAGATGCTGTCACAGTGGCTTTACTCGACTGCATGCTTTCGGTCTCTCTTTGGACATAGCGCTGTAGAAACCTGACAGAGAAACGGGAGACGGCCAAAGACAGTTTTGCGAGACAACATCAAATTGCAAATTCACACTGATCGACGCTGAGTGACCCAGTTGGCCTTGCAAAGTCTTTGGATGAAAGAGCAAAACCAAAGGATAAATCACATATTCAAAAAGACAACAAAATGAGCTTGGAGAGGAGACTGCAGATCACCTGAAAACAGCGTCCCACGTGAGCTGTTTGGAACCCTTTGTTTTTGATCCAGAGGTGCGGTCCAGCTCCTGCACAACCTCTGGAGAGCGAATGAGCCTCCGAAAGTGCTCAGCTGCCTTCTGGACGTGTAGATAAGAAGAACGTTACTGCTGCTACTGTTTAAACTTGGTCTGAGCCAGGATGAAGTGCGTGGGGGGTGTGATTACCTTCCTTTCTGTTGCTCTGTCACTCTCCAGCTCTCTGCAGCAGAGCAGGAGGTTAGGCAGGGAGAGGCTCATTTCCTTTAAATCTGGAAGAAACGGCCTTATTCAGAGGAGAATTCAGGACACTGTGCTCATTACTGATCCACACCGGTAATACAATATTATGTCTGCAAAATATTTCGTCTTCAATTCAATTCTATTTCTATAGCACCTTTTACAATAAAAATTGTCTCTAGGTGCTTTTACAGAGGTAGAAACCCAGAGCCGGAACCACCAGGTCAGCACAGTGGCAGGAAAAACTCCCTTTTAACAGGAAGAAACCTTGAGCAGGACCAGGCTCACAAGGAGGAACCATCCTGCTGAAAGCCGGCTGGGTAAAGGAGGAGAAGAGGGAGACAGGATAGAGAGAACAAAGAGAGAGAGAGAGAACAGATACAATCATAGAACCATAGAAATACAAACAAAATACAATCATAGAAATACAAACATATCAGACATAATATATATACACATAATCCAGCATAGCAGGTTGTTATAAAGAGATGAACAGCAGAGGCAGGTTTACAGGGAACAGCAGAGGCAGGTTTACAGGGAACAGCACAGGCAGGTTTACAGGGAACAGCAGAGGCAGGTGCTGACAGTGGATCATGGTTGTGTCCCAGCAGCGTAGCCTGTAGCAGCATAGCTGTGCTAAAGGAATAAGAGTCTGATGGTCCTATTCTAGCTGTAGCTGTGAGAACTGACTAACTAGATCTATCAGCCCTACACACTTTGTTTGAGGCTAGCTGTACGCTTCACTGAACAGAAGCTTTTAGTTTGACCTTAAAGGCATCTTATCGTGCTGGTCGTGTACCTGTAGCTACTTTAGCAACACAGCAATCAGTTTTAATACTCACTGTACTCTGCAGCTCTTAAATCTGACCAGTCACATCTGGTGGTTACAATTCTTCAAATTAAGATGTACAGACGCAGGATCGCAGGAACTTGCTGTCCACGCACAACTTTGCCATTTCGACAGACTCAAGCAGGATATTCCCGCCCCAGGAATGAAACATCACTTCCTGATATCGACGGCGATTTGTGTTTCCGGTAACTTTCGCTGCTGCAATAAACACTTGTTTGTCAGTCGTAAATATGACATATATATTTATAAACATAATAATGTCGACAATATGGCTAAGATGTTACAAACGCATCTCTACAGCTAGAGCCAGGCTCGCTGGAGCGTGAGGTTTGTGGAAAAGACTACAACTACCAAAATTCCCAGCGGCGGACTGCTGTTTGAAACTTCCGGGTTGTACGTACTTGAGTTCCCCGCCTTTTGACTGAGCAGCTGTGTCTTCAGAACGTCTCCTTCACAATAACACTTGGGGTTTTAATTTAATCAAGTATGGGACACTTATGACGAGCATGTAGCTAACACTGACCCGCTACAAGCGTCTGCTTAAATATCAGGCAGCCATGTTGTTACCGTCGGACGTCGCTCGGCTTGTTTTGGGTAAGTATTTGTGAAGCAAGGCTGGCTATAGCATTAGCTAACAATGTTTTAATCTGTAAAACGCAATCGGGTCATTCAAATCCGAGGATTCCTTTCCCTCAGTGGTAAATCTATAACCTTATCTGTATTCCGGTGAGGTGTGCGTCGAGACAGCCGGTTATTTCCCACTTTAATTGCGATGAGCGTTGCTCCTCAGGGTACCTCCAGGAAGAGGGGCTGTCCGCGACAAGCCAGGCTTTCATTCACGAGAGCCCCAACCTGAAAGAGTACGCGGACCACACCACCGGAGATGGCACCGTCCCTGCCTGCGTGTTTGTAAGGCTTTCACCTGACCTCTGCAAAATGAAGGTTGCATGTTGTTGTCAAACTCTGCTGTGTTTTGTACCCTCACAGTCAGTCTTTGGCAAAGGTCTAACAACCATTTTAAACGAGTATGTGGCGACCAAAGCGAAAGGTGAGGTCTTCAGATGGTGCTCCGTTGACAATAGAGCCCTCCTGTAACATTGTGTTTTGTCTATCCGGCCACAGAGTCCCATCACGAGGTCCCAGCTGTGATGACTTCATTGTGGAAGAAGCTCGACTTCACTCTCAATCAGATCAAGTAAGCAGCTTCAGCGTTTCCTGCAATCACTTGAGGTTTCAACAAATGAAGCATGTGAATTTTTATGTATCTCTCCCCAGGTCCTTGCAGAACTCTCCAGTTATATCCGCATGTCAAAGAAGCAAGTTTGTTTTTCCATGTTAATGTTCTGTTGCAGACAGTCTTTGTTCATTTTTTTATCTAAGGATTGAAAACCATAACCCCCCTTTTGCGCTCAGCTTTTGTATTTACCAGACTGTCCTTTGCAGCGCGCTCACGCATTGGCGTTGCAAACATGGCCAGACAGCGAGTCCTCACGGTGGCTTCTCCGGGCACCATCGTCTGCTCCTCTGTTTCTGAAAGCAGTTCCGTCATCAGTCCCATGCACACCTCCCACGGCATCCTCAGCCACTCCACACCTTTGAGCTCTGCTGCTCCGCTCACGCGAGCAGCCGTCACCCCCGCTACGCAGCAACAGATCCCCGATGTCCGGCTCACCACTCCCAGTCAGTATCCTGCAGCATCCACTGAAACAGATTAAATAAATGTAGACGACTATAACGCTTGCTCCTTCTACCTATTCAGCTTTTGTTGATCTTTGTCCCAGGATGTGCTCTTTCAGGGGATTCTCTGGCACAGACTATTGTTTCAGAGCAACGGTTAAATTCAGGCCCGATGTCTCCTGGACGACGGAAATGGTGAGTAAAGCCTAGTACACACGGCACCCTTTTGGGCGTCTTGGACCTGCGACTCGCCCGGGGCGAGACGCTAATCCGCTTGGCGGCTGAGTTAAGAACCTCGAAGACTCGAGTAATGAGTCTCAGACGTAAAACTGGATATCAAACCTGCTAGATATCCAGGCTGCTCGTAGTGGTGTAGAAAGAGCTCCAGCCAATGAGAGCAGATGTGGGCGTGGCCACAAAATAAGGAAGTGAAAAGGAGCAGCAGAGCAGAGGACAAGAAACGACAGGAGATAGAAAAATGGTTTGCGAGGTCAGTGGACACAGGAGACTGACTCAGCCACTGTCCACACCAACCCCACTCCACGCCCACTTTTACCACCAATCTGCACGCCAGCACCGCCGCCATACAAACGGAACAAAAGTTTTCTGCAAAAGCTGCGTAGTAAGGAAGAGACTCTGGAGGTTGTGTTTGCTGCTGTCTCCAGGGACACACCCAGGAAGAGAGCTGGGGCTGCAAGCGCGGCCAGTGCTCCCAGCCGGTGCTCCACAGCCGTCAGTGGGAGCGGTGCAGACCCCCAGCTGGAGGAAGTCGTCGATGAGAACTTCCCAGTAAGCAGAAGGGAAATGTTTGGAAAGCAGCCCTTTCTTTGTGTAATGTCTGAGCAGCGTTGCTATGTTGTCTGAGCTCTTCACACGTGCTGATCTTCACAGCAACTGGTCATCCAAAATGCACGTGAGAAGATGTTGGGGGACAGGTCGCTACAGGAGAAGCTTGCTGAAAACATCAACAAAATCCTTGCAAGGTAGGACTGGAACTGATGCGTGCTGAGATGGCTGGCTGGGCTTTTTGACCTCCGACAACATGCTGAGGCGGCCGTTTCCTCCTCCTGTCTGTCAGCGATCCAGTGCCCCAAATATCCAAGACCTCAACGACCGCGCTGGAGGCAGACCAGTCCATAGATGAAATTTTAGGATTAGAGGTGCTGTACGGTGCCCAGCTTGTTTTTTCTTGACCTGTGCAGCAGTCATAGATGCTCTGCTTGCAGGGAGAAATCCACATGAGCGATGATGCCATCCATGACATTCTGGAGCAAACGGAGTCTGACCCAGCGTTCCAGGCCCTCTTCGACCTCTTTGATTGCAGTAACCGTAGCCTTTGCTGCTTTTGCTTTGTTGTGCAGTGGATTTGCGTGGTGACAGAATGTTGTACCCTGTGTGATTCCAGATAAAACCAAATTTGCAGATGCGGAAGCAGGGGATGGAGCTAATCACTGCTTTGCAGAGGAATGTGCCACACCTTCAGCTGTGGTCAAGCCCCTTCAGAGTAATGATCCAGGTAGTCTTTCTCAAAGAGTGGTCCTCGGCCCACCAGTGGTCCGCGGGCGACCCCTAGTGGTCCCCGAGGTGACACGTAACATCCCATTTGAAATTTCAATACTTAAAATTCAGTGTAAAATCAGTGTTTCTTGAACTCCCACGATTTAAAGAATTCACTTTATATTTCCTGATGCATCTGTCGTACTAGCACGCTATCGCTACTTAGCATATTGTTTTGGGGGCTATTTAGAGTCAGGTGGTCCGTGAGGGTGGTCAGGGGTCCTTGGTCTGAGAAAGGTTGAGGAACACCGCTCTGTGCCAATCTTGTGTCATGAAGGGCGGTCAAAACGACTTAATATGTGTCATTTATAGTGTAATTTTGATTGTTAAGTGCCCTGTTTTTTTTTTTTTTGTTTTGTTTGTTTTTTTAAGGTAACACAAACACACACGTTGATGCTTTGGACACAGTGAAGAAGAAGACTGGGCAAGAGCGCAAGCTTAGAAAGACCTCAACCCTGCTAAAGAAAACCATCCTTCGGCCGAGCGGCAGATCGTCGAGGATCGAGAACAGCTCAGCCAGGCTGCTGGTGAGTCCAGGGGAGCCCGCAGGGAGCACGGCTGCCGAAAAGAGCAACCATTCCAAACAGCTACCTTTGAATAATAGTGAATTTGTACCACCGATGGATGCTATTGAGCTGCTGAATCCACCCCCACCTCCACCCCCACCTCCCCCTGACTGTACGGATGTCCTCAAGTCTGTATTAAAGGACAGTAGCTCCACCTCCACTGCCGCCTCTCCATCAGCTACACCTTCCTCACTTGTTGCTGCTGCGTTTGCTGCGCCTGAATTCCCGCCACTGTCTGAGAAGGGCCAGACGCTAGCTTTGAAGGGCCAGCCTGGGACGGTGGCCATAACCGAGAGGCCCGGCTCCACCCTTGTGCTTCCTGTCACGGCTGAACTCAGCAGTTTTCCAGCTGTAGCTGCTAATCTACCTCACATGGCAACTCCAGGCGTGGAAGGGAACACGGACACGCAGCCATTGCTGAGCTGCTCGTCATCACACCAGTCTGCCTCACCTGTTTCCACCAGTTCACTTTTTACAGTGGCCCCTGGCTCCCAGTCTGTTTCTACCTCTGTGGGACTTGTTACAACCAGTTCCTCATCAACACTGGCTTCAACGGCAGCCCTCACCTCTTCCACAGCCTCCGCCTGTCCTGCTGCAGTCAGTGCAGCTCACGATGGTCCCCCAAGCAAGCCTGGAGCTGATCCCAGTGTAGTCGCCCTGAAGATCATCATCAGCGATGACAAAGATGAGGATTCCTGCAGCGATCCAGCCCTGAATCAAGCAGTTTCTAGTATTTCTGGAGATAAAATCCCCACCATCTACCTCTCCTCGCCAGCCAGGTCCCCCGGGGTGCCCGGCACACCGAGGATCTCTTCAGATGAGGTTGCACAGGCTGTGAGTGGCCTGCAGCATTCAGAGGGACAAGCTAGTCCTCTCAGCAGCAGGGCTGGGACTTTGGTGGCGTCCCCGTTAGCTGGGACACCAGCGCTTCAGCAGAACTACATCATTCAGCTGCCCCTGGAGGCCGCTGCTGCGCCTGCTGTCCAGGCGGCTCCCGCCAGCTACTTCCTGGTGACGGAACCACCACATACTGATGCTCAACCCCGACAGGTGCTCCTGTCTGCTGGTGTTTCTAAAGGGCCTTTGCCTTTCAGCCCGTACGGTGTACCTGCACAAGCTAGCTCTCCAGGCTACCCCACAGGTAAGAAACAGCTGAGTTAGGCTAATTCATTCAGTGCCAGCTGCAGTCTCTTGTTTGGGAGGACGGCATGTTTGGGTTTGTTTAAAAATGCATCTTCCTGATGGGCAGGGTCGACACTCCTCCTACCATCACCCGCTAAGCCAGTGATGCTTCCCGTGTCTGTGGTGGGACAGAACGCCATGGGCCCAGTCCAGATGGTGTCCAGTCAGGTAACATCATGAGTCCACATGGTTCTGCTCTGGTCCAGAAGCAGAAGCTGCCACTCTGCTGGACCTGCAGTTTCAAGCTCCTCCAAACTGAAAGGATTCAACAAAGTGGATCGTTTCAGATCTTATACCAGGGGTGGGCAATTCTTTAGCCTGAAGGGCCACGTTGGGTTGTAGGTGTTGATGAAGGGGCCGGCCAGGTGGTGCAGGAAGCTAACCCCCCTCATGAGGGTCAGAGGTTAGCTAAAAATCCTGCTTGAACTATTGACTGAGAAACTATGTTGAAGAGCCTGTAAACTGGTCTAACTGGAGATGGATGATGAAGCTCCAGATGATGTTTGGCCCCACCTTCTTGAGAGCACATGTTAGCATGCTAGCTGAAGGGGGGGTCTGACCCTTTTCCTAACCAATCAAGCTGACAACCCTCTTCATTTGGCTTTTGGAGCAATGATTGTGAAGGCTCTGCGGGCCGGATTCAATAGCTCATCGGGCCACATGTGGCCCCCGGGCCTCAGTTTGCCCACTTTTGTCTCATACAATATTACAAAAGTTTGGTTTCAAAGTGAATAACCCCGAGAACACATTTTAAATTTGTGTTCTCAGTTTTTCTGAGCTTTAGACAGACAGCCTGAAATGTGTGGGTGTCAATTCCAGTACAAGCGTTTATAACCGAGGAGCCTTGCTGACCGACTGAGGCTGAGCCTAACCCTAAACAGGAAACACTTTGAGCAGTGTTTTTTTTTTCTTTAACAGTTTGTCACAATACAAAACGCTGTACCAGTGCAGCAGCCAGTCAGTGGGAACTCCACCTCTCCCACAGTGTCGCTCAGCTTTTCTGCTCCCGGTAAGTTCCGTCATGTATCGTACACACATTTAGAGGTGGAATGAGGCAGAATGTTGAATTCGTGTCACTTGTCCTCAGGCGGAATCACCAGAGAGCCTTCTTTTCCAGGCACTGAGCCAGCTGAAACCTCAGCTCAGCCCCTGGCAGCCGAAAACCAGGGCCAGCAGAAGGCGGTAGCAGGCCCGACCCCGACACATAAGAGAATTTTGTGTTTTGACTCTTCTGCTGAAGGTCAGCCACATCCAACCGCCATCTCCAGCTCATCTTCAGCTCCAAATACTTCTAGACCAGCGTCGGCCCCACATCCCAAGAAAGACGCTGTGCCTGTTGCTCGTACGAGGCCCAATATTTTGGGTGGAAACAGACCCAAGAGGAGGTTACAGCCTATCAGGTGTTTACAAGATCACCGGACTGAGGAGGAAAACCTGAAAGAGGCAGACACGCCAAAAGACCCTGTTAAGAAGCACGTTCACGCACGTGCTGGAACGGACAGGACCGAGTCCTCACAGCTCAAGACTGGGACAGATTCAGAAAGGAGATCTAAATCTGCTGCCGAGGATGATCCCACTTCCAGGGCCGCGTCCTGTCATTCTGAGAGAAACCAGGACAAAGAGGAGGGCAGCAAGAAAGAGCCTCCAGGAAAGGTGGCGTCCAAACCACGGGAGGGACGCGTGGAAAAGAGAGCCCCCTCACAGGACGTACCGAATGTGACGGGGAACAAGGAGAATGAAATCAAAGACGCCGCGCAAGAGAAGCAGGCAGCAGCTTCCTCACTCAGCCAGCAGTCTGCTACCCAGGCTGTGCCCGAGGCTCTGCCAAAGGCCCCCAGAACCCCCTCAAAGACCAGCTCTCTGGCCAAGCAGGCAGCTGAGATGCTGCACAACCTCCAGGGACACAAGGCTCCCTCGGAGCCTCCCGCTCACAACCAGGAGGAATGCAGTAACGGTCCCAGGACTCCAGGCCGCCAGAAGAAGGCTAAAGATGGAGACGGGACCCCCAAGCACCTGCTGCCCCCGAGCACACCTGAGGTCCCCTCCTGCAGCCCAGTCAGCGAGGCTGGCAGCGAGAGCAGCATCAATATGGCTGCTCACACCCTCATGATTCTTTCTCGCGCCACCATCGCCAGGACGGGCACTCCGCTCAAGGACAGCTTGCGTCAAGACGGCGTGGGGGAGAAAATTCCCACCAGCTCAAAGAATTCAAAGAAGCGCAGATTGAGCTCTCCTGCAGACACCCCGCCTGCAAAAAAAGACCATCGGGTGAGTAGAACACACATTTATTCACCATTCACTGGATAAACTTCAATGGTTTTTTTTGTCTTGGACCTCCTGTTGGTACAGAACAGAGTTTTTAGTGCTAGCGCTATTATCTCCCCTGATCACTTACCAGTGGAATAACCTCAGGATTTATTAAACTCCTCCAGTCTGGAGCTAACAGGAGCTGCAGGTGGTAACGACCGCCTCTGCCTCCTGTAATTATAGTCGAATCCGACTCTGCTTGCAAAGGTAGCACCCCTCCTCTGATTTGGTGTGCGTAGAGAGGAGGATTCTGGGAAACGGGAGTGGAAATAACGCGTGACTTTAGAGAAACTGGGGTAAACCTGCACGCAGCTCCCCGCCGCTGACGAGAGAACGTAGGTGAAAAAAGAGTGTGAGGTTTTCTGGCTGCGCTGAGGAGTGACCTTACACACACGCACGTTGGTAATTGTGACTTTGGGTTTAACTCTGCAGGAAAGGAAGAAGCTGGTGGCTTGCTTTCCTCGTGACCTGGATGTGGACAAGTTCCTGTCCTCGCTGCATTATGATGAGTGAAGGTTGGCGTAGCAACCGGGAAGCACTACCTTATCGTGACCTGCTTAAGTTACTACCCAGGAATAGAAGAAGCCATCTGTGAAACCAGTGCCTATGGTTCCTAATTAGCAACCTTGCCTGAGACCCGATAAGCTGTAAAAGTCCCTTCGGCCAGTGAGGGACTTTGATTTCATCGTCTCCTTTCCAGAGAGTGTAATCTACACAAATCCTGTTAGACGCAGCAAGAGAAGGACAACCTTGGCACTTTGTTTGGATCTTTACTTTAGTATTCCTATACTAGGACTTTTTAAATCATCGTTTGTACTGGTCGCAAAACGAGTACAAATCTGAGTGTTTTTATTTGACTACGTGTTGTTAAAAGCATCTGACACTGATGAATTGGTGTGTCAGCAGTATGAAACGTGCTCATGGCTAAAAACAGACATATGCTCATGACGTCAGATGATATACAAATGTGACGATGATTACAAGTACATATTTAATTTGAGATACACACATGGACATTGATCCTGCATTATGTCAAAAATACACACTGGTGTTTTATTTGTTGTAATAAACAGTGTTCAGTGTTTTGGGGGATTTTTGTTGGTTGGTCCACTTACTGTCCCAGCTTTAGTGTCCTGAACCCTAAGTCTGGTCAGGGACGCAACAACAGTGACAAATTTAAGGTGGCAAATCTCCAGCCTGACAAGCGGGAAGCTCTTCAGTGTCCATCTAAGCAATTTCACATTTTCTTTTGACTTTTTTCCCCACACATTTTGGGACGAAAATGAAACTTTTTCCACATTTAATGTTTATTGAAAATGTAAATAATTTTAATTGACGAAAACTTTCTCTGGTGAAACATTATTTCTATTTATACTTTTGGTAAATCTGGCAATCGCCGATTGGACCACAAGCGCCGCTCACGGAAATACGTCTTCGTGACCATTTCAAAGTAAAAAAAATAAACGTATTTATGGGACGAGTTGTGTTGTGAGAATGGAGCAGTGGGATACCGCGATAATATTTTGGATTTGTTTTCGTTTACAAATGTGCGTTTCAAATGTAGATCAACGTAACATATTTAGATAGCAACCTTTATAAGAACAAAAGATTGTGTCGCTTTTAATTTGACGTGTCCAACATTTGCTTCCGGGTTAAAAGCGCAGGAAACAGGTACGTTGTCTTTTAATTTTCGCAGAACAGGCATGTTTCAACTGTAAACTGTTTATACTTACGTCATACCGGACAGCTCGACGACTTCTGCCAATGTTACACAAGTCACCAAAAGTAAGGCTGTTGTAGTAATTTCGAAATTATTCATGTGATGTAGAAAAGAACGACGACGTTACGATCTCAGTTAGCATTTAGGCTAACCGGTTAGCATGTAGGGAATGCCGACCTCTCGTCGCAAACGTCGTTTCTGATTACATGTCGAGCGATTGTCGCTTCGAATCGCACTGTATTATAGTCACAACACGGGCACACGCTCTGCCTTCTTCACCTCATTGTTTTTTGTTATATGTTTAATATTTTGCCTCCAAAGCAAACGTGGTCTCAGCCGGCTTGTTCGGACTGAATGAAGTGGTCGTATCGAACATGTCACAGAGAGATAACGAATTAGCGATAACGGTGGTTTCGGGATGAGCCCGTGTCCGTCAGTGTTTCTGCTCCTCCGTCGGAGAGAGTCAAACATTAGCGAAGAGGACTGTGTCTCGTCCTGTGACAGAGCGCCTGAGCTGCTGAACCCTGTTTGACATGGCAGCCAACGGAGCCAGCTGCGACCGAGGCAGGAGGCGGTCCGGAGCTAAAGACCGGCACAACGGCCAGTCTGCAGGTGGGTTTGTTAACCTTCAGCTCCACCAACCCCGTCACCAGGAAGTCTTTGGAGAGTTCTTCCTGCCTCTGTCCGTCCGAGAGCAGCCACGCCAGCCCTCAGATGTGTCTAGAATTACCCGGGAAGCAGTCAGCGAGGCTGACTGCCTTTGTTTTGCAGACTCTGCAATGAAAGAGAGGCGACAGAAGGACAGGGAGGAGCGCCTGTCCCTGGTGGTGTGGAAGAGGCCCCTCACCACGCTGCACTACTTCCTCCTGGAAGCCCTCATCGAGGTCAAGGAGTGGACCTTTAAGTAAGAAGGCAAACACACCTTTCTGCTGCTGCCCAGCACTTTCCCCTGGAAGTGTGTGTTGATGACATTGTACCATTTTCTGCGACACACACACACACACACACACACACACACACACACATTGTGAGCTGAAGCAACAGGTTTTCGTCTTGAAGGAGCCGCTGCACGAGGCTCAGCATCACATTAGCTTGTCTGGAATGTGAGCGTTCCCAACGTTGTCTTTGCTTCCGGTGCAGACTCTGGCAGCGACGAGGAGCCGTGCTCTTGCTTTCAGCCCTATTTGCTCTCTTCTCCTTGGCCTACTACACCGAGGGAGCGCACCAACAGGTACGGCTCCACCGACTCTTTGTCTCCATTTTAAATCTTGTTAATAATCAACACCGCTGCTCTGTCACCAAAGCGTTTAAAGGTTGAAGATAAGTGGCTCTTTTGGAAATAATGACGTAATTACAGATTACACAGTAATCTGGTTTAATCTGCGTTTAGAGTCCGATGTGAAGGACTGGAAAAGTGAGTGGTGATCAGACTGAACCCTTAAAGATTGTTCACATCGTCACAAGTAAAACTTGACTCCTGAAGCAGCCGAGGCAGTTTAACGATGGGCTGTTTTCTTCTGTCTCCGTCCAGTACGTCCAGTACATGGAGAAGAAGATCCTCTGGTGTGCCTACTGGGTGGGCCTGGGGATCCTGTCGTCAGTGGGACTTGGCACTGGTCTGCACACCTTCCTCCTCTATCTGGTGAGAGGGCATGTCTACGTCAGCTGGAAACACGTGACACCCTCAGATGATCAACAGCCTCCACACAATGATGACCTCACCTCATCCACATACAGCCTGTCACCCCTGTAAACCGGCTTGTGACTGGCTCCGCAGCCGAGGTCACGTCTGCTGTCTCTGATGAGCAGCTCTAGATTTGATATAAACCACTTTGCTTTTACTGGATTTACTCTTCACCTTAAAGCAACATGTTCTCTTGTTTCCACGTCTCTCTCTCTCTCTCATGGTCCCTTGCGCAAAGATGACACGCAACTTCTCTCTCTTGCTCTCTCTCCCCCTCCTCTCTCTCTCTTTCCCCCTCGACTTCCTGGCTCTCTTCCCTCTCCCTCTCTCTCCCCCTCCATCTTTCCCCTCTCTCCCTGTCTCTCTCCCCCCCTCTGTCTCCCTCTCCCCCCTCCCCTCTCTCTCCCCCCTCTCTCTCCCTCCTGTCTCTCCCCCCCTCCTTCTCTCCGCAACCCCCTCTCTCTCTCTCTCTCCCTCCCCTCCCTCTGTCCCCCTCCCTCTCCCTGTCTCCCTCTCCCCCCCCCTCTGTCCCCTCTCCCCCCCTCTCTCCCTCCCTCTCCCCCTCTCTCCCTCTCCCCTCTCTCCCTCTCCCCCTCTCTCCCACCCCTCCTCTCTCCCCTCCCCTCTCTGTCTCCCTCTCCCCCCTCTCCCCTCCCTCTCTCCTCTCCCCTCTCTCCCCCCTCTCTCTCCCTCCCCCTCTGTCTCCCTCCCCCCTCTGTCTCTCTCTCCCCTCCCCCTCTCTCTCCCCCCTCCCTCTCTCCCCTCTGTCTCTCTCTCCCCCTCCCCTCTCTCTCTCCCCCTCTGTCTCTCTCCCCTCCCCTTCTCCCCTCTCTCCCCCTCTGTCTCTCTCCCCCTCTGTCTCCCCTCCCCCCCTCCCCTCTCTCTCCCCTCTCTCTCTCTCTCTCCCCACCCCTCCCCTCTCCCCCCTCCCTCTCTGTCTCCCTCTCTCCCCCCCTCTGTCTCCCTCTCCCCCTCCCTCTCCCTCCCTCTCTCTCTCTCCTCCCCTCCCCTCTCTCCCCACCCCTCCCTCTGTCTCCCTCTCCCCCTCTCTCCCCTCCCCCTCTCTCCCTCTCCCCTCTCTCTCCCCCCTCCTCTCTCCCCTCCCCTCTGTCTCTCTCTCCCCCTCCCTCTCTCTCCCCCCTCCTTCTCTCTCCCTCTCTCCCCCCTGTCTCCCCCCCTCCCCTCTCTCTCTCCCCTCTCTCTCTCTCTCCCACCCCTCTCTCCCCACTCCCTCTCCTGTCTCCCCTCTCTCTCCCCCCCCCTCTGTCTCCTCTCCCCCCTCTCTCCCTCCCCTCTCTCTCTCTCTCCCTCCCCCTCTCCCCCTCTCTCCCACCCCTCCCCTCTCTCCCCCCCCTCCCCACTGTCTCCCTCTCCCCTCTCTCCTCCCCTTTCTCTCCCCTCTCCCCCCCCCTCTCTCCCCTCTCCCCCTCTCTCCCCCCTCTCTCCCCTCCCCTCTGTCTCTCTCTCCCCTCCCTCTCTCTCCCCTCCCTTCTCTCCCTCTCTCCCCCCTGTCTCCCTCCCCTCCCTCTCTCTCTCTCCCACCCCTCCCTCTCCCCCCCTCCTCTCTGTCCCCTCTCCCCCTCTCCCCTCCCCTCTCCCCCTCTCTCCCCTCTCCCCCTCTCTCCCTCTCCCCTCTCTCTCCCCCTCTCTCTCCCCCCCTCTGTCTCTCTCCCCCTCTCCCCCTCCCCTCTCTCTCCCTCTCCCCCCTCTCTCCCCCCCCCTCTCTCCCCCCCTCTGTCTCTCTCCCCCTCTCTCCCCCCCTCTCCCCTCTCTCTCCCTCTCCCCTCCCCCTCTGTCTCTCTCTCCTTCCCTCCCTCTCTCACCCCTCTCTCTGTCTCCCCCCCCTCCCTTCTCTCCCTCTCTCCCCTCTGTCTCCCTCCCCCTCCCCTCTCTCTCCCCCCCCCTCCCTCTCTCTCCCACTGTCTCTCTCCCCCCCCTCCTTCTCTCCCTCTCTCCCCTCTCTCTCTCTCTCTCCCACCCCTCCCCTCTCTCCCCCCCCTCCCTCTCTGTCTCCCCTCTCTCCCCCTCTGTGTGTCTCCCTCTCCCCCCCTCTCTCCCTCCCTCCCCCTCTCTCCTCTCCCCTCTCTCCCTCTCCCCTCTCTCCCACCCCTCCCTCTCTCCCCCTCCCCTCTCTGTCCCTCTCCCCCTCTCCCTCCCTCTCTCCCCTCCCCCTCTCTCCCTCTCCCCCTCTCTCCCCCCCCTCTCTCTCCCTCCCCCTCTGTCTCCCTCCCCCTCTGTCTCTCTCTCCCCCCCCTCCCCTCTCTCTCCCCCGCTCCCCTCTCTCTCCCTCTGTCTCTCTCTTCCCTCTCCCTCTCTCCCCTGCATCTTTCCCCTCTCTCCCTGTCTCTCTCCCCCCTCTGTCTCCCTCTCCCCCCCTCCCTCTCTCTCTCTCCCCCCTCTGTCTCCCCCCCTCCTTCTCTCCCTCTCCCCCCTCTGTCTCCCTCCCCTCCCTCTCTCTCCCCCTCTCTCTCTCTCTCTCTCCACCCCTCCCTCCCTCCCCCCCCTCCCTCTCTGTCTCCCTCTCTCCCCCTCCCTGTCTCCCCTCTCCCCCCTCTCCCCTCCCCTCTCTCTCCTCTCCCTCTCCCCTCTCCCCTCTCTCCCACCCTCCCTGTCTCCCTCTCCCCTCTCTCCCTCCCTCTCTCTCCCTCTCTCCCTCTCCCTCTCTCCCCCCTCTCCTGCGCCCTCCCCTCTGTCTCTCTCTCCCCCCCCCTCCCTCTCTCTCCCCTCCTTCTCTCCCTCTCTCCCCCCTGTCTCCCTCCCCCCCTCCCCTCTCTCTCTCCCCTCTCTCTCTCTCCCACCCCTCCCCTCTCCCCCTCCCTCTCTGTCTCCCTCTCCCCCTCCCCTCTCTGTCTCCTCCCCCTCTCTCCCTCTCCCCCTCTCTCCCTCTCCCCCCCTCTCTCCCCCCCCCCCCTCTCTCCCCCCTCTGTCTCTCTCCCCCCCCTCTCCCCTCTCTCTCCCCTCTCCCCCCCCTCTCTCCCCCCCTCTCCCCCTCTCTCCCCCTCCCCTCCCTCTCTCCCTCTCCCCCCACCCCCCCCTCCCCCCCTCTCTCCCCTCTCCCCCCCTCTCCCCCCTCTCTCCCCCCTCCCCTCCCCTCTCTCCCCTCCCCCCTCCCCCCTCCTCCTCTCTCCCTCTCCCCTCTCTCCCCCCCCTCCCCTCCCTCTCTCTCCCTCTCCCCCCTCTCTCTCCCCCCTCTCCCCCTCTCTCCCCCCTCCTCCCCTCTCTCTCCCCTCCCTCCCTCTCTCTCCCTCCCCCTCTCTCCCCTCCCTCTCTCTCCCCCCTCTCCCCCTCTCTCCCCCTCCCTCCCTCTCTCTCCCTCTCCCCTCTCTCCCCCCTCCCTCTCTCCCCCCCCCTCTCTCCCCCTCTGTCTCTCTCCCCCCCTCTCTCCTCCCTCTCTCCCCCCCCTCCCTCCCCTCTCTCTCCCCTCTCCCCTCTCTCCTCCCTCTCTCCCCCCCTCCCCTCCCTCTCTCCCTCTCCCCTCTCTCCCCCCCCCTCTCTCCCCCCCTCTGTCTCTCTCCCCCCCCCTCTCCCCTCTCTCTCCCCTCTCCCCCCCCCCTCTCCCCCCCTCTCTCCCCCTCCCCTCCCCTCTCTCTCCCCCCTCCCCCCTCCCTCTCCCCCCCTCTCTCCCCTCTCCCCCTCTCCCCCTCCCCTCCCTCTCTCTCCCCTCTCCCCCCCTCTCCCCCCCCCTCCCTCCCTCTCTCTCCCTCTCCCCTCTCTCCCCCTCCCTCCCTCTCTCTCCCTCTCCCCCCTCTCTCTCCCCCCCTCTCCCCCCTCTCCCCCTCCCTCCCCTCTCTCCCCCTCCCTCTCTCTCCCCCCTCTCTCCCCCCTCTCCCCTCCCCTCCCTCTCTCTCCCCTCTCCCCCTCTCTCCCCCCCCTCCCTCTCTCCCCCCCCTCTCTCCCCCCCTCTGTCTCTCTCCCCCTCTCTCCCCCCCTCTCCCCTCTCTCTCCCTCTCCCCCCTCTCTCTCCCCCCTCTCTCCTCCCTCTCTCCCCCCCCTCCCTCCCTCTCTCTCTCCCTCTCCCCCTCTCTCCCCCCCCTCCCCTCTCTCTCCCCCCCTCTCTCTCCCCCCCTCTGTCTCCCTCCCCCCTCTCTCCCCCCTCTCCCCTCTCTTCCCCTCTCCCCCCCTCTCCTCCCCTCTCTCCCCCCTCCCTCCCCTCTCTCCCCTCTCCCCCTCTCTCCCCCTCTCTCCCCCCCCCCTCCCCTCTCTCTCCCTCTCCCCCCCCCTCTCTCTCCTCCCCTCTCTCCCCCCTCCCTCCCTCTCTCCTCTCCCCCTCTCTCCCCTCTCTCCCCCTCCCCTCTCTCTTTCCCTCTCCTCCCCCTCTCTCTCTCCTCCCCTCTCTCCCCCCTCCCCTCCCTCTCTCTTTCCCTCTCCCCCCTCCCCCCCTCCCCTCCCTCCCCTCTCTCTCCCTCTCCCCCCTCTCTCCCCCTCCCTCCCCTCTCTCTCCCTCTCCCCCCCCCCTCTCTCTCCCCCCCCTCTCCCCCCCTCTCTCCCCCCCTCCTCCCCTCTCCCCCTCCCCTCTCTCTCCCCCCCTCTCTCCCCCCTCTCTCCCCCTCCCCTCCCTCTCTCTCCCCTCTCCCCTCTCTCCCCCCTCCCCTCTCTCTCCCCCCTCTCTCTCCCCCCTCCCTCTCCCCTCTCTCCCCCCCTCTCCCCTCTCTCTCCCTCTCCCCCCCCCTCTCTCTCCCCCCCTCTCTCCTCCCTCCCCTCTCCCCCCCCCCTCCCTCCCTCTCTCTCCCCTCTCCCCCCTCTCTCCCCCTCCCTCTCTCTCCCCCCCCTCTCTCCCCCCCTCCCCTGTCTCTCTCCCCCTCTCTCCCCCCCCCCTCTCCCCTCTCTCCCTCTCCCCCTCTCTCCTCCCCTCTCTCCCCCCCCTCCCTCCCTCTCTCTCCCTCTCCCCCCTCTCTCCCCCCCTCCCCTTTCTCTCCCTCTCCCCCTCTCTCCCCTCTCCCCCTCTCCCCCCCTCTCTCCCCTCCCCCTCTGTCTCTCTCCCCCCCTCCCCTCTCTCTCCCCCTCCTTCTCTCCCCTCTCTCCCCCCCTGTCTCCCTCCCCCCTCCTCTCTCTCTCTCCCACCCCTCCCTCTCTCCCCCCCTCCCTCTCTGTCTCCCCTCTCCCCTCTCTCTCCCCTCTCCCCCTCTCCCTCTCCCCTCTCTCCCCCCTCTCTCCCCCCTCTGTCTCTCTCCCCTCTCCCCCCTCCCCTCTCTCTCCCCTCTCCCCCCCCTCTCTCCCCCCTCTCCCCCCCTCTGTCTCTCTCCCCTCTCTCCCCCCTCTCCCCCCTCCCTCTCTCCCCTCTCCCCCCCCCCTCTCTCCTCCCCTCTCTCCCCCTCCCCTCTCTCTCCCCTCTCCCCCCCCTCTCTCTCCCCCCCTCTCCCCCTCCCTCCCCTCTCTCCTCCCCTCCCTCTCCCCCTCTCTCCCTCTCCCTCCCCCCTCTCTCCCTCTCCCCCCTCTCTGGGATCAAGCCTTGGACTTTTGCCCTGACTGTCCCATCCTGTTGACTGACTCACCACGTGTGTGTCATGTGTCCTGGTTGTTAGGGGAGAAGTTCTGCATTTAGATGGTGGTGGTGGTGGTGATGATGGTGGTGGTGGTGTGGCCTCCGTAGATCCAGATGTTGCTCAGCAGACTCACTCTTTTCCATGCTGATGACGTGATGGGAAGCTTTTGCCCGTCGGAGTCGATCCCTCGTTAGTTTCAGTGTTGGCGCGCTGACGTGCCTTGGTCGTGCGTGCTGTGCCAGTGAACGTGATGAAGGCGTGATCTTCTCCTGTGGACCTGAAGGTTGCTTCTTCCTGTGAGGACGCCTTCAGCTTCAGCTAATCACCAGAAGACTTTTTTTCTGATCTCAGTGAACATGCTGCTCAAATCTGCTGTGTTGACATGAGCAAAGCCCTCTGCTTCCTCCTGGCCTCCCCCCGAGATCCTCACAGTTTATCCTGATGATGCAGCTAGCTCCAGCTTAATGCAGTTAGAACATCCCGTAGAGAGGGTGAGGTCATGGTAGTGGTGGGAACGGAGCTGCGCATGCTAGCACCGTCTGACTCATCCGCTCGGAGGTCGTTTCCAGGTATCAAAATGCTGGAATCCTAGTCATAACACTGAGCTTGAGGTGGGGGATTTCTGCTTGAGTGTGAGAGTGAGAGTGTGTGAGAGTGTGTGTGTGAGTGTGTGTGTGTGTGCGTGCAGTTTTAGACACATATATCATCATTCTGAATGGATTCCTGTTTCATTGCCCATTTTCCAGATGGAATATCATCACATCAGTCAATTTTCCATGTGGAGCTCTGGCGTTCCTCTTTCTAGTGTTAAGGTTGGACACGTGCTTGTTTGTTATAGGAGCGTCAGCGCTTGAGGCCAGGGTTCATTAGCTTCTTTGACACCCGTGGTGTCACGCACACGTGTGTGAGTGTTGCACTGAAACAGGAAGACTTGTGTGAGCTTCTAAGGAAGCTCTAGGAAGGGCTGGGGGTGTCCCGGGTGGGCTGCTGCAGTCAGCACAGCCTCGTTGTGAGTGGTCTGTGCTGGGCTCCAGGTGCTGCAGCTGGTGTCTCACCTGTCCCAGAGACGGGGTCCCGCTCTGAGTCCGTGTCTGGTCAACTAACCTTTGAAACATGTCAAGTCAGTTTGGAGGCTGCACCGGATGCTTTGTAGTCAAACCAAAGGCTCTCATTTAGCCACAGGTCCGTTACCTGCTCCTCCTCTCCCGCAGGGGCCTCACATAGCATCGGTGACCCTGGCGGCGTATGAGTGCGGCTCCACAGACTTCCCAGAACCACCGTATCCAGACCAGATTGTCTGTCCCCAGGATGGCGTGATGGAGGGAAGCATCTCCCTCCTCTCGATCATGTCAAAGGTTCGCCTGGAGGCCTGCATGTGGGTGAGTAGCAGCAGGAAGACCCACCCACCAGCAGAAACCTTTTACAGCTGTGAAGCTTCTTTTGTCCATGCTGCAACCTGAAGAACGGGTCTTGGTGTGCTTGTAGGGAGCAGGCACGGCCATCGGAGAGCTGCCCCCCTACTTCATGGCCAGGGCGGCTCGTCAGTCGGGGGCCGATCCAGACGACGAAGACTACGAGGAGTTTGAGGAGATGCTGGAGCAGGCTGAGGGTGCACAGGTCAGACACCCTGTCATCCTCCTAATGCCTCCTTGATTGGTCCTGAAGCAGCATGTGACTTCAGTGAAGGCCCTCCCCTGCACTTCCAGTAAGCTGCCTGGTCGGGGGTGAGTCACCCTGAGCCCGACTCCCCTTGAATCATCCTCCGGGCTCCGCTGGCTCTCCTCCTCCCTCCTGTCTTTTCAGCAGCCTCTCGTCTGCGTGACAGCCAGCTGGGTCACATGACTCCAGTCGTGAGAGTAAACACACAAAGCTCTCGGATCAGGACTTTCCTGTTTCACACGTAAAAGGAACAATAAAGGAAATGAGAGGGCCGGGGCCACCTCTAGTACCCGCCTTGGGCGTGTTTCCTGGGTGAAGCAGACTGTAGCCTGCTAGTCCTGGTTGTGGCTGATCATTTACCTGGGCTGCTCTACATCTAACTGGGACTTGTGGGAGAGATGCGACCCCTAACTGGTGACAGAAGACTTCATTCTGTTGACTAAAACATGGGGGAACACCCCAGAGCAGTGTAATCTGCAGTTACAGACGCTGTAAACGCTCAGCCAACAGCAGGGAAACCAAGGTAACAGAGGCCGGTCTGACATCAGCCGGGCTGCTCCTCTGCTCTGTGTTACCCTGGCCCACGTTACAGGAAGTGCTGTTTGCGTCCGTGCTGGTCAGGGTTCACCCACTTCAACACGATTTTAGACCCAAACGGGGAAAGACGTGGTGTTTGTGCAGAGACGGGTCTTCTCGGTGCACCGGCAGCTTCCATCCGGGCGTAGTCACATGCTTTCTTCTCCTCATCTGTGCAGGATTTTGCCTCCAGAGCCAAACTGGGAGTCCAGCATCTGGTGCAGAAAGTGGGCTTCTTTGGCATCCTGGCGTGTGCTTCTGTCAGTTCCCCCGCACACTGGTGAGTAGTGTGGCTAACACGGTGAGCTCACCCACCTTTTGTGCCTGTAGATTCCCAACCCTCTGTTCGACCTGGCTGGGATCACTTGTGGTCATTTCCTGGTGCCCTTCTGGACCTTCTTTGGCGCCACGCTGATCGGGAAAGCCATCATAAAGATGCACATCCAGGTGGGTTTGCTGTGGACCTCTAACACTGGTCTGCAGGGGTCTGGCTCCGGTCATCTGTTGCTGCGTGCCATCACAAGTCTTTGAAATCCACCGACTCTCTGGAGGGGGTGCGCGGCTGGCTGATTGACTCCAGCGCTTCTCCAGGCCTCAGAAGTGGTGGGAGAGCTGCCGAGATCCTGGGTCCGTGACTCAGACCCTCCTGATTGTGCCCGTTTTAACGGTGCTGCTTGGAGAGTTTCCAGGCTTTGAACTGCACCCAGACTGTTTAATGAAGCCCCAGAGGAAGAAGAGGGAGGCTTTAGCTAGTTCACTGGATCAGTCAGCCAAGGCAGAAAACAGCTGACGTTTGTTGAGCCTGCTGCAGCGGTGACTAACACCAGTGTGGAAGCAGCGAGGGGGACTGTCTGAGGGGCCCGCGCTGAGTCTGCAGGGGGTCTGTGTGTGTGTGTGATGGCAGCCAGGGGTCATGTGTGTCACGCTGCTCCAGGGCAGAGCAGAAAAGTGCTGCTGGACAAGCCTGTGGAGACCTCCAGGGCTGACGCTAGAGACGGGGGACTGGGGTCCAGGACTGTCCTCGCCTGTCTGGTTGCTGATGTCTGTAGATGCACCAAAACTAAAGCTGCCGTCTCCTCCTGCAGAAGCTCTTCGTTATCGTCTCCTTCAGCAAACACATCGTGGAGCAGATGGTGTCGCTCATCGGGTGAGTCTAGCTCTCCTCCCCCCTTCTCTCTCATCCTATCCTGTTCTCTCCTCCCCTCTCCAGCTCTCCTCTTCCTCCCCCCTCTCCACTCCTCCTCTCCTCTTCCTCTCTTCTCCCCTCCTCCTCTCCTGTTTGTCTCCTCTCCTCTTCTGTTCTCCTCCCCTCCACTCCTCTGCTCCCCACTCCTCTCCACTCCTCTCCCTTCCTCTTCTCCTCTCTTCCTCTCCCCTCCTGTTCTTCTCTTCTCCTCCTGTTCATCTCCTCTTCTGTTCTTCTCCTCTCCCCCCTACTCCTCCTCTCCTCTCTGTGGAACAGTATCAGCCCTTCTGTCCACTCAGCAGGGGTCTAGATGGGAGGTGAACCTTCACGTGAGCCCCCCTCCCCTCTGCAGCAGCGTTCCAGACTTTCCCACCGCTGCTCCAAGCCCAGTCACACACACCTGGTTCATCTGAGCCGCCCCCCCACCCCAGTGGTGTGTAGGTGAACTCTGCTCAGAAACAGACTGGCAGCCAGAAGAAAGCTGACCACTGGAAGGTGACCACGTCCTCCTCTCACCACCCACCCGAATCCCTGCGTTCAGAAATGACCCCTAACCCCCCCGCCCCCCGATGAGCTGATGAGCAGCACCTTATAAGGACGTGAGCACGCCCTGCTAAAGCAGCAGCAGTGGTGCTAAAGGTGGTGACATCATGTCGACTCACTTCCTGGTGGAGGGGGCCGACGCACGCTCCTATAGAGGGTGAGGGAGTATAAAAGCCGGCTGGAGGACTTGCTGCTTCACTCGTCTCCGGGCCAGGCTGCAGGATGGGGACGTGCTCCCTTCACCGGCTGCGACAGGGTGTCGGGAAGGCGCGGCTAGTCGGGACTAGCGGCTGTTAGCCAAGGCTAAGTGGACTGACTGGTGCTCGTCTTTGCTCCTCCAGGGCTGTGCCCAGAGTGGGTCCGTCCCTGCAGAAGCCCTTCAGTCAGTACCTGGAGGCCCAGAGGAACAAGCTGCACCACGCTGGAGGAAGTGTAGCGGCGGTGAGGAGAATGCTTTCACATCCTTTCAGCCCGGGGCCCCAACCAGGCCCTGTGCTGTGTGTGTGTGTTCTGGACGGGAGCGCTCTTGTTGTGGTAGTAACCGAGCTGTGATGTTCTAGGACGACAACTGGCTGGCGTGGGTGTTTGAGAAGGTGGTGCTGCTGATGGTCTGCTACTTTGTCATCTCCATCCTCAACTCCATGGCGCAGAGCTACGCCAAACGGCTGCAGCAGCAGAGGCACTCGGAGGAGAAAAGCAAGTGAGCAGGAGACAGGAAGCTGCGCAGGCGTCCCAGGGACTGTTCCTGCTCAGCCCCGGCCCCTGGAAGCCACGCCCACTGCCCATCCGTCATGCTCAGAGGCTGAACACGTGCGTGCCGTGCCCAGGTTTAGTCCCTCCTGTCCTCCCACCTGTAGGCGTGTGTAGCGGATGTTCCCTGAAGCCACGTTTGACCTCGGATGTTGTAGCAGCGCTGGCTGGTGCCTGCTGCCTTATGCAAGATGGGAAAGCCTGACTTCCTGGTGAACATTCGTCTCATTATTGAATTTTCTAACCATTGTGTAAACGCGGGGCGTCTGTACAGCGAGGGAGCGCGCTCGTTCTCTTCAGGGTGTCCTTTTTTGTCCTGTTCAAAGCTTCGTTTTATTATCAGGGTGGGGGAAAGCGACCTGAGCTCAGCAGAGCGCCACGGCTGCGTTGCACAGCGTGTAAACATCTGCACGCTCTGACGGGACGCGCAGCTGTGTGTCTGGGCCGGACCGGTGTGGTTTGTGAAGCTGTCCTCTCAGCTGCCTGGTCCCGTTCCCGTGCTGTACCTTAGGTGGAGCCTTGGGTCTGAGCTCATATAAAACATGTCCATCTCCAAGCCTGTTTCCAAGTCTCTCATTGTCTCTGCTTTAAACACAAACACAAGCCTAACCGCACACTCGTCTGTGAGGTAAGTGACCACACACACACACACACACACACACACACAGGTGCATTGGAATGTTTTACTGAAGGCTTCCACGTTTGTTTCTCGTCACCCCCACAGCCAGCAGGATCTCCCTCCTCCATCCTCCCACCCCGTCAGATAGCTTATCAGACTGGTGTTGGCTGCTGGGTCGTCATGGCAACAGCGGTCTGTAAGCTGTCTGAAGCGGTGGTCTGCCAGCCCGAAGCGTCCTCGTGGTTAACGTAGCGGCGCTGCGACCTCGGACGTCTGATACGGCGTAAAGGTGTGAAAGAGGTGTTGACTTGGTTTGGTTTGGGGTCAGGGGTCACGTTGGCCACCCAGCTGAGTGTAGCTGGAGACGATCTGCTCAAGAGAGGTGAAAGAGTCCAGAAAGTCCTCCTCCGAGATGCCAAACTTGTGGTATTGATGGGTGTAGGCCCTGTAAGACAACAAAAGATGCTCTCAGTTCTGCTACTTTACTACAGGAGCACTTTTTACAGCGACTTCACCATTCTGACCCAGAGTCCACCCCAGAGCCGGAACCCCCAGGAAAAACTCCCTCTGAACAGGAAGAAACCTTGAGCAGGACCCGGCCGACCCATCCTGCTGGGTGGTGTTGAGGAGGTGGGGAACTGCTGAGTGTTTGAGTCCGCAGCAGCGGATGCTAACGGTTTGATAAGCCTGTGCTAGCTGCAGCTGTGAGGGGACTGGAAGTAGAGCCATCAGCCCTCCACACGGGTCTGAGGCTGGCTGACCACGGCAGACTCGGGGGCCTCTCACCTGGAGGCAAACATGTTCCAGGCTTTGGCCACCATCTTGTCCAGCGGCGTGAGCAGAGCCTGGCTGTTGCTGACCAGCGTGGCGCTTTTCTCGTAGCGCGTCAGAGGGACGGGGGACTTCCACAGGCGGAAGGCCTTCTCTGCTGAGAGCCAGGACGTGTAGAGGGCCGGGTCCTCAAAGCCACCTGTGGACATGGAGAGAGGCCCGGCGTTCAGGTCATAAGCGGCTGCTCCAGCTCTCAGGGTGGCTGCAAACCCTCGTCCCGACCTGCTTCGGCGCTGTACACGTCTTTGCCCCGCAGCACCAGCAGGTTGGCCAGAGAGGCGTTGAAAGGCCTGGAAGCGGCGCCGGGGCGCACCTGCCAGTCTATACCTGTCCCAGGACACAACCCACCTTAGTGCTGACACAGACACACGAGCTGGAGCGGCGGCTGGGGGACTTGCCCTCTTCCATCCTGGTGTTGGAGATGAGCATCTGCCGCAGGTGTTTGAGCAGGCCGGGCCAGCTGAACGAGCTGTAGGCGATGGAGGACGGCGGGATCTGAGGGACGGTCGACACGCTGAGCAGCTTGTACTCGGGGTGGCAGGCCAGGGCGCTCACCAGCTCCCCTGAGAGGAGGACACACACACACACGCTCTCAGCACCCTGTCAGGCAGCTGAGAGCGTGACGGGCTGTTACCCACCCAGAGGGTTCCTGCCGTAGGCCCCGTACGAGTCGGGGCTGAGGGCGGGCTGCAGCACGCCAGCCAGCTGCTGAGCCACCACCCTGTTGATGTCGCCGAAGGAGATGGGTTTGATGTGCAGCAGCCGAGCGCACATCTGGTGCACCGTGTCGTTTTCGTGCACCAGGATGGCGTCAGACAGCTGGTAGAGGTGGGCCAGCGTCAGCACCGAGTTGTAGTCCTGCACGATCACCTGGGAGACAAAAACAAAGCCTTGGTGCACCCCAGAGGCTCCAGAGAGAGCAGCAGCGCCTGACTGCCACGCACCTCGCCGCTGCCGTATGGCCAGGTGAGGTGGTTGAGGATGAAGGACCTGGGGTAAGCATCACGGAGACGCTGGGTCAGGTAGGTACCCACTCCAGAGCCCGTCCCCCCCGCCACGCTCATCACAGCCATGAGTCCGGACAGCCTGTCGCAGCGCTCCACCTCTCGCCTCACCAGCTCCTCCGCCACGTCTCTGTGGCGAGGCCCGAGGACGCAGAAGCTGCGAGATTACAGCGGCTAGTTAGCGCAACGCTGTCCACAACATCCCTTCAACTTGAAACTGCAACCAGGAAATGAAATGGCTCAACCCAGACACGGCGCATACGCACAGCAGCTAGCGTTTAGGGCCACTTGTTTCTTTTTTACCCATTTTAGAGTTAAGACTTTTAGAATTCCGTCTTTTTTCTTTTGTATTTAATAAAACAACTCAAATGTGCAAACTCATTGGTGGTCCCGGCCCTTTTCTTACCCATTGGCCCAGTTGTTTCCAGAACCCTGCTTCTGGCAGAAGTAGGACGCCTCGCCGTAGCGCCACCTGCCGGACTTGTTTGCCTTGCTGATGCTCTGCTTGATGACTTTGGGCTCCATATCAACAAGCACGGCTCTGGCCACGAGGTCTGGGGAAGGGAACAGCTTTCACAGGTAGCCAGGGGCCCGTTTCAGAAAGCGGGTTTTCAAAACTCGGAGTTCGAACCCCAACTCAGAGTTTTCGGTTTCAGAACACGTGTTAAGGGTCTGTGTAATCAACTCTGAGTTAAAGTTACCCCGAGTTACGCTCGTGCAGGGAGATCTGAAAAGCCTTATCAAGGGAACGCAGAAACGTGATTCACCGTGGCCACAAGTGGAGGAAAAGAAACCTTGATGGTCCCACTTCCCCCCGCTGTAGATGGAAGATTTCATGACCGCCTGCACCAAAAAGAGATGGTGAGGCTGAAAACTGCTGGGCGAGTCCATGAGAGATTATTAACTGGAGAGAGATTGAAACCCAACAGGCACCAAACAGACTGGGCAGAAAGTCCAGATGAAACACAAAAATACAGTTCAAACATGTCAGATGTGATTTAAGTGCAAGCTATTGTGGTGGCGTTTGGCCTGTCCTCATTAAACAGCCTGCAGTCGCTTCATTTAACCTGAGATAACCAGATTGAAGCAGAGAAATCCCCTAAACAAAGAAAAAGCCAAATCTTTAGCTCCCACCACTGTCAGGGTTTAGTTCTACCTGAAGGCCTTAAATGCCTGTTGTACACGCAGGTTTTCTGAATGTTTAACTTTTATCTCTGTTATAGCCAACAGAAAAAAGGCTGAGGTGATCCAGCGCCACCTAGTGTGGGTTCACTAAATACCACCATTAATCACAGACAACTGGACCCACTGGTTTTTCTAGTAGCAGAAAGGGTTCTATGCAAGTGGCTGCTGTTGCTTTCGGATATCATCTATTTCTTGATTAAAGGGATCCCTGCAGTTGTGTGAACCCTTCCATGAGATGTGGGGCTGGCGGGGACTGCTGCACCCTGTAACCCCCTTCAAACTCGGTAGAGAGTCTGTTACCCCGGTAACGGACTCGCAGTTGCGCTGAACCTGCTTTCTGAAAGCGAAAACCCGGAGTTTCCCTAAATCACAGCGAATTAACTCAGAGTTTTGGCTAAGCCCGCTTTGTGAGACGGGGCCCAGGTGTGCGGTGCGCACAGCTGACCAGGTAACTCACCTCCTCGTGCAGTCTGGTGAAAGAAGCGCTCGCGGCTGGCCGTGCTGAACACCTTGCCGTGGCCCGGCTGAGCGTCGCCGCTGATGGTGTCAAACAGCTCGTGGCCCACCTGGTTACCGCACTGACCGAGCTGCACGGTTACGATGGACATTGTCACGTCGTAAACAGCGATGACTGTCCTAACTCCGAATCAGGTCACACCACTGGAGGATTCCCGTCGGAGCCCATCGCCTCATGGTGTTCTGGCCTGGTTATTTCAAAGCGACGGGAAAGTTACCGCGGAGCGGAAGTTGAAAGAAGCACTTCCTGCCTGTGATCGCTTTCAAAATAAGGCAAACGCGCTCGCGATTTAAGCAGCTGTTGGCCAAAGACGGATTATACTTTTCGGTGTTTCATTTTCCCCTTGCCTCTCTTCCTTTTCTTTTGTCATGACAGAATATATGATTTTATCTGCTTCCAAATAATTAGATCTATAATGTAATCAGAATGTCGCCAGTGTCTCCGCCCCTCTCGCCGTGTGTCGCAGTGCGCATGCTCGGTGTAGTAGCCGGTTATGGCGGCGGTGTGTGTTTGTCCATGAGGTGGGGGACGCTTGATATTCTTGTGGTCTGTGACAGAGCCAACCGAGCGGAGCGCGGCCATGGCAGGAGTGTTTGACATTGACCTAGACCAGCCGGAGGAAAACGTCTCCGACGACGAGAACGACGAGGTACTAGAACGGAGGATTTTTAGCGTAAACGCCAGACTTGTCACAGCAGAAACTCTCGGGAGCTGCTAGCCGTTAGCCGTTAGCCTGCCGGGCTGGCTGGCTGGCTGGCTGGCGATCACCTCGGGCCTCCTCCTGCAGCTCTCGGGCCTTGTCAGACGGTGGCTAGCAGGCTAACGCTAGCTCGCAGACCGTGGAGATGACCGCGTCGGTGGCTGAGCCGCCGCTCCACCGACTTAAATTGACAACGACGACAGCTCCGTGTCGCTGTCACGCGCCGCTGTCAGCGTGCACAAGCAGAGCCTTACTTGGCCAAAGGTGCCGCAGTGACGACCGAGGCTCCGTGTGCAAGTTTATTTTGGTGAACCCACGCAGAGAGCGTGGAGTTAAACAGCTGCACGTGTGTCTCCGTCACATGTGTTCCAGCCACGCACGGATGCAGCACAGATCATAGACTGCGTGTAGACTCACAGTCAGTCTGCATTTATGCACGTGTGGACAGGGCAGCAGCAGCAAGACTGCACGAAGCAGCCCGCCAGTGGGCGACAACAAGAGTTGCGAAATCACTGGTGATCTCCTGCTGGAAGCACCTCTGGCTGCTGCCTCCAGTCTGGACGGAAGCAGCAGATGCTGCGAGCGCTGACCTTCTGGAGTATCACTTCTGGAGTATCTGGAAGACGTTCTCCAGCACCTGAATTATTAATGAGCGGCTGCTCTGTTGCTGTTTCAGTAGCTGAAATAATGTGAATGATTCTGAAGCATTTCACGTGTTATTCCAATTTCTGTCACTTGTTTATACAACTGTTTACCTGTATTTAGTCCACTAAGTATTTCCCTGTGTGTATGAGAGCTGGAGTTTGTGGTTGCTGACGTTTGCTGACGGTTGCTGATTTGGCTTGATTTTTCCCTGCAGGCTCAGCTGAACGACATCATGGATCAGTGCAGCGGCTTTGAGTTGTAAGTAAGAAGCGCACCCGTGTGAACGTGCCTGTGCTTTGGTGATCTGGTACAAGCGAGAATAACGCAAAGTCGCTGCAGCAACATGGACGACTGCGAGAAGATCGAGATATCGGAGGACAACGTCAACCAGGGGACCGAGTCCATCAGGCCGGAGTGCTTCGAGCTGCTGCGGGTCCTCGGCAAAGGCGGATACGGAAAGGTAGCGGCGCCCGGGACGCTCGCCGGGCAGGGTCACGCTTTCCTTTAAACCGCTTTTTCTTCCCTGCAGGTTTTTCAAGTTCGCAAAGTGGTGGGAGCAGGAGCGGGCAAAATCTTCGCCATGAAGGTGCTGAAGAAGGTACTGATCAGGGTGGGGTGCCGTGCTTGCTGCGACAAACGGACACATCCGTGCACGCTCACTCGGGGGGCGGTGGATGCTGACGTGACCACCGCAAACCCGTCAGATTGCAGCTAAAGTCGGGGAGGAGGACATGGTTTGGTCGTCTGCTCCGCGTTCACGCCGGATGACAGAGCACGCCGGATGACGCCGCTTCCTGTCCTCGATGCTGTTGACTTCCTCCTCTCTGATTGGCTGCTTGTGTGCGCAGGCTATGATTGTGCGTAACGCCAAGGACACAGCCCACACCAAAGCAGAGAGGAACATCCTGGAGGAGGTGAAGCACCCTTTCATCGTTGATCTAATCTACGCCTTCCAGACCGGAGGGAAGCTCTATCTCATCCTGGAGTACCTGAGCGGTGAGCGCCAGGCCACGCCCCTGGAGAGTGTGTGTGTGTGTGTGTGTGTCTCCTGGTCACTGACGTGAGCCTCTCCATCTGAGCAGGGGGCGAGCTTTTCATGCAGCTGGAGCGCGAGGGCATCTTCATGGAAGACACGGCGTGGTGAGTGTCCAGTTGTTGGAGTGGGTCCCTGACCTCCATCTTAAAGTCATAAAGCAGCTGCCTTTCATCTAACCTCCTTGCCCTTTGATCACTAGGCATCAAATGCTCCTTTGATCTGGTTTTTGAGCTGCCTGATGGCTCTGCTGCTTTGATGTTACTCAATTTCGGATTCTGACGCAACAGCGAGAACTTGTCACGCAGACACAGCCCCTCAGCAGGCTGGGCCCCCTACGCTGCTGGAGAGACACACGTGAACGTCAGCAGCAGCGGAGCCGTGACAGGATGCGGCCGTGCAGGCTGCATCCTGTCACTGCTGCATCCAGGCTGCTGCTGCTGCATCAATTTGAATGTGTTGCGGCTCAAACCGGGGGTTTTGTGCGGAGCTCTGCTTTGACGTGTCGGCGTGATTCTGCAGCGCCAACGACCCTTTCTGTTGCTTCTCCTTGGCAGCTTCTACCTGGCAGAAATCTCCATGGCCCTGGGTCACCTCCACCAGAAGGGCATCATTTACAGAGACCTGAAGCCTGAGAACATCATGCTCAACAGCCAAGGTGTGTTCACGGACACGTGTGCTCTGGGACGTGGCTCAAGCGGAAACTTTAACGCTGCCGTTTCAGGACACGTCAAGCTGACGGACTTTGGCCTGTGCAAAGAGTCCATCCACGACGGCACGGTCACCCACACCTTCTGCGGTACCATCGAGTACATGTAAGCCGTGCTCCTGCGCCGTCAGCCCTGCTCGCTCTGCTCCTCGCTGACAGACGCGTGCTCACGTTGTGTTCAGGGCCCCGGAGATTCTGATGAGGAGCGGGCACAACAGGGCCGTGGACTGGTGGAGTTTGGGCGCCCTGATGTACGACATGCTAACGGGAGCGGTCAGTAGAGCTTCCTAAAAGCCTCTCTCTCTCTCTCCGGCCACGCCCAGTTTGGTGTGAACGCTTTCCTGTCTGCAGCCGCCCTTCACCGGCGAAAACCGCAAGAAGACCATCGACAAGATCCTCAAGTGTAAACTCAACCTGCCTCCCTACCTCACACAGGAAGCCCGAGACCTCCTGAAGCGG
The DNA here is from genome assembly GCA_015343265.1 of Pao palembangensis. NCBI lineage: Eukaryota > Metazoa > Chordata > Actinopteri > Tetraodontiformes > Tetraodontidae > Pao > Pao palembangensis. The sequence continues at coordinate 359,784 of CM027091.1, read as the reverse complement.
GTACGTGCGCGTCCACGTCTTCTCTCTGCTCGGTTTAGCTCGAGGGGTTGACTTAACGTGTGACGGCTGCTTGCACAGTTGCTGAAGAGGAACGCCTCGTCGCGGCTGGGAGCAGGAGCAGGAGACGCCACGGAGGTGCAGGTGAGGACCAGCGGCTGGCCACGCCCCTGCTGCAGCCTTCTCCACGCTTGCAGCACCGCAGCCTCACCTTAGAGACGCTTGGCTAGTTACAGACCCTATTTCTGGACTACAAGTCGCATGTTTTGGGGGGAAATGTATTATACTAAATCCAAGAGCTAGACCGGACGTTTCATCCGGAAAGTTCTAACAACAACAGCAGGATCTGGAGCAGCAGGCTGAACAGGTGTGCTAAGGTAGCACAGTAACACTTATTCAGCCACACAAGAGCGTAAAGAGCAAACGTGGGAGGCTGGAAACAAGCTAGCTACTGGTTAGCAGCTTCAGCTAAACCTCCATCTCATTCCACATCACTGGATCCACTGAGTTCTTCATCCTCGCTGAAGAGGAGTTTCTTTTGTGTCCAGTCTCTCTCAGCTGTTGTCAGTTTCAGTGAATTTCAGTGGTACAGGAGTAGCACAGACCGGTAGTGGTCACAAGCCTGGAGCGCCCTCTGGCGGCTGTGGCTAACATTTACTCCTTGCTCATGTCGCTCGGTGAGAAATAACACATTTTAATATATTTAAGTGGCACCTGAGTAGAAGCGGCAGGAGCAGCCAAACTATGAAAGAAAGTGCGACTTCTAGTCCGGAAAATACGGAACTTAGGGGCCAGGAGCTAGTGAGTGCATGAGGCCGTAAACCAACGTGGCCCTGACTGGAAGTGGACTCTCCGTCTGTCCCAGGCTCACCCTTTCTTCCGACACATCAACTGGGAGGATCTGCTGGCCCGGAAAGTGGAGCCTCCCTTCAAACCCTTCCTGGTGAGGAGCCGGCGCGAGCGCAGCTCTCCGCTGACGCCTGCGTGCACGCGCTTATCCGTGAGCTTTGTCTGTGCAGCAATCGGCTGAAGACGTGAGCCAGTTCGACTCCAAGTTCACCAGTCAGACGCCGGTGGACAGCCCGGACGACTCCACCCTCAGCGAGAGCGCCAATCAGGCCTTTGTGGTAAGCGCACCAACTCCTCCTCCTCCTCCTCCTCCTCAAACCTGAGCCGCCTCCGCATCCGTCTTTCTGACCTCTGTCCAGGGTTTTACATACGTTGCACCATCGGTCCTAGAGAACATCAAAGAGAGGTTCTCCTTTGAGCCAAAGATCCGCTCCCCCCGGCGGATCATGGGCAGCCCGCGGACGCCCCTGAGGTAGGGCGCCGCTTCCTCCAACCCGCCCGTGAACGCAGCAGCTTAGGCACGGTGAACCTGTACCAGCCCTAACGAGAGGAGGCTTGTGGAACCTTTGTTGCTTTGATCCTGCCCCTCTTCCGCCCCAGACATGCTTTCATCCCTTTCTCCTCCTTCTCTCTGCTTTGGCAGCCCGCTCAAGTTCTCCGCCGGGGACGGCTGGGCCCCGAGCCCCCTGGTGGCGGGCGTCCTGCGCTCCCCCCAGGAGCAGGCCATGGAGCTGTCCACCCCCGAGCAGATGGACGTGAGCAGCAGCTCCGAGGCCTCGGCCCCCCTCCCCATCCGCCAGCCGGCCGGGCTCAGCCTGGCTCAGATGAAGCAGCCGGCCTACCCCGTGGCCGCCAAGAGGCCTGAGCACCTGCGTATGAACCTATGACCCTCCGCCGCCTCCTGGGAGTTGCTTTCATGACTTTTCCTTTTTGATATTTTGAAGAAGCAGAGCGACTAAAACAGGGACGCCACAGACGATTCCGCTCTGCCGCATCCACAGACGCGTCCTGACGTGTGGCTGTGGAGCTCCAGCGTCCTCGCCAAGTCCTCGCCACTGCTCTGACCACACCTCAGGTTTCACCGGCACCGCGGCCCAGCTGGGCCAACGGGCGCTGATCAAATCCCTCACGTGCAGTGGCTGCGCACAACGCCCTGTTGACCAGCCTGCTTTGTGCTAAACATGCGTGCCAGAGGAGCCCGCTTCCTCTTCCTCTAACGCTTCCTGTCCCTGAATGCAGGACCGGCGGGCCTGCGAGGAGACGCGTCCCCTTCTAATCGCTTTTTTACCAGCGTGGCGCCAACCATCGGAATAAACACTCACGTTTGAGACCAGAAGGCAGCGTTTGATGGTGCTCAGCTTGGGGTCAGCTGATGCTGGCAAAGACCCCGAGGAGCTCCCAGCAGCCCCCGTCAGGTGGGGCGCCGGCGAGAGCGTTCCCCTGGTGTGTAACCAGCGCTCTTAGTGGATGCATGACAGTAGGACGCAGACAACCCCCGACTGATGTGTGCGCCGCCTTTTTACTGCTCAGCACTGGGTGAGCCAGCCCGGTCACATGACTGCGCTGCCCGCAGCCGCGGCGTTGGGTTGAGGAGGCCTTCAACAAATCCTGAGAAGTGTAATAAAAAGAGGACAAAACCATGAGCGTGTGAGTCCACTGTGTCTGAGGAAAGGTTCACCTGTGATCAAAGGTTCACCTGTGATCAAAGGTTCACCTGTGATCAAAGGTTCACCTGTGATCAAAGGTTCACGCCACATGAGCGAAGAACTTTTAATGGTAAAACCGCTTTTCCTGGGAATGATGTCAGATACAGTATTTGACCAGTGGGCTTGAGTATGAAAGCAGCTTTGTGGGCCACAGGTGATTCACAGAGGCAGAAGATCTGAACAGAGATGTTGGTAGCCAGCAGAGGATGGACGCTAACAGCCGTAAATATGAAATCCTCCAGGATTTCCAAATCTTCCCTTTGTGACCAGTAACTGCTGCCGTCGTAGAAGTTTGTCAGCACAGCTGCTGGAAGGCTGCTTTACCACCCCCAACGAGGCACAACAAAACACATTTAACCCCTAGAAAACGAAGGAGTGGCCGAAGATCTTCAGCACGTCCAGAAACACCCGAAATAAGAAACTGATCTGGAAAGTCTTCAAAGGTTCATTCAATCACAGCTCCAGACCGCCTGGAGGGTACAGGTGAGCCTTCAGTCCGCCTGGAGGGTACAGGTGAGCCTTCAGTCCGCCTGGAGGGTACAGGTGAGCCTTCAGTCTGCCTGGAGGGTACAGGTGAGCCTTCAGTCCGCCTGGAGGGTACAGGTGACCGACCGTCAGTGATGCGCTCCACACTTCCACGCCTCGGGGCTCTTATCCTGCAGCCCTTTCATCTTCTTGCCCAGCCACGCCCACCAGAGCAGACCAATCACCACGCACACCACCGACTCCACGTAGTAGCCGTCCAGCGTTGTCACGCAGGCGCCGCCCGCGTGGGCGCACAGCTGCGGAAGGAAGCGAAGGCGGGACGGTCACGTTGTGAAGGTGAGCTAACCAACTGCGGTGCTGCGCGTTTTGGGGTCGGGGGTTCACCTCTGCTGCTGCCGCAGCGCTGCAGCTCTGGCCGACGGCGCCCCGGCACTCCTTGGACGTCAGGGGGTCGACCATCCACAGGGCCACCGTGGAGGGCCAGTTGGAACCCAGGTTGGTGACGGTGTTCAGCAGGGTCATGTAGGTGCCTCCGATCAGGGGGTCGCTCACCTTGGCGTGGAAGGCCATGCAGGCCACATACATGCTGTACAGCGCCACCTGGTGGAGCAACACACCCGTCACACCGCAAATTGTGTTTGAGAAGGCAGGCAGCACAGAGCAAAAGGGAAGCGTCCCACCTGGTGGACTGCGTAGCTGAGCAGGATGGTGGCATAGTAGTAGGCGGGAAAGCCTCCTTCCTGCTTCACGCTGGGGGTCCAGCACACCAGCAGGGCGAACTCCAGGCCCATCAGCAGCCTGAAGGGAAAGGCCCTGTGGAAGACATCCAGCGGTCTGGGTCCTGCTGTGTATTTACTGATGACCAGAGGCAGGAGGATCTGCAGAGGCACCAGGGGCACCGCCAGCAGCGCCAGCGTCTCCTTGGGAACGCCCGCCTCCACCAGCTTCAGGCCCGTCACCGCGTCTGCCGCAGAAAAGCCCACCTAAAAGAAGAGCAGAGCAGGATCCAGCAGCGGTCCTGGAGGCGGCTCAGGCCTGGCGTGTGACGGAGACCTACTTTAGCCGTGAGAAGCAGAACACAGAAGGTGAAGACGGAGGGCAGCTTGATGATGGAGAACAGCAGCTTGTAGGTCTCCATCACGCCCTGCGTCTCCTCCTGGACTCTACGGTTGCCGCTGCCCTCCCCGTTTTCCCGTTTCAGGACGGCGACCAAGGTGGTGGACACCAGGAACACCACCCCCCAGAAGAAGAGGAAGTCTGGAGCAGAGGAGGGAGCAGAAAGCAGGGTGAGAAGAGCCGCTCCCTCAGCTTCCGGCCCTGCTCCGGACGCGCCGTACCCGACAGGGTGACGATGCCCACGTCTCTGGGCTCTGCTCTCAGGTATTTGTTGCAGAAGTCTGCAGACTCCAGGGCCAGGAAGAGCACGTTGCCCATGAAGTATCCGGCTGTCTGGCCCACAGAGTTGCAGGTGGAGGCGTAGCCCACGTTCTCCCTGGACAGCATGGTCAGGGCCCAGCCGTCCACAGCAATGTCCTGAGGGGAGGAGGAGAACGGGAGAAGGTGAGGGATGCTGGCTGACTGCGAGCTGCGACTGCACGCGTCTCTGGAGAGCTACCTGTGTGGCCGCCAGGAAGGCTAGCATGAAGAAGACCGCCGTCAGAGGCACCACCTGAGGCCCTTCTTCGCCCTGCAGCAGCTCATTCACCGTCCCAGAGAGGTAGATCATGAAGAGGCCCAGCAGGTACTGCGTGGGCACCAGCCAGGACTTCCTGGTGGAGACACACCAGCTGGCCTTTCAAACCCTCCAGGGACAAAAGCCAACAGCCGCGAGCACAGCCGCACGTTCTCACCTTCTGCCAAACCTGCTGAAGTAGAGAGAATCCACCAGCGGGGCCCACAGCAGCTTGAGGCTGAACGGCCAGAAGACAAAGCTGAAGAAGGCCTGGTCGCCGTAGCTGACGCTGCGGCTCTGCAGGATCAGAGGAACGCTCCCGGCCAGGCCCAGAGGAATGCCCTGCAGCACGTAGAGGAAGAGGAGAAGCGAGACGCTCCCCAGCTCTCCTCGGACCCCAGGCCCCACGCTGTGGCCGTGATCCTCAGAGTCCCACTCTGCGACCAGCGCCTCGGCCTCCTCAGACACGGCGATGTTCATCTCTCGCCGGTGCGCCCCCTTCATGCCTCCGGGTGGAGGTGTGGCACCTGGCACCTTCCTCTGACGCCCGTTTTGTTGCGAGAGCAGATCTGAGCGCTCCATCCTGGGGGCGGGGGGCGGGGCTCAGTGCAGCGGTGTCCTCAGAAAAGCTGCATTCAGACAACAGGAGCAGTGAGGACACCAGCCCAAGCAGCCCGTCTCTGACGTCAGCAGAGAAAGGTGGTGGACGGGTCCAGAGCGCCAGGCGCAAACATGGACTCGTTAAAGCTGCAGTCCCCGTGAGCCTGCGGGGCACCAGTAATCAGTCACCCGTCATTTAAATATGCCTCAAATACTCTGGAAATGGCCACTTTCTGTTGGAACATCTTCACTTTCCTCAGCCGATCTTTCACGCTGAGCTTCACCTGATGCGGAAGGGCTGAAACACCAACCGGGGCCGCTGGCACCCGGATTCCAGCAGCTGCTAACTCAGACTTTTGGTTACGTGACCTGTTTCTGATCACTGATCCATCGCCACACCCACAACTTAGGGCTTCGGTTAAAAAAAATAAATAAAAAAATTAAAACTTCTTAAAATTTCTGGACACACTGGACCGATGGTGATCTTTACCTCTGGATGGTTTAATCAAAAAGTATCAAAAAGTATGAATTAAGCGTACACAGGCATGTGCGATTATTACTAGTTTTAAAAAAAAACTGCGTAGTAAAGAGAATGAATTTATACTCACTGATTGGCTCGTTGACTCCTTTAGTTTACCTTAGTTTTTTTATAAAGAAAATGAATGAAATGACGCAATATTCGCTTTAAAATCACCAGATTATGACACAAGAGGCACGACCGAGAGCATACAGGATGAGCGTGAGATTACACAACGATCAGAAATGGAAAGTAGGAGAATTAAAGCTCAGAAGCGGAGCGAAGACCGACATCATTCGTACCTGATGATGAGGACATGCCAAATCAAACATCCAATTCCGGATTACAGGAATGAGCAACAGGAGAACAATGTGTTTTATTCCACATTTGATCACGAACTCGCAGTTCGTGACAACATAACCACAAGAAACGCCAAGAAAAAAAAAAAACAAAGACAACGGATACCGCTGAATTATAAAGTACGAGGAACATCAACGAGGGGAACCCGGAAGCGGCTGTGTGCAGCTTCTAAATCCGTCCGGTTCCTACAGCTGACGTGTCCAAACCAGAGAGGACGAGTTCCGTTCCGGGGGAAATAACGTTCAAGTTTCCTCTCTTTCAAAAGTGTGACTTCGGGTAGGGGCTGGACTGTCCTGACTGGTCAGAGTGGCAGGTTCAGGGTGGGTGTCGGTCAGGACACGTTAATAAAGAGGTCGATTCCCTTTGAGCTGGTCAACACAGCCATTCACATCTCTAACCCTACCAGTGGCGCTACTGGTAGGTCAGTGTAGTGTGTATTTCTTTCTTTAGCTGCTGACTGGTTGAAGTTAAGGGTACAGGTGTTTAACAAAAGGCAGTAGTAGCTTTGATCTTGTCATTTCATATGGCAATTTTACTGTAAAAACAACAAAATCCATAGTTCTTTCATATTCTGTTATCATTAAACTCACATATGGAACTAGTTCAAACACATTTCCAGTTCCGTCATGAGCGTGAATGTTTAAGGACACAAGAATCCAGAAATGATCTTCATTAACGCTGAAACATCCGCAAACTGCTGCAGCCGAGTTTCTTAACATCCTCTGTTATTCTACAGACAGCAGACAAGCGTTCAACAGTCATTCATCCTTTATTTCAGCCCCAGTTTGAACAGACAGCCTTAGTGTCTGGGATCAGACGACTTCCTGGAAATGGTCACCATACTCTTTTCATTGGGAGCTAATGAGCAACGGCATGTTGCGCCTTGTGGCCGCTGCGGGTGCATGTGAAGCTGTTTATCCTCACAGATGACACGTGACAACACAGGAGCGCTTGTGTGCACAACAGCAGGACGCCAAGCTACACTTTCTGCAAGGCCAGATGCCAGAGATACCAGAGTCCTGATGGAGGAAAGAATAAAGAATAAGATATCAAAGAGAGGGCGGCCAAAAGAGATGACAGGGTAAAGAGAGGAGGGGCAAAAGAGATGAAAGGGTAAAGAGAGGAGGGGCAAAAGAGATGAAAGGGTAAAGAGAGGCTGGCAAAGGGATGAAAGGGTAAAGAGAGACTAGCAAAGAGATGAAAGGGTAGAGACTAGCTAAAAGAGATGAAAGGGTAAAGAGAGGCTGGCTAATAGAGATGGAAAGGCTGAAAAACTAACCGCCAAGAAAATCCAAAATAAGAAGGCGATTTCCCACTTTTGCAAAGATCAATTAAAAATGGAAAAATTAGCAGCATAAACAAATCCCACATAAATACCAGGATTTATTTAACTTACAAAGTCATATTAGCTCGTTTTACACAGGTCAAACACGCGTGTGTCCGGATGCGGTCGTATTTAAAGAAAACTCCTGCTGCATGGTCCACCAGGTGGCGCTGACACTTGTTACAGCCGTTTGATCCCGTTTTAAAAGGTTTTTAAGTAATTCCAGAACACCTACAGGAGAATTAACTCGCTTGATGAGCCAGGCAATGACTGCGTTTTTGGTGTTTGCTTCCCAACATTTAAACAGAAATTCCGCTTTAAACAAACAGAACAAGTGTTTAGGACAGTTTTCAGAGACAGACAGCTGAGCTCAATGGTGTATTTTCGTAAATAAAAAGATTTTCTGCACGTTGGTATATTTTAGAAAGCCACTGAACCACAAAGTGCAGTTTAAACAGTCTGCCAGGTGGCTGTAAAGTACTGGCCAGCCTCGGTTTCATATTTTTGGATGCAACTTTTCGCTCCACCCACTGAAAAACAGACACATTTATTTGGCGTGTTCGCGCCGCGGAAAGTTTATTCTGCAGCCGGAGGAGGGGCAGAGCCAGAGCGGATCTAGCAGCCAACCTCCAGCCTCACCAGCAGCGGCAGCAGCGGCTCAGACCGGGGACACCGAGGCTCATTCCACAACACGGCGGTCCTCCATGGCTCTGTGCAACGGAGACACCAAGGTCAGTGCGGCGGGTGCATCCCGCTCAGCCGGTCCCGGGCAGCCGGCAGAACCGCGGCGGCCGGTGTCGCCCCCCGGTAAACGCCGGCCTGTGTTGCACCGTGGAAGGGAAAGTTGGACGGGCTCGAACGGTACCATCGGTTTCGCCGAGCAGACACGTAGGAGCGCGCCTGTTGCAATGTTGCATTAACATGTTGAGCACGTCTGCTAACGAGCCGGGCTGGGCGTCTCACAGACGGAAACATTTATTCTGCTTGGACGCTGATCGCGGGGGTCTGTGTGGGGGCACACCCGCGAGACTGTTTGCCTCCACTACCGCGTGGGTTTTAGCATAGCCCCGCTAACTTAGCTGGCCGGACTGCTAACAGGCTAACGGGAGCTAACACTGTTTACAGCCTCGGTAGCATGCTACGCTGGTATGTTGAGCGCTAGCTCAGCCAGGCAGACAAAAGTGAGCGGCGCTGCTGCTGAAACGCCGTCTTTAGGAAAGTGTCAGCGTATTAAATAAGTATTCCTGGACGTCTGGTGTCACACACTTACTGCTAATCAAAGCCGATCTTGTAGTTTTGCTAACATTGTCACTAAGCTAGTGTGAGCCGATTGGTGGTTACTGGTTACCGGTTACTGGTGATGTGACAGCAGGAGCCTTTCTCTTTACTCGGCTGCCGCAACTGCGAGACTTGTTGTGGGTGGAATTACCGATAAGCGTTAAAAATTAAATGAAAGTTAAACTCCGGTTGGTTTTAGCTACACCAATGCGGAAGTGTTTCCACGGAGCACGTGGGCTGTGTGTTTTTTATTTTATTTTTTTTTCAGGTTTGTTTTTGAAACGTGGTGAACCTAAAATCCCTGACTCGTCCGGTTACCATGGTCAGGATGTGCTGCTAGGATGGTCCTGTCTGTGACTAATTTGCAGGTTTCATGTGATTCTGCTCATGGGCTGAATGTTCCAGCCTGTTAATTTTTAGTGACAGACTGTTGGAGCTCACATGCCTCTAATTATTTTAGCTCTGATTGGATCACAATTTCCACAGGGCGGTTTGAGGCAGGACGCTTAATTACCTCCGCCGAGGAGGTTATGTGTTAGCCAGCGATTATCTGGTTGTTGGCACAATAACTCAAACAGTTACCAACAGATTTCCATGAAATCTTCAGCAACTGTTGATCATGGGACCGTGAACAAATGATTGCCAGATTACCAGGAATGGATTCTTCCTCATTACGAGATGGGGCCATTTTCAGCGGCTGGATATAATCAAAGCCCCAAGGATGAAAGTGCTTTGATCGACCTGTGTTGAGTAACTCTGTTACTACCTGCCTCTTTACGACTGGTACTGAGTGACTAGTTACACTGCCAACAGCGGATATCGTCACCATCTCTGACCTCCTCAGCCCCTGGTTCTCCCATCAGAATCTGCAGCCTCCACCCAGGCTGACATCAAAGCGACCAGCCATCAAAGCGACCAGCCATCTGCGCTGGCAGACGCACTCGCTGAAGGTATTCCTGGTAAAGGGAGTGTTAGGCGTGGGTGGAAGTCACACTAGTGGCTTGGCGGAGGTCCGCGCTCTCCCACTGCTTTCCTAGGTGTGACCGCGCGTGGACGCGTTGACTTGTGGCGTCTCCGTCAGCCATTTTGACTGAGCTGCTGCGTGTGCTCCCACAGCTGGAGATCAGCAGCGCAGAGCAGAACGGGTCATGCGAGGGGGCCGTGGCCATCCTGGATGCCGGAGCCCAGTACGGCAAGGTGATTGACAGACGGGTCCGAGAGCTGTGCGTCCGCTCCGAGATCCTCCCGTTGGAGACGCCGGCCTTCGCCATCAGAGAGCAGGGCTACAGGTGCGCGCCTCATCACATGACCCACAACCTCCCGCCATGAGCGCCAGTCATACTGCTGCTTCCCTTTTTCAGGGCGATCATCATCTCGGGCGGCCCGGCCTCGGTGTATGCAGAAGATGCCCCCTGGTTCGACCCGGCCATCTTCACCATGGGGAAGCCCGTTCTTGGCATTTGCTATGGGATGCAGGTATGCACGTAGGACGGACACAGGTGGGCAAACTGAGGCCCGGGGGCCAAATGTGGCCCGATGAGCTATTTAATCCGGCCCGCAGAGCCTTCACAATCATTCCTCCAGAAGCCAAGTGAAGAGGGTTGTCAGCTTGATTGGTTAGAAAAAGATTCAGACCCCTCCCCCCTTCAGCTAGCATGCTAACATGTCCTCTCAAGAAGGCGGGGCCAAACATCACGTGGAGCTTCGTCATTCTAGTTGGACCAATTTACAGGCTCTAGTCAGTAGTCCATCAAGCAGGATTTTTAGTTAGTATTTTAGTTGGGCGGTTAGCTGCCTGCACCACCTGACCGGCCCCTTCATCAAGATCTACCACCCAACGTGGCCCTTCAGGCTAAAGAATCGCCCAGCCCTGGTGTAGGAGCTTCTACAAGCAGAGTGGAGATGCTTTTACAGGCTTCAGGTATATTTCCCTCCTCCTCTGTGACGTCTGCGTTCACACGTTTGTGTTACAGATGATGAACAAAGTTTTTGGCGGCACGGTCCACAGAAAGAGCGTGCGGGAAGACGGCGTGTTCAACATCGCCCTGGACAACACCTGCTCCGTGTTCAGGTAATCCCCGAGCTCCACCATCACCGGGACGTCCTCTCACAGGCGCTGTTCTTTTATTGCCCCCTCAGCAGCGCGTCTGGGGGAGCCGCTGAGCTCTGCCTATCTGGGCGTTGAGTGTTTGTGTCTGTGTGTGATATCAGGGGCCTCCAGAAGGAGGAACTGGTCCTGCTGACGCACGGAGATAGTGTGGATAAGGTGGCTGATGGCTTCAAAGTGGTGGCCCAGTCGGGGAACATCATAGCCGGTGAGCTGGTGATGTTTTTATCTCCTCCACGCGCACATTTGCATCTGAAACGGAGTCTTTGCGTCCATCAGGCATTGCTAACGAGCAGAAGAAGCTGTACGGGACGCAGTTCCACCCCGAGGTGGACCTGACGGAGAGAGGCATGGAGATGCTGCGGAACTTCCTGTTTGAGATCGCAGGATGCACGAGTAACTTCACCGTGCAGAACCGGCAGCAGACCTGCATCAGCGAGATCAAGGAGAAAGTGGACAAGTCCAAAGTGCTGGTGAGTGGAGCTGAAAGCCTGCGGAGCACTTTCCAACTGGGCCTGACGACAAAGCCTCGAGGCCAGCCGCTGTTTGCTGGACTCCGCCTCCGGTTGCGTTTAAAGCCACCTCCAGTGGAGCCTTTCTAAAGTCGGGGAGCACACCTGAACTCACCACGGCCGCAGACACGGAGGCTTAGCTTGGATGATGCAGGCCAGGCCCACAGTCAAAGCTAGGCTAACCAAAGCTAATCGCGTCTGTAAAGCCTGATTTTACCCACCGTAGCGAAACGCTCCCAGTCTGCCGCCGCACACCTCTTCTGTCCTCCTGCGTCCAGGTGCTGCTGAGCGGAGGCGTGGACTCCACGGTGTGCACGGCTCTCCTCAACAAAGCGCTCAACCAGGACCAGGTGATCGCGGTCCACATCGACAACGGATTCATGAGGAAGCGAGAGAGCCAGAGCGTGGAGGAGGCGCTCACCAAGCTGGGCATCAAGCTGAAAGGTAGCCGCGGCTAGCCGCAGCCGCTAGCTGGCTTTGTCGCTAACCAGCTTTGTCGCTAACCAGTTGCCTTCCTCGCAGTGGTGAACGCAGCTCACACCTTCTACAACGGAACCACAACCCTCCCCATCTCCGAGGAGGACCGCACGCCACGGAAACGCATCAGCAAGACTCTGAACATGACCACCAACCCAGAGGAGAAGCGGAAGATCATCGGGGACACCTTTGTCAAGGTGCGAGCCGGCTGGTGGCGGCGCAGCAGCGGCCTCCCGCTCCAGCGCTCACGGTGTGTGTGCGTCTCCTCAGGTGGCCAACGAGGTGATTGGCGAGATGAACCTGAAGCCAGAAGAGGTGTTCCTGGCTCAGGGAACCTTGCGGCCTGACCTCATCGAGAGCGCCTCTCACCTGGCCAGCGGCAAGGCCGACGTCATCAAGACGCACCACAACGACACCGAGCTCATCCGCAAGCTGCGAGACGAGGTAGGGCGCGCTTGCTGCGCTGCTCAGCTGCGCCCGGCCGGGCAGATGTGGTGACCCCGCCTCTCGCTCCGCAGGGGAAGGTCATCGAGCCTCTGAAGGACTTCCACAAAGACGAGGTCAGAGCTCTGGGCCGCGAGCTGGGCCTGCCGGAGGAGATCGTGTCCCGACACCCGTTCCCAGGCAAGTCCTCCGCCCAGGAAGCACACACCCGCTGCCACTCGCTCCACTTCCTGTCCCCGCTGGCGGGCAGGAAGCCGTGATGGACAGTCCCTGTCTGTGTCCTTCAGGTCCGGGGTTGTCCATCAGAGTGATTTGTGCAGAGGAGCCCTTCATCTGCAAAGACTTTGCCGAGACCAACAACATCCTGAAAATCATCACAGACTTCTCCGCCAGCGTCAAGAAGGTCAGGAGCCACGTGGTGATGTCATCCGCTTGGCCCCGCCCCCGAGTCAGGAAACTGGGCGGGGCTACCAAGCAGCCACTTCCTCCCACTGAATCCAAGTTTATACATGCTGGTTACTGTGTGTGTGTGTGTGTGTGTGTGTGTGTGTGTGTGTGTCCCCGCAGCCGCACGCCCTCCTGCAGAGAGTCAAGTCGTGCATATCTGACGAGGAGGAAGAGAAGCTCATGCAGATCACCAGCCTTCATTCACTCAATGCCTTCCTGCTGCCAATCAAAACCGTGGGAGTCCAGGTGTGTGTGTGTGTGTGTGTGTGTCAGCGCCCACCCAGCGCTCCACCGTTCTGACTCTGGGGGATCTGCTTTGGGTGGGACGTTTGCTTTTCCTGGTCCAACCCTTCAGCGTTGCCTGCAGAGGGGGCGGGTCCTAGCTGAGCTGCTCGCCGCAGTCACGCCCACGGTCTGTCCTGTGACTTCCTGTTTGGAAGCAGGGCTTTAAATTTAGCCCAGAGCTGCTGGGAATCGGGCTTCTGTGGCTTCGGCTTGTGGGTGAGAGGAGCCGTCAGACGGGGGGGGGGTGGGCGGTGGAAAAGCAGGCGCCCGTGGCTCCAAAGGTGTGTGTTCTGATGGCGTGTGTGTGTTCTGGCTGTCCCCTCAGGGCGACTGCCGCTCCTACAGCTACGTGTGCGGCGTCACGAGTAGAGAATCTCCTCACTGGGACTCTCTCATGTTCCTGGCCAGACTCATCCCTCGCATGTGCCATAACATCAACAGGTGATGCACAAACACGCCACGGTGGGCGGGAGCTGCGCTCGCGGCGCTCACTCGCTCTGTGTCCTCCTCCCAGAGTTGTGTATGTGTTTGGCTCCCACGTGAAGGAGCCGCCGACAGACGTGACCCCGACCTTCCTGACCACAGGCGTCCTGAGCACGCTCAGACAGGCCGACTTTGAAGCTCATTCTATCCTGAGAGAGTCTGGTAAGCGCCGTTGCTGGCAGCGGGTGGAGGTTTAGCTCTCCCTGAAGTTAAATGGCTGAGTGCTGATTGGCTGGTGTGTAAGAACCGTCCTCACACGTGACCAAAGAGTTAGATAATGATTGTTTTTATCATAAACACCAGCTTAATCACGTGACTTTGTTCACCCAGCGCCTGGCTGATGTGATATAGTGACGCCTAGTGTTGGGACGGCGAATTGCACCCCTTTCACTTCAACTTTGTTGGAAAGTGCAAGTTTAGAATAAAAGCAAATTTTCCAATAGTTTATATATAATTTTGACACATCCAGGAAGCTTTAGTCTAACTGAAAAAGAAGCTTTATGCACACCAACACACGTTTTAGGTTCAGTATAATTTAAATGGCTGAGCGCTGATTGGCTGAAGTGTGTAAGAACCGTCCTCACACGTGATCAGAGTTAGATAATGATTAAAATGATCGTTTGATCATAAACGCCCCTCTGTGCAGCCCTCAACCGTTTTAACAACTTAATCACGTGACTTTGTCCACCCAGCGCCTGGAGGATGCGATATAGTGGCGCCTAGTGGTGGGACGGCGAATTGCACCCTTTTCACTTCAACTTTGGTTTGTTGAAAAGTGCAAAAGTTCCAGTAGTTTATATATAACTTTGACACATCCAGGAAGCTTTAGTCTAACTGAAAAAGAAGCTTTATGCACACCAACAAGTTTTAGATTCAATATATTTTAAAGGCTGGTATTTGCAGTGATTACCTTTTAAATATACTACCTGTATTTTCTTTCTTTCTTTCTTTAGGTTATTCTGGTAAGATCAGCCAGATGCCCATCATCCTGACCCCCCTGCACTTTGACCGCGACCCGCTGCAGAAGCAGCCGTCCTGCCGGCGCTCTGTGGTGATCCGCACCTTCATCACCAGTGACTTCATGACGGGCGTGCCCGCCACGCCAGGCAGCCATATCCCAGAGGAGGTACGGGGCAATTCCCCGCCCCCCCGGCTGGGTCTCCCTGCTGAGGTAGAGTAACGTTTGCTTCTCGGTGCTCACAGGTGGTGCTGAAGATGGTGAACGAGATCAAGAAGATCCCAGGGATCTCCAGGGTCATGTATGACCTGACCTCCAAACCGCCGGGCACCACAGAGTGGGAGTGACCCCACAGCACATGCGCTCACACACACACACACACACACACACACTCACACTCACACACTGGGGCTGGTGACCATCTCTCCCCTCCCTCTCCTCTCCCCTCTTCAACATTCCCGTTGAGGCAGACATACTGTGATGGCGCCCCCAGCGGCGCTGCTCTGCTCCCTCCTCCACCCTCCCTCCTTTTAATATTTCTGCCAGTAGGGATTTATTATTGTAGGTTATCCATAATATATTGTCTTTTTTATCCATGTCAACTGTATTTCCTCTGTCATTGAAAGCTAGCCTGCTGCTTGCGTCCTATCGGCGGCGGCGGCGGCGAGAGCCTGTGAAAGTGGAGAACTTGTGCCTCAGGCTGCATCATGGCATTGGTGGAACCGTCGCGGCGAAAGGAAAACAAACCTTTTTGAATTCTCTGCCTTTTCTGGTCTTAACTGTCGTCGATGAGTGTCGTTACCCTCCGAGCCTCGTCCGCTCGCCTCCACGGGCGCCGCCCATCACCTCCGCTGCGCTTCCTGTTTTTGCCAAAACTAGAATTGTGCTGATGTTTCAACCGGAGCCTCTCTGAGCTGCTGCTGCGTCGGTGCAGGAGAGGCGTCACCATGGCGACCAGCGTGCAGGACGGGTGGCTGCGCGTCTGCCTGTTTTTGTTGTTTTGTTTTTTTTCCGTTTGACCCTGATGTTTCCAGAGACGGCGGAAGCGCTATGCTAGCCATGAAGAGCAGCGAGCCAGCGTCGCCACGGAGACGCCACGTCACATGATCTCTGGAAACATCAGGCGCGTGTCCGTCTCCGGCGGCGCGAGCCCGCCTGGGCGCCGTAGGAGCTCGCGCCTCCGGGGACGGGGTGTGTGCCTCAGCCTCTCGCATCTGTCTGCCTTCCATCCACACGGATGTCGTCTGTGACACGTCTGCTAGTTGATGCCTGGCTGTTGGGGGGAGGGGGTGGGGGGGGCGATGCATCCACGCTGAGGGGAAGTTATGCAAACTGGTTGACAGGATTGGTGTGGGTGTTCCTCCTCCGGCAGTAACGTGCCTCAGACCGCTGCATGCTGGCCCAGCGCTGCATCTGTACCACAAATCTGAGCTTTAATAAAGTTCTGTGTTCAACCTCCTCACCACCGCCACAGCCTGTCCAGTGAGTTTCTGCCGCTGTGTGTGTGTGTGTGTGTGTGTGTGTGTGTGTGTGTGTGTGTGTGTGTGTGTGTGTGTGTGTGTGTGTGTGTGTGTGTGTGTGTGTGTGTGACCAACGTCTTCAGACCAGCGTCCATGAGCTGCTTTCTCGGCCGAACGCAAGCGACACGTATATGAAAACTCACCTGTTATCGTCAAAAGGAAAAAAAAAAGCGTATCTTCACCAGTTTTAGATGGTTTGTTATTACAATGGCAGTTTTCACATTTCCCAGTGTTGCTCCGGTGAGACCTGCAGTACCTGCCTCACCTGGATTGCGCAAGCACTCGGCTAACTGCTAGCGTGTCGTTGTCTCTCGCAATATGAAGTAAACTGTCATAGTTTAGCTGATGTATATAGTATATAATGTAGTGTTTTTGTCAACAACTGTGTGTGGATAGTTTATAATGTAGTGTTTTTGTCAACAACTGTGTGTGGAACGTGTTTCTCATGCTGAGCGATCATAAAAATAGTGAGTAGGTGAGGCACGCAGTGCTGGGGCCTCATACTAGGGGGCGCTGGTGATCCAAGGATTCTTGTTAGGATTCAGCGGCTGCAGAGTGACAGGATGCTGCTACTGCGGTCAGTTAAGAGCAAGAAGTCATTTTCCCTTCGGCTGGCCTGACTTTCAAAATGGAGGATTACCAATCTACAAACTTTAAAAAGACAAAGAACGTTCTGCCAACGAGTTATCGACGCGTTTGTTCAAAGGAGCGGCGGATGGACTTGACAAGTAAATGGAAGAACCATAACTTTAATTAAACGTGGGCTTTTTGTGCTAGCTTGTGTAACGAACGCTGATATGAGAGCTTAAACATAACCCGTTAACTGCTGCCACCCTCACCGCCCGTCTCTGCCTTCAGGCGTGTGTGTGTGTGTGTGTGTGTGTGTCCCCATCCCTGTCCCTGCAGAGTGAGAGACAAGCGCAGACAGGTTCAGTCACACACTCGGGGGACGTGTCCTGGTTTGGTTACAGTGTTTGTTTGTCTTCAGGTTGGACGAGTCCCCACATGCAGCTGCCAATTAGCTCACCAGGCGTCCAGCAGAAGCCTGAGAATACAGCCAGTAAAATACAGGCAGTAACAGACGGCAGAGGCAGTCACCGGGCTGTAACAGAGTCAGTAACCAGTCAGTAAAAGAGCAGAGTCAGTCACCAGTCAGTAAAAGAGCAGAGTCAGTCACCGGGCAGTAACAGACGGCAGAGTCAGTAACCAGGCAGTAACAGTCAGTAACCAGGCTGTAACAGAGTCAGTAACCAGTCAGTAAAAGAGCAGAGTCAGTCACCGGGCTGTAACAGACGGCAGAGTCAGTAACCAGGCAGTAACAGACAGCACAGGCAGTAACAGACGGCAGAGTCAGTAACCAGGCAGTAACAGAGTCAGTAACCAGTCAGTAAAAGAGCAGAGTCAGTAACCAGGCAGTAACAGACAGCAGACTCAGTAACCAGGCAGTAACATTCAGCAGACTCACTAACCAGGCAGTAACAGACAGACTCAGTAACCAGGCAGTAACAGATGGCAGACTCAGTAACCAGGCAGTAACAGACAGCAGAGTCAGTAACCAGGCAGTAACAGACAGCAGTCAGTAACCAGTCAGTAACAGACAGCAGACTCACTAACCAGGCAGTAACAGACAGCAGACTCAGTAACCAGGCAGTAACAGACATAGTCAGTAACCAGGCAGTAACAAAGAGCAGAGTCAGTAACCAGGCAGTGACAGACAGCAGAATCAGTAACCAGGCAGTAACAGAGAGCAGAGTCAGTAACCAGGCAGTAACAGATGGCAGACTCAGTAACCAGGCAGTAACAGACGGCAGAGTCAGTAACCAGGCAGTAACAGACAGCAGACTCAGTAACCAGGCAGTAACAGAGTAAGTAACCAGGCAGTAACAGACAGCAGTCAGTAACCAGGCAGTAACAGACAGCAGTCAGTAACCAGTCAGTAACAGACAGCAGACTCAGTAACCAGGCAGTAAAATTCAGCAGACTCACTAACCAGGCAGTAACAGACAGACTCAGTAACCAGGCAGTAACAGTCAGTCAGTAAACAGGCAGTAAAAGGTGCTGCTGTTGCTCTTTTGCTCGTTAGCTGGTGAGGGTTAGCGGTTTAGGGTTAATAGGTTCTTAGCACCGTGTCCCAGTAATAACTGGTGTTACTACCGGTTATACTACTATAACCGGTGTTATTACCGGTAATAACTGGTGTTATTACTGGTAATAACTGGTGTTATCACCGGTAATAACTGGTGTTATCACCGGTAATAACTGGTGTTATTACTGGTAATAACTGGTGTTATCACCGGTAATAACTGGTGTTATCACCGGTAATAACTGGTGTTATTACTGGTAATAACTGGTGTTATCACCGGTAATAACTGGTGTTATCACCGGTAATAACTGGTGTTATTACTGGTAATAACTGGTGTTATCACCGGTAATAACTGGTGTTATCACCGGTAATAACTGGTGTTATTACTGGTAATAACTGGTGTTATCACCGGTAATAACTGGTGTTATCACCGGTAATAACTGGTGTTATTACTGGTAATAACTGGTGTTATCACCGGTAATAACTGGTGTTATCACCGGTAATAACTGGTGTTATTACTGGTAATAACTGGTGTTATCACCGGTAATAACTGGTGTTATCACCGGTAATAACTGGTGTTATTACTGGTAATAACTGGTGTTATCACCGGTAATAACTGGTGTTATCACCGGTAATAACTGGTGTTATTACTGGTAATAACTGGTGTTATCACCGGTAATAACTGGTGTTATCACCGGTAATAACTGGTGTTATTACTGGTAATAACTGGTGTTATCACCGGTAATAACTGGTGTTATCACCGGTAATAACTGGTGTTATCACCGGTAATAACTGGTGTTATTACTGGTAATAACTGGTGTTATCACCGGTAATAACTGGTGTTATCACCGGTAATAACTGGTGTTATCACCGGTAATAACTGGTGTTATTACCGGTAATAACTGGTGTTATTACCGGTAATAACTGGTGTTATTACCGGTAATAACTGGTGTTATCACCGGTAATAACTGGTGTTATCACCGGTAATAACTGGTGTTGTTACCGGTAATAACTGGTGTTGTTACCGGTAATAACTGGTGTTATCACCGGTAATAACTGGTCTTATTACTGGTGACCGGTCCTGGGTCCTCACAGCAAACGTGCTTGTGGAGGCTGCTGAAAGGGTTAAATCCACCCGGATCCCCAGAGAGCCGGAGCCCTCCACCTCCTGAGCACACCTGTCTCACCTGAGCTGCCTCCACCTGCCTCAGTCAGCCTGGCGCTGGTCTGCGGAGCAGCAGCATGGAGGCCAAGCTCTTTCTGCTGCTACTCTGCTCTCTCTGCCTGCTCCACCTGCTCCACCTGCGCGTCTCTGCCGAATCCACCTGCAAGCTGAAGGCCAAGTTCAAGCTGAGCGGCTACAAGAGCGTGGAGAAGAAGAAGGTGGTGATCGGAGGCATGTTTCCTGTCCACATGCGTGTTGCCTCCAGCAGCAGCAACACCTCCAGGCTGGCCGACTCGTCTGGATGTGACGGGTGAGGCCACACCTCCATTTTTATGGATAAAATCACAGAAATGGCGTAAAAACGATTCTAAGTCGCTGCTCTGACGCCTTCAGGTTTGGGTCTCATCATTCACTTTTCTCTCCTCCTTTTCTTTGTTTCTAAAATGCGTGCTTCTTTTCCTCGCCACCTGGTGCCCTGATGGAGCAGACGTGACCTCGGGGGCCAGCTAGCCCCAGGAGCCGGAGCCTGATTGGCTCTGCGCTGGCCCCTGGTGGCTAATTTAGCTAATTACATGAATTCAATAACAGTCTGAGGAGGCTCTTTGACGCCGGCTCCTTCCTGTGTGAACCGTGTTCCAGGTTCAACTTCCGCACCTTCCGCTGGACTCGCACCATGCTCTTCGCCATCGACGAAATCAACCGACGGGACGACCTGCTGCCCAACACCGACCTGGGCTACGTCATCTACGACTCCTGCTTCACCATCTCCAAGGCCGTGGAGGGCACCCTCACCTATCTGACGGGCCAAGACGAGGCCGTTCCCAACTACCGCTGCGGGAACGGCCCACCTCTGGCTGCTCTGGTGGGGGCGGGGGGCTGCGATCTGTCCATCGCCACGGCCAGGATCCTCGGACTGTACCACTTTCCTCAGGTAGGGGGGGCTGCCGAGTTAGGGAGCCGGGGAAAGGGAGAGAAGCCGACGGTGGTGTCTCCTCTGCTGTCGTCCTCAGGTCAGTTATTCCTCCACCTGCTCGACTCTAGAGAACAGGTTCCAGTTCCCCACCTTCCTGAGGACCGTTCCCAGCGACCAGCACCAGTCCACCGCTATTGCTAAGCTGGTGATCGGGTTTGGCTGGACCTGGGTAGGAACCATATCTGCCGACGACGACTACGGCAAGTACGGCATCAAGGACTTCAAGGAGCAGGTGGAGCAGGCCGGCGTCTGCATCTCCTTCTCTGAGACCCTGCCCAAGGTGAGCAGGCGAGCCCCGCCCATAGAGGTCACGCCGCGGCTCCGCCCATTAAAGCGGACTCCTCTCCTCTTCAGAGGAACTCGCCAGAACGCATCCAGCGCATCGTTCAAACCGTGGTCCAGTCCACGGCCAAGATCATCGTGGTCTTCTCCTCGGACGTGGACCTCATCCCCCTGGTCACCGAGCTGCTGCGCCACAACGTGACCAACCGCACCTGGATCGCCAGCGAGGCGTGGGTCACCTCGGCGCTGGTGCTGAAGCCCGGGGTGAGTGCTCGGAGCCAGGCCTCGGCGCCAGACCTCAGCCTTTTGAGTCTACCGCTGTTGCTTCCACCCAGGCCAGCTCGCTGCTGAGGGGCACGCTGGGCTTTGCGGTGAGAAGAGCCTCCATCCCTGGTCTTCAGCGCCACCTGCTGGACTTGGACCCCTACAGCGACGCGCTCACCGAGGAGTTCTGGGAAACTGTAGGTCTGTGCCCCCCAAACGCCCTCCAGCTTCTGCAGACCTCCCACGTGTCTCTTTTGCCTCTTGCAGGTGTTTAACTGCACCTTGGACTATGGCAAAGCTCTGAGGCGGAGCGGACAGGGGAGCGCTCGCTCCAGCGCCGCCCCCGACGGACTCTGCACCGGCCGGGAGCCTCTGGCGCAGCTCAACAACACCTACTCAGACGTATCCCAGTTGCGAATCACGTACAGGTGAGATGACGTACAGGTGATCCCAGCCTCTCCCAGCACCCACAGTTCCTGGAAGCCCTTGGCCTGTGTGGCCCCCAGGAAGCAGGAAGTTCCAAAGCAGCGCGCCGCAGGTAGTTCCCAAGCAGCGCTCTGCAGGAAGTTCCCAAGCAGCGCTCTGCAGGAAGTTCCCAAGCAGCGCTCCACAGGAAGTTCCCTCGCAGCGCTCCGCAGGAAGTTCCCAAGCAGCGCTCCGCAGGAAGTTCCCTCGCAGCGCTCCGCAGGAAGTTCCCTCGCAGCGCGCCGCAGGAAGTTCCCTCGCAGCGCTCTGCAGGAAGTTCCCAAGCAGCGCTCTGCAGGAAGTTCCCAAGCAGCGCTCCACAGGAAGTTCCCTCGCAGTGCTCCGCACGAAGTTCTCTAGCAGCGCGCCGCAGGAAGTTCCGTCGCAGCGTGCCGCAAGTAGTTCCCTCGCAGCGCTCCGCAGGAAGTTCCCTCGCAGCGTGCCGCAGGAAGTTCCCTCGCAGCGCTCCGCAGGAAGTTCCCTCACAGTGCTTCGCACGAAGTTCCCTTGCAGCGCGCCACAGGAAGTTCCCTCGTAGCGCTCCGCAGGAAGTTCCCAATCAGCGCTCTACAGGAAGTTCCCTTGCAGCACACCACAGGAAGTTCCCAAGCAGTGCGCCACAGGAAGTTCCCTCGCAGTGCTCCACAGGAAGTTCCCTCGCAGCGCTTCGCAGAAAGTTCCCTCGCAGTGCTCCACAGGAAGTTCCCTCGCATCTTTCCGCAGGAAGTTGTCTTGCAACGCGCCGCAGGTAGTTCCCTCGCAGCGCTCCGCAGGAAGTTGTCTCGCAACGCGCCGCAGGAAGTTCCCTCGCAGCGCTCCACAGGAAGTTTCCTCGCAGCGCACCGCAGGAAGTTCCCTTGCAGGGCTCCGCAGGAAGTTCCCTCACAGCGCTCCGCAGGAAGTTCCCTCACAGTGCTCCGCACGAAGTTCCCTCGCAGCCCGCCACAGGAAGTTCCCTTGCAGCGCTCCGCAGGAAGTTCCCTAGCAGTGCTCCGCACGAAGTTCTCTAGCAGCGCTCCGCACGAAGTTCCCTTGCAGTGCTCCGCAAGTAGTTCTCTAGCAGCGCTCCGCAGGAAGTTCCCTCGCAGCGCTTCGCAGAAAGTTCCCTCGCAGCGCTCCGCAGGACGTTCTCTAGCAGCACTCCGCAGGAAGTTCCCTCGCATCTTTCCGCAGGAAGTTGTCTCGTACCGCGCCAAAGGAAGTTCCCTTGCAGCGTGCCGCAGGAAGTTCCCTCGCATCTTTCCGCAGGAAGTTGTCTCGCAACGCGCCAAAGGAAGTTCCCTTGCAGCGCGCCGCAGGTAGTTCCCTCGCAGCGCTCCGCAGGAAGTTCCCTCACAGCGCGCCACAGGAAGTTCCCTCCCAGCGCTCCGCAGGAAGTTCCCTCGCAGCGCTCCGCAGGAAGTTACCTCGCAGTGCTCCGCAGGAAGTTCTCTAGCAGCGCTCCGCAGGAAGTTCCCTCGCAGTGCGCCGCACGAAGTTCCCTCGCAGCGCTCCGCAGGAAGTTCCCTCGCAGCGCTCCGCAGGAAGTTACCTCGCAGTGCTCCACAGGAAGTTCTCTAGCAGCGCTCCGCAGGAAGTTCCCTTGCAGTGCGCCGCAGGAAGTTCCCTCGCAGCGCTCCGCAGGAAGTTCCCTCGCAGTGCGCCGCAGGAAGTTCCCTCGCAGCGCTCCGCAGGAAGTTCCCTCGCAGTGCGCCGCAGGAAGTTCTCTCGCAGCGCTCCGCAGGAAGTTCCCTCGCAGCGCTCCGCAGGAAGTTCCCTCGCAGCGCTCCGCAGGCTTGCTCTGACCTGTTGCCTCTCCTCAGCGTGTACAAAGCGGTGTATGCGGTGGCCCACGCCCTCCACAACCTGGAGCACTGCCGGCAGGGGCGGGGGCCCTTCAACGGGAAGGACTGCGCCGACATCAACAGCTTCCAACCGTGGCAGGTAGGCCGCTGGCTGGCACGCACGCACGCACACGTGCGCTGTCGCGTTCACACGCGCGGGACTCAGGTGTGACTCTCCCTCAGCTCATGTACTACGTGAAGAACGTGCACTACACGGTCCCGCACACAGGTGAAGAGGTCTTCTTCGACGACGGCAATGTCAAAGGCTTCTATGAGATCATAAACTGGCAGTTCAGCAGCAACGGGGAGATTTCCTACGTCAAGGTGGGACACTTCAACGCCTCGGCGGCCCCCGAGGAGCAGATGAGCCTCAGCAACGGCTCTATCGTGTGGAACAATGATGCGCTGGAGGTCAGGACGCTGTTGATGCAGACAGCCAATCATTGACGCTCTTAGCCTGTGTGTGAGTGTGTGTGTGTGTGTGTGTGTGTGTGTGTGTGTGTGTGCGTGTGTGTGTGTGTGTGTGTGTGTGTGTGTGTGTGTGTGTGCGCGTGTGTGTGTGTTTAACACACGCTTGTGTTTGCGGCAGCCTCCTCGGTCCGTTTGCAACGACAACTGTCGGCCGGGCACCAGGAAGGGAATCCGCCAGGGAGAACCAGTCTGCTGTTTCGACTGCATCCCGTGTGCAGACGGGGAGATCAGCAACACAACCAGTTAGTGCACACACACACACACACACACACACGCACGCACGCACGCACGCACGCAGGAGGCTAAACGCGCCCCTCCTGTTGGCTGTCAGATGCTCGGGAGTGTGTCCTGTGCGGCAAGGACGACTGGTCCAACGAAGCTCACGACGCCTGCGTGCCAAAAGTCATCGAGTTCCTGGCCTTTGGCGAGCCGCTGGGGATCACGCTCATCGTCATCTCTGCCTGCGGCGCCGTCATCACCATCGCCGTCGCCGTAAGTTTCACACTGTCTGCAGATGCAGGAAGCGGAGGAGTTGCACCGCTGCAGCTAACGCAGAGGTGGGCAAACTGAGGCCCGGGGGCCAGGTGTGGCCCGGTGAACTCTTTAATCTGGCCCACAGAGCCTCCACAATCATCTCTCCTACAGCCAAATGAAGAGGGTTGTCAGCTGATTGGTTAGAAAAAGGTCCAGACCCCCCCGTTCAGCTAGCATGCTAACATGTCCTCTCAAGAAGGCGGGGCCAGAGATCATCACCAAGGCGTCTCTGTCCAGGTGGTGTTTATTGTGAATGCGAGCACGCCGCTGGTGAAAGCCAACGACGCCGTGCTGAGCTTGCTGCTGCTCTTCTCGCTGGTGGTGACCTTCCTCTGCTCCATCGTCTTCCTCGGACAACCTCAGGACTGGAGCTGCATGAGCAGCCAGGTGGCCCTGGCCCTGGGCTTTGCGCTCTGCCTCTCCTGCATCATGAGTGAGTGTTGGGCCCCGGTTCTGGCTCTGAGCTCAGGTGGCGCCTGTCTCATCCCTTTAGGCTCCAGAGTGAGACGCGCGAGAGACGTTCATGTCCAGATGTGTCCCGCTGCAGGTAAAGCTGCCGTGCTGATGCACCGCGCTCGGGCTCTGAAAGCCGCTCGTGCCAGAAGCAGAGCCGCCGCCAAAGCTGCCAAAGCCGCCAGAGCTGCAGCTGCGGGCGGCGGCGGCCCTGACGTGATCGTGACCAACGCCACCACCAACGACGAGGCCGTCAACGCGAACCCGGAGGTTGACCTTCTGACCTGTGTCCAGCAGAGGGCGCTAGCCGCCGCGGCCACCTCAGTCCAGGTAAGTGCTTTTGAGCTGAGCCCAGCGTGGTCCTGTCAGAACATCTGGAGGCGCTTCCTTGTTCTGCAGGCTGTGGCGTGCACGGTGTGGCTGGTTCTTTTCCCTCCACGCGCCGTCAAGAACACGTCTGCCCAGAACATAAAGATCATCCTGGAGTGTGACGAAGGCTCCATCGTCTTCATCTGCTGTGTCTTTGCATACGATATCCTGCTGGCTTTGATCGCTTTCATCTTTGCTTTCATCGCCCGTAAACTGGAGGACCACTTCAGGTAGGAACACCACTCTGGTTCATTCAGTGTTGCCACGGAAACGAATGCAAACTAAAGAAGTGAACCTAAACAGTGTGTAGCCCCGACTCTGATGAGTAATTATGTAACGGGGAGCAATTATGGGATGCATGCCAGGACAGGTGATGCGCCTGAGGGTCAGAGGTTAACCCTGGTGAAAGGGCTTTGGTCAGACTTGGTCCAAGCTTCAGTGCGCCCCCTGCTGCTCAGTTTCGGTTTTTCCTGTCTGCTCCTTCTGTCCTCACCACATTTGCGCTGCATCACTGGTATTTCCTGACTCCCAGCGAGGGCAAATCCATGACCTTCGGCATGCTGGTCTTCTTCATCGTGTGGATCTCCTTCGTCCCGGCGTACCTCAGCACGAGGGGCAAGTTCATGGTGGCCGTGCAGATTTTTGCCATTCTGGCCTCCAGCTTTGGCCTGTTGACCTGCATCTTCCTGCCCAAGTGTTACATCCTCCTGATCAAACCTGAACGCAACAAGGAGGACATGATGAGGCCCCGCGCCAAACCACGGGACGGGACCGCCACCGGAACCTCCGCCTCGTTGACCACAGCTGCTACGGAGGTTAGCGCTGCCGTCGCGTCCACCGCCATTGATGACTAGTGGGACAGACAGACAGAGAGAGGGAGAGGGAGGGAGGAAACACTAGCCCTCCGCAGGAAATGGGTCAGACATTGATGCTAATTTACAACCACCATCTTTAGGTTGGTTAATAATTTAGAAAAAGCAAATACGGAAGCGTATTGCATTAACTTGACAAAAAAACCAAAAAACAAATCCAGTTTTAGAAAATTATTCTGGGGAAAAAAAACAAGAAAAATAATTACTCAGAAAATTAGGAAAAAAAAAATGGGGAAAACCAACCACAAAAAAAGAATTCCCGTGAAAAACGGGAGAAATGTACCCCGAAAAACCCTCAAACCCCCCAAGAAAGTGAATGCAATATGCTTCCATGCGACGATTAATCCAGCTAATATTAAGAAAGACTGTGCTCTAAACCTGTTTTAATAAGCTCTTGTTGCATGTTAACCTCGGATGTGATAGTGCTGTAACTGCATGCAAACTCACATTGTTGCAACGTTTGCACCAAATTTAGCATAATAAATGTATTTTAGCCAATGGTTTTCATGCCTTTTTATATGTGTGCTGAAGTAACTTTAACTTGGTTTGGCTAAATGTGACAGAAGCTCCACCTGTTTTATGTCACTGGACCGGAAACGGTGATGCGGTGCCCTTTTCGGCCGCCAGAGGGCAGCACCGAAGTATTCTCTTCCATTTACCCACGTTAACGTGTAAAGGTCAGCGCAGAGTCCCCGGGTCACCTCAGAGGCAGGAAATGTGGATGGAAGCTGGAGGACCCGGAGCAGACCCACATGGGGGTACATGCAACCTCCACACAGGAGAGCCCCTGGACCCTGGGCTTGTCCTGGATGACCTCACACCTCCTCCTCCGTTCAGACAAAACTGAGCTCTCCTGCTCTCCTCTCCTCTCCTCCTCTCCTCTCCTCCTCTCCTCTCCTCTCTGTCTGTTTGTCCTCTCTCCTCCCTCTTTCCCCATCTGTCCATCAGCAGGAGTGTCCCCTCCACAGGGGCCTGGTCCTGCTCCAGGCTTCTTGCTGCTGCTTGTTGGGGTCAGACTCTGGTGTCTGTGAAGCACCAGAGACGTTTTGACTATCAGACGATAAATAAATAAATAAATAAATGAATGAATGAATGAATGAATGAATGAATGAATAAATAAATGAATGAATGAATGAATGAATGAATAAATGAATGAATAAACGAATAAATGAATGAATAAATGAATAAATAAATAAATGAATACATAAATAAATAAATGAATAAATAAATGAATGAATGAATGAATAAATAAATAAATAAATGAATGAATGAATGAATAAATAAACAAATAAATAAATAAATAAATAAATGAATGAATGAATAAATAAATAAATGAATGAATAAATAAATAAATGAATGAATGAATGAATGAATGAATGAATAAAGCAGAAAACGTTCAGAAATTCTCTGTCCTCCTGCTTCTGCAGATTTGTCCACTGAAAGAACTTTATTTAAACAGGGTCTGTAACAGTGAGCTCTTTACGGACACCCAGAGTCTGAACAGGAAACCCTCCCTGTAACAGGAGCAAACCCTGAGCAGGACCAGGCTCTTATGGGTAGTTGATGTGTCGGTGTCCCCTCAGCGGACAGCGCTGAGGGGACGTGTTGATGCTCAGCTGGGGAGCGAGGACCAGAGCGGCGTGTTCACAGCCAGGGTGGAGGCTGTGGCCGATGCAGCTGTTACCCATGTGTCCTGCATCATGTCCACATCTGACATGAAGACCGAGACCTCTTCTAAGTTAAGAGACGGAAATGTGGAGAGAAGAGCTGTTCCTCTGTGTGTGTGTGTGTGTGTGTGTGTGTGTGTGTGTGTGTTCTTCACCACTTTCTCACCATTCTTCTGTGATGTCTCTCCAGAAATGTCTTTTCTCTCTGTGGTGGACAGTTTAATATCCTTAATCAGCTGTCCCAGTATAACCAGCCCATTTGTCCCCACTCTCCCAGTTGAATCAGCCCATCTGTCCCCACTCTCCCGGTATAACCAGCCCATCTGTCCCCACTCTCCCAGTATAACCAGCCTATTTGTCCCCACTCTCCCAGTATAACCAGCCCATCTGTCCCCACTCTCCCAGTATAACCAGCCCATTTGTCCCCACTCTCCCAGTAGAACCAGCCCATTCGTCCTCCCTGTCCCAGTAGAACCAGTCCATCACTGGTCCGCTCTCTTAGCTCGGGGGAGGGGACCTTCTTGCGTTCCCGTGTTTTAGCATCCATCAACGATGTTGGGTTGCCGCGGCGACCATGCAGCGGCGGGCGGCCTCCTGATGCTGACCTTGTGGACCAGCGTGCTGCCTGTCTGTGTGGTGATGGAGGTGAACTGGGATCCTCCCACAGCAGCCTGGAGTCTGGCCTTGGTCCTCCAGGACCTGAGCTGCTCCGCCCCGAGCACCGGCAGCAACCGTTAGCCTGAGCTCGGATGAGGGACGGGACGAATGGATGAGGGACGAATGGATGAGGGACACGGGACGAATG
>CM027091.1:326980-331036 GCA_015343265.1 Pao palembangensis | reverse complement strand
GTGGCCTCCTGGTGGGGCCTCCTTGTAGGGGTGGGGCCTCCTGGTGGGGCTGGGGCCTCCTGGTGAGGCTGGGGCCTTGTGCTGCTGCCTCCTGGTAGGGGTGGGGCCTCCTTGTAGGGGTGTGGCCTCCTGGTGGGGCCTCCTTGTAGGGGTGGGGCCTCCTGGTGGCGCTGGGGCCTCCTGGTGGGGCTGGGGCCTCCTGGTTCTGACTGTTTCTGTAGCTCCGCTGGTGACTGTTGCTGCCTTCCCGTTCAGGCTGAACCAGCCGGTCAGAGCTGCAGAAGCCCGCAGGCGCTAATGAGCGGATCCACGGCCCGTTAGCGGCTGTGATTAGCGTGTGCAGTGTGTGTTTTATCGGCAGGCACGCGCCTCTCTTCTCTTTAATGAACCCCTCGGGGAGTTTGGCCACCTTAAAGGTGCCTCTGAAGCGCAGGTATGCTAGCGTCGCTTTGGTCCTCGCTTTGGAAACCTTTGACCTTTCTGGATGCGGTTTAATTGAGGTCAGTGTTTACCGGCTGCTCTCAGGACGCTCAGAAGAGCCCTGAAGATGAGGGGATGAGGATGGTTGGTCTGTCTGCAGCTCTGCCTCTGGTAGAGTCTTGGGTGCAGCTAGCATGCTGCTACATTCACCTCAGAGGTAACAGGTGCCGTCATGTCTCCTCATTACACCTCAAATACCCTCACGTGCTTCACCAGTGCCTGGCTGCCCCCCCTTCTGCAGGTATTTAAGGTGGTGTGGTGGTCTGGATCCAGGTCTGGATCTAGATCTAGGTCTGGGTCTATGTCTGGGTCTGAGTCTGGATCTAGGTTCGGGTCTATATCTGGATCTGGTTCTGCATCTAGGTCAGAATCTAGGTCTGGATCTGGGTCCTGATCTGGATCTGGGTCCTGGTCTGGATCTGGTTGTGGGTCCTGGTCCAGGTCTAGGTGTGAATCTTGGTTTAGGTCTGAATGAGGGTCTGGGTCTTGGTCGAGGTCGAGGTCTAGGTCTGGGTCTGGGTCCTGGTCTAGGTCTGGGTCTGGATCGGGTCTAGGCATGGGTCCTGGTCTAGATCTAGGTCTAGGTCTGGGTCCTGGTCTAGGCCTTGGTGTAGGTCTGGGTCTGGGTCTAGGTCTAGGTGTGAATCTGGGTCCTGGTCTGGATCTGGGTCTGGGTCTGGATCTGGGTCTGGATCTGCGTCTAGGTCTGGGTCTAGATCTGAGTCTAGGTCTGGATCTGGGTCTAGGTCTGGATCTGGGTCTAGGTCTGGGTCTAGATCTGAGTCTAGGTCTGGATCTGGGTCTAGGTCTGGGTCTCGATCTGAGTCTAGGTCTGGATCTGGGTCTAGGTCTGGGTCTAGATCTGAGTCTAGGTCTAGCTCTGAGTCTAGGTCTGGATCTGGGTCTAGGTCTGGGTCTAGATCTGAGTCTAGGTCTGGATCTGGGTCTAGGTCTGGGGCTAGATCTGAGTCTAGGTCTGGATCTGGGTCTAGGTCTGGGTCTAGATCTGAGTCTAGGTCTAGCTCTGAGTCTAGGTCTGGATCTGGGTCTAGGTCTGGGTCTAGATCTGAGTCTAGGTCTGGATCTGGGTCTAGGTCTGGGTCTAGATCTGGGTCTAGGTCTGGATCTGGGTCTGGTGTCCAGCATGTTTAAGTCTCTGTGTCCCATTGAGACGCGTCTTTGGGGCTGATGGTCAGGATCTAAACCAGCTAACAAATCCTCGCCAGCGTCAACCAACACATGATCTGCTTGTTGCTATGGTAATCATGTCCGCGGCTGAGCGGTGCCATCGCTCACACCTGAACCAACGTGCTCTCACACTGGTGGAAAGCTGGATTACAGCTTCTAATGTGTGAAGAAGCCGACTCAGCGGTGGTAGAGGTGATGCTGGGCTTCATCGTTTCCATCTGTCAGATCTGATCTGATGAAAGATGATGATGATGGAAGGAGCAAATGGAGGGAGGGAGCAGCAGAGGAGTGTCGAATGTCTGAGCCATCACAATAGAGAATCCCCAGAGGGTCCTGTTACCCTGAACCAGGAAGACAATCACCAACGTTGACGGACCGTCCTACTCAGTCCAGGGACGTCCTGAAAAACTCCCCAGTCCAGGGAGAGACAGTCTTCATCTGTGGGACGGAGGCTCCTCACGCTCAGACGTTAGCTGCATGTATGCGGCGCTAACAAAGGTGATGTTTTGGGCCGACTCAGCAGAGCTGGACTCTCCCAGTAAACTCCACCTGTTCTCCGTGTCTCTGACACCAGTACCTGGTCTCTCTGACGCCTGTACCCCGTGTCTCTGACACCAGTACCTGGTCTCTCTGACGCCTGTACCCCGTGTCTCTGACACCAGTACCTGGTCTCTCTGACGCCTGTACCCCGTGTCTCTGACGCCTGTACCTGGTGTCTCTGACACCTGTACCTGGTGTCTCTGACGACTGTACCCCGTGTCTCTGACACCTGTACCCTGTGTCTCTGACGCCTGTACCTGGTGTCTTTGACCAATGTACCCCGTGTCTCTGACACCAGTACCTGGTCTCTCTGACGCCTGTACCCCGTGTCTCTGACGCCTGTACCTGGTGTCTCTGACACCTGTACCTGGTGTCTCTGACGACTGTACCCCGTGTCTCTGACACCTGTACCCTGTGTCTCTGACGCCTGTACCCTGTGTCTCTGACACCTGTACCTGGTGTCTCTGACTCCTGTACCCTGTGTGTCTTACGTCTGTACCCCATATCTCTGCCTGTACCCCGTGTCTCTGACACCTGTACCCGTGTCTCTGACTCCTGTTCCTGGTGTCTCTGACACCTGTACCCCGTGTCTCTGACACCTGTACCTGGTGTCTCTCACACCTGTACCCTGTGTCTCTGACACCTGTACCTGGTGTCTCTGACGCCTGTACTTGGTGTCTCTGACACCTGTAACTGGTGTCTCTGACCAATGTACCCTGTGTCTCTGACTCCTGTACCTGGTGTCTCTGACACCTGTACCCCGTGTCTCTGACTCCTGTACCTGGTGTCTCTGACACCTGTGCCCCGTGTCTCTGACACCTGTACCTGGTGTCTCTGACGCCTGTGCCCCGTGTCTCTGACACCTGTACCTGGTGTCTCTGACTCCTGTACCTGGTGTCTCTGACGCCTGTACCCCGTGTCTCTGACACCTGTACCTGGTGTCTCTGACGCCTGTACCCTGTGTTTCTGACTCCTGTACCTGGTGTCTCTGACGCCTGTGCCCCGTGTCTCTGACACCTGTACCTTTTTTCTCTGTCACCTGTGCCCCATGTGTGTGGGTGGGTCATTCGTCCATCTGATCCAGGTCTTTCACGTTTAGATGAGCAGAAATTCAGCTGAGCTGCAGTGGGAACCAGTTTGGGACTGGGAGCCAGGGGAGTCTTCCCCGCGCAGGCGCGACCCTGCAGGTCACCTTCATCCTCATGACGAAGCTGTGCTGGATGAGAGAGCAGCTGATGGAGCTGAGATTTATCGGTAATCGCCCAGGGTTCAGGCCTGAACTGGTTCCAGTGCGGCTGTGGCTCAGCTGAGGCTCCCTCAGGTCTGCGGCTGGAGGATCGAGGAGCGATTGCTTTTGTCTGAGCACCGAAACTCATTAAACTGAAACAAAACGACCATTTCACACTGGTGAGAAAAGACACCACTGCAATAATACAGCCAGCTGCAGCAGCTGATTCATCACTGCCTGCGCATGTGTGTGTGTGTGTGTGTGTGTGTGTGTGTGTGTGTGTGTGTGTATAAATGAAGGCCATGCCTTCTGTCTCCATGGAAATATGAATGTGTGTTAAATATGCAAGTTTGACGTTCCATCATGTAGGTTGTTGACTGTGTGCGTGCTTGTGTGTGTGTGTGTGTGCGTGCGTGCGTGTGCGTGTGTGTGTGAGAGAGAGAGAGAGAGCGAGAGCAAGAGAGAGAGAGAGCTCAGTTAAATAGTTTATTCATGTTTTAACATCTGATTGTGCCTGGTGATGGTCAGCTCTATTTTTACAGGTTTATATATAAAATTGTTACCTTTTTCATCTCTATCACTGTCACACACACACACACACACACACACACACACACACA
>CM027091.1:304480-324480 GCA_015343265.1 Pao palembangensis | reverse complement strand
TGTTTGTAACAGTATTTGTAACAGCATTTGTAACTGTGTTTGTAACAGCGTTTGTAACAGTGTTTGTAACAGTGTTTGTAACTGTGTTTGTAACTGTGTTTGTAACAGTGTAACAGTATTTGTAGCAGTGTAACTGTGTTTGTAACAGTGTCTGTAACAGTGTCTGTAACAGTGTTTGTAACTGTGTTTGTAACAGTGTAACAGTATTTGTAACAGTGTAACAGTATTTGTAGCAGTGTAATAGTGTTTGTAACTGTGTTTGTAACAGTGTAATAGTATTTGTAGCAGTGTAACTGTGTTTGTAACAGTGTAACAGTATTTGTAACAGTGTAACAGTATTTGTAGCAGTGTAACAGTGTTTGTAACAGTGTTTGTAACAGTGTAACAGTGTTTGTAACTGTGTTTGTAACAGTGTCTGTAACAGTGTCTGTAACAGTGTCTGTATAGGTGTTTCAAGGTGAGAAGCAGCCAGACACACAAGCTGGTTCCTCGGGTGGATGGTGTGGAGGTTGAACCTCTGTGTGTGTTTCTAGACTATCAGAGTTGAAACTCTCGCTTCCTCACAGACACACACACACACACACACACACGCACACACACACACACACACTGGATGGCTGTCGTAGCTCTGTTGTCAGGTATCGTTAGCTCCTAGCTGAAGAGTGTGGACCGAAGGAAGAGTGTGGACCGTTGGAAGCGTTACCACGGTGACAGCGTGTGTTTGAACAGCCTGTTTTTACTGATCCTGAGGATGTGTGGAAATGAAGAGCAGCTCCTGAACGCCACCATCCCTCAGCACCAGCCTGAGCTGGAGGACAGCAGGCTGACATGAGGCTCACATCCAGATCAGCTCTCACACCCAGAAGGACTGTAGGATGACCTACACCCGGAAACAGCCCTGAGGAAGAGGAGGGAGTGAAGATAGCCCCTCGGACTGGAGGACATCAGCTGAGTTTGTGTGTTTGTGGCCTCGTGAAGGGACAGAGCAGCTCAGACGTGAACCTTCACTTCTGCTCTGTGTGTGTGTGTGTGTGTGTGTGTGTGTGTGTGTGTGTGTGTGTGTGTGAGCAGACAGATGAAGATGTGAAAGTGGAGGTGAATGGCCTCATTGTTTGGGATGTTTGTTATGTACGATCTGTTTGGAAATATGGCTCCGATGGCTTCATGTTCTCATAAATATTTAATGGGCCACGGTGTGTGTGTGTGTGTGTGTGTGTGTGTGTGTGTGTGTGTTTTAACCTTTATTATCCTCCCCCCGACCGGGAGGCTAACCCAGCGGTGGTGTAGCTGTTGCTAAGGGCCATCAAAGACCCTAGAAACCACCTGATGGGGTCGTTAGGGTCACATGTCCAAGGAGGGAGGGCGTGTGTGTTTATGGGTGTTTACCTGTTGAGGGGGAGGAAAGGTCTGCTGACCTTTGACCTCCAGGTGCAGGCCAACAGCTGATTCCTGTCCAGAGGCGTTGTCCAGCCTGTAGAGCCAAGGGCCTGTTGTGTCCTGGGACCCTGCCCCGTTGGTCTTGGACGGGGACTGGTCTGTGGTTCTGGCCTCGGTTCTGATCCAGGCTAGCCTCACCGGTCCCGGACCAGCGGGCGGGTGAATCTTCTTGGCTTCCTTGGGGGATATTTCAGAGGTCAGAGACGATCTGCAGCATCAGCCAACATGGATTTCCTGAGCGTGGCTCCACTCTCAGAGCCAATTAAACATTCAGATGGTGATGGTTGCCAAGGCAACAAAGAGAGGCTGTAAATAACCCTAATCCAACCGGTCCTCAAGGACGACTGACCCGAGCTTTATTCCCAAGGCGAACAAAGAGTGAGCTGGCTTCATCTGGACCAGAAGGTTCAGGTTCTGCTCAGGTTCTGCTCAGGTTCTGTGTGTGTGTGTGTGTGTGTGTGTGTGAATGTCCTGAATTCAGGTACAAAGAATGATCATTTCTTTTTTCTGTTTTTTACAGGAACCTTGGAAAATCAGGACTCAGAGTATCCTGTTTAGGACTGGGTGAGTCTCAGACTGGCACGTGAGTGTGTGTGTGTGTGTGTGTGTGTGTGTGTGTGTGTGTGTGTGTGTCCTTCCTGGAAAGTGTTTTTATATCCAGTCTGAGCTGATCTAAAGGTCAGAGGTCAGACGCTTCTGCAGTATTTTCTGTCATTTTCACACCATCAGACAGAAGCAAACGCTCTCAGAACCTTCCTGGCTGACGGAGCTCCTCAGGAGGGGGCAGCAGAGCCGGGGACGGTTCTGACTCTGGCTGTGCAGAAAAGGTCAGGGTAATGCCAGACACTGGTCCCACGCTGCTTCCGAGGCAGAACTCAGCAAACCTCCTTCAGGGTGTAAAACCAGACCAGACGAGAGGATCTGCGGCCCGAACCCAAGTTCAGACAAGCAGTTAGAGCCAAACCGACACGTTAAACCTCAGTTACAATTTAAAAAACCTTCTAATCTGCTGGACAGCAATGTCCAGGACTCCAGTCCAGAAATCCAGTCCAGGACTCTAATCCAGGACCCCAGTCCAGAAATCCAGTCCAGTGCTCCTGTCCAGGACTCCAGTCCAGTGCTCCTGTCCAGGACTCTAGTCCAGGACTCCAGTCCAGGACTCCAGTCCAGTGCTCCTGTCCAGGACTCCAGTCCAGGACTCAAGTCCAGGACTCCAGTCCAAGAAATCCAGTCCAGTGCTCCTGTCCAGGACTCCAGTCCAGGACTCTAATCCAGGACTCCAGTCCAGAAATCCAGTCCAGTGCTCCAGTCCAGGATTCCAGTCCAGGAGTCTTGTCCAGGATTCCAGTTCAAGATTCCAGTCCAGGACTCCAGTCCAGGACACCGGTCCAGTGCTCTAGGACTCCAGTCCAATGCTCCAGTCCAGAAATCCAGTTCAGGACTCCAGTCCAGGACTCTAATCCAGGACTCCAGTTCAGGACTCAAGTCCAGGACTCCAGTCCAGGACTCTAGTCCAGGACTCCAGTCCAGGACTCCAGTCCAGTGCTCCTGTCCAGGACTCTAGTCCAGGACTCCACCAGGACTCCTGTCCAGGACTCCAGTCCAGTGCTCCTGTCCAGGACTCTAGTCCAGGACTCCAGTCCAGGACTCTAGTCCAGTGCTCCTGTCCAGGACTCTAGTCCAGGACTCCAGTCCAGGACTCCAGTCCAGTGCTCCTGTCCAGGACTCTAGTCCAGGACTCCAGTCCAGTACTCCTGTCCAGGACTCTAGTCCAGCCTCAGTTCTGGCCGTTCTGTCATCAGTATTTCTGGCTGTAATTGTGCCGCTCGGCTCTACTGGTAACACACTGGCCTGTTTAGTCCCACCTCCAAATGAGCTGACTCGTCCTGCTTTCACTGACAGACTTGCAGCTGCAGGTCTGCAGTCAGGGGCGCTCAGAGGGAAGCCAGCCCTGGTGACCTCCATGCCGGAGTCACTCTGCTGCAGCTTTGATCCGGAGGATAAAAGAGATCACAAACAGGATTCTTCTCCCTCTGGCTGGAACATCTGGAACAGATGCCTGACCCAGGCTTGGTCTTGGTTCCCGGGTCACACCGAGTCCTCCAGGGTCAGATCGTTCTTGCCTCCTGAAGTTCTCTCAAGGACTCGCGATGCTTGCGCGAGGAGCCGTGTGCGAGCTGTTTCACCTCCAAGGGTGGAGCTTCATCATCTGAAGCTTCACCACCTCCATGTCCACCGTCAGCAGGCGGCTCACATCATTTCCTTTACTGCCACTTACAGGCTGCTGAGCCCAGAACCTGCAGAACCTGCAGAACCTCCTGAAGCACAGCCAGAACAGAAGGAAGTAGATGAGGATGCCCAGCACTGCTCTGACTGTTTACTGACGGTGTGATGCTCCAGCACTGCTCTGACTGTTTACTGACGGTGTGATGCTCCAGCACTGCTCTGACTGTTTACTGACTGCGTGATGCTCCAGCACTGCTCTGACTGTTTACTGACTGCGTGATGCTCCAGCACTGCTCTGACTGTTTACTGACGGTGTGATGCCCCAGCACTGCTCTGACTGTTTACTGACGGTGTGATGCCCCAGCACTGCTCTGACTGTTTACTGACGGTGTGATGCCCCAGCACTGCTCTGACTGTTTCGTCCAGTAAACACAGGTCTTTCGTTCTGTGCCGTGTTAGTGTAGTTTGTGGCGTTTGTGTAGTTTGTGTAGTTTGTGTCGTTTGTGGCGCTTGTGTAGTTTGTGGCGTTTGTGTAGTTTGTGTAGTTTGTGGCGTTTGTGGCGCTTGTGTAGTTTGTGGCGTTTGTGTAGTTTGTGTAGTTTGTGGCGTTTGTGTAGTTTGTGTAGTTTGTGTAGTTGGCGTAGTTTGTGTAGTTTGTGTAGTTTGTGGCGTTTGTGTAGTTTGTGTAGTTGGCGTAGTTTGTGTAGTTTGTGTAGTCTGTGGCGCTTGTGTAGTTTGCGTAGTTTGTGTAGTTTGTGGTGTTTGTGGCGTTTGTGTAGTTTGTGGCGTTTGTGTAGTTTGTGTAGTTTGTGTAGTTTGTGTAGTTTGTGGCGTTTGTGTAGTTTGTGGCGTTTGTGTAGTTTGTGTAGTTGGCGTAGTTTGTGTAGTTTGTGTAGTTGGCGTAGTTTGTGTAGTTTGTGTAGTTTGTGTAGTTTGTGGCGTTTGTGTAGTTTGTGTAGTTGGCGTAGTTTGTGTAGTTTGTGTAGTTTGTGTAGTTGGCGTAGTTTGTGTAGTTTGTGTAGTTGGCGTAGTTTGTGTAGTTTGTGGCGTTTGTGTAGTTTGTGTAGTTTGTGGCGTTTGTGTAGTTTGTGTAGTTTGTGTAGTTTGTGGCGTTTGTGTAGTTTGTGTAGTTTGTGTAGTTTGTGTAGTTGGCGTAGTTTGTGTAGTTTGTGGCGCTTGTGCGCTGCGTCCTGTGATCCTGCTGCCCTCTGCAGCGTCCAGATGGGACGGACCAATCAGAAACGGCGGCAGCGGGATCGTGACCCGCATGACAACAAGGTCCTGACTTTGTGTCAGCAGAGCCCAGGAAGACCCGACGGCGCCGTCGGTGCGGCTGGTGCAGGCACAAACCGCTTCATGGACGGTGCGAAGCCACGCCCTTTACACACATGAGCTCGCCCATCACACACACACGCTCACACACTCGTCTCAGTGGAATTGACCATCTTGCAACTGGGAATTTGCGCCCTCTACTGGAGGAAGGAAAAAGGTCATCATCATGTGACTGAGTTTTGGTGACTTGAGGACGCCGCCTGGTCAACATAAACCAAGCTTTTACTTTATTTCTGTCCATTGTTCCTTTCTAACACTCAGCAGAGGAGCAGGAACCTTTGTGAGGAGCAGGAACCTTTGTGTTGGCTCGGTTAATGATGTGGACCTTCAGAGTTTACAGCTGTTCCTCCTCTCCGTCTGCAGGTACCTGGGTGACGTTTGGAGGACAGATATCCGACGAGGTAGGACGCCTTTGTTCCTTATCCCCGGTGTTGCCTTACACTCTGGAACATCGTTTACACTCTGGAACATTGTTTTTCATTGTTTTACTAATGATGTGAGGACTCAGGTGACCTTCTGGAGGACTGACAGCTGTTATAGTTTGACTTTATGTTCCTCCTTCATGAAGAAAGATGTCTGCTTCTAAAAAAGAGCTCAGACGACCCCTTTACACTCATGATGATCAACGTTGTGCTGTGCTGATGTCACTACTGGCCTCACTCACACACACACACACACACACACACACACACACACACACACACACACACTTTAGGAGTGACACTTGGGAAGAACAGTGCTCCCCCCGGGGGACACGGGGGCAGTAACCTTACATAACAGCAGTATTTACGCTCCAAGCTCCGCCCCCATCACCCCCCTGTTATTCTGAATGTCACCAGTCCAATGTCACTGGGACGCGCTGGTTTGCTGCATCAGAACCTGAAAGAGGGGACCAGGGCCAGAGGGACAGCACAGCTGGCGGCCCACAAAGTCTGCTCTGACCGCCTGTGTGAGACTTTTCTGCCTGTTTATTGTTATGATTTCACTCACTCAACAGCCAGAAAGTCTGAAAGAGCAACAGCGAGACAACTTTTCTTTGCTTCCTCTTTTCAAAAGTGGCCCCACGTTACACACAGTTGTTAGCTTGGATGTCTGTTAATTCAATTCAATTCAATTCTATTTCTATAGCACCTTTTACAATAGAATGGTCTCTGGGTGCTTTACAGAGGTAGAAACCCAGAGCCGGAACCACCAGGTCAGCACAGTGGCAGGAAAAACTCCCTTTTAACAGGAAGAAACCTTGAGCAGGACCAGGCTCACAAGGAGGAACCATCCTGCTGAAAGCCGGCTGGGTAAAGGAGGAGAAGAGGAGGGAGACAGGATAGAGAGAACAAAGAGAGAGAGAGAGAACAGATACAATCATAGAACCATAGAAATACAAACAAAATACAATCATAGAAATACAAACATAACTGTTAGGACCGAAGTTAGCATCGCCGCAGCGCCGCAGCACTGTGTGGGTCGAACGTGGGAGGGTGTAGCGCGGCCCTGAATCTGGTCTGAGTCTGATCCATGTATGGAAACACAGGTCTTCTACACTGAGCGCCAGGGCCCGAGAGAGAGAGAGAGGGAGAGAGAGAGAGAGAGAGTGTGTGTGTGTGTGTGTGTGTGTGTGTGTGTGTGTGTGTGTGTTATTAAAACCATCCACATTCAAGCGTGAAAGTCTGACCTCTGGGAGGTTTTTGGTCTCAATCATCCTCATGTTGTCTCCATCTCCTACCATCGGCTCCAACCTTCCTGCTCCTCGTCCATTTGTCTCACCTTTACTCAGCTGTCTGGGACAGACAGACAGACATGAGCTGTCAGACCGTCCCCATCCTCCATCAGAAGACTTTCTCCCTCCGCTGCGCTAGCTTTAATGGTGCTCCAGCGGGGTATTTTTAAATGTGGCATCAGATCTGTCTCTGCTGTCCTTTCCTGTCTCTGTCCAATCAGCCTCCTGTGATGCAGCTTGTTAAGATGGACAAATTCCTGCCGTAACACAGACGGGACATAACCCTCTGCCTTCATAACACATGTATAATAGTTTAATATGAATGAATGAAGGAATGAATGAATGGTTGGATGGATGATGGTTGGATGGATGATGGATGGATGAATGGATGCATGGATGGATGTGGATGGATGATGGATGGTAGATGGATGGTTGGATGGATGATGGATGGATGACGGATGGTGGATGGATGGTGGATGGATGGATGATGTTGGATGGATGACGGATGGATGGATGATGGATGGATGATGGTTGGATGGATGATGGATGGATGTGGATGGATGATGGATGGTAGATGGATGGTGGATGGATGGATGGATGATGGATGGTGGATGGATGGTGGATGGATGATGGTTGGATGGATTATGGATGGATGGATGGATGGATGGATGTGGATGGATGATGGATGGTGGATGGATGGATGATGGATGGATGACGGATGGTGGATGGATGGATGATGGTTGGATGAATGATGGATGGATGACGGATGGTGGATGGATGGTGGATGGATGGATGGATGATGGTTGGACAGATGATGGATGGTGGATGGATGGTGGATGGATGGATGATGGTTGGATGGATTATGGATGGATAGATGGATGGATGGATGTGGATGGATGATGGATGGTGGATGGATGGATGATGGATGGATGACGGATGGATGGATGATGGTTGGATGGATGATGGATGGTGGATGGATGGATGAGTGGATGGATGATGGATGGGGTGGATGGATGGATGATGGATTGACCGGATGATGGATGGTAGATGGATGATGGATGGATGGATGGATGGATGTGGATGGATGATGGATGGTGGATGGATGGTGGATGGATGGATGATGTTGGATGGATCATGGATGGATGGATGGATGTGGATGGATGATGGATGGTGGATGGATGGATGATGGATGGATGATGGTTGGATGGATGATGGATGGTAGATGGATGATGGATGGTGGATGGATGGATGATGGATGGTAGATGGATGATGGATGGACGGATGATGGATGGTAGATGGATGATGGATGGAGGTGAATCTAAGCCTCCGTCTGCGATGTGACTGTTGCCAGGTTGCCGAGCAGCTGATGACCATTGCCTACGAGCGGAGTCAACCTGTTAGACACAGCAGCTGAGGTGTCTTGCAGGAGGCAGGTGAGCTCTGAGGAACTGAGGCTGTTCAGTCAAGCAGTCCTCAGGACCCATGGGGCTGGTGGTGGTGGAGTGGGGGTGATGAGGGGTGGGAGTAGTGGGTGGTGGTGGTGCGGGGTGGTGGTGGTAGTGGGGTAGTGAGGATGGTGGTGGTGAGGGGTGGTAGTGGGGTTGTTGCAGGGGTGGTGGTGGTGGTGTGGGGGTGGTGGTGGTAGTGGGGAGTAGTGAGGTGGTGTTAATTGGTGAGGGGTGGGTGGTGGTGATGGGGTAGTGGGGATGGTGGTGGTGAGGGTGGTGGGGTGGTGGTGGTAGTGGGGGTAGTGAGGGTGGTGGTGGTGCAGGGATTGAATTGGTGGTAGTGGGGGTGGGTGAGATTGGTGGTAGTTGTGGAGGTGGTGGTGTGGGGGTGGTGGTGGTAGTGGGGGTGGTGAGGGTGGTGTTGGTGGTGTGGAAATTGGTGGTGGTGAGTGGGGAGTAGTGAGGATGGGTGGTGGTGAGGGGTGTAGTGGGGTGGTGGTGGTAGTGGGGGTGAGTAGAGGGGTGGGGTGGTGATGCCCAGGGGTGGTGGTGGTAGTGGGGGTAGTGAGGATGGTGGTGGTGAGGGGGTGAGTAGTGGGGTTGTTGAGGTGGTGGGTGGTCTGTGGTGGTGGTGTGGGGGTGGTGGTGGTAGTGGGGGTAGTGAGGGTGGTGGTGGTGAGGTGGTGGTGTGGGGGTGGTGGTGGTGGTGGGGTGGTGAGGGTGGTGGTGGTGTGGGGGTGGTGGTGAGTGAGTGGGGTAGTGAGGATGGTGGTGGTGAGGGGTGGTGGGGTGGTGGTGGTAGTGGGGTAGTGAGGATGGTGGTGGTGAGGGGTGGTGGGGGTGGTGGTGGTAGTGGGGGAGTGAGTGAGGATGGTGGTGGTGAGGGGGTGGTGTAGGGGTGGGGGGTGAGGGGTGGTGAGGATGGTGGTGGTGAGGGGTGGTGGGGGGTGAGCTGGTGGTGAGGGGGTGGTGAGGATGGGTGGTGGTGAGGGGGTGGTGTGGGTGGTGGTGAAAGGTGTGGGGGTGAGTGGTGGTAGTGGGGTGAGTGAGGATGGTGGTGGTGAGGGGTGGTGGGGGTGGTGGGTGGTAGTGGGGTAGTGAGGATGGTGGTGGTGAGGGGTGGTGTGGGGTGGGGGTGAAGGTGTGAAATGTGATGGGTGGTGGGGTTGCCCTCGTTTGTGTCTCTGCAGGCGGAGTCATTCTGGAAACATCATCAGAAGAAATGCTGGAGGTGTGTGTGTGTGTGTGTGTGTGTGTGTGTGTGTGTGTGTGTGGATGACATGACCTTGACCTTGACCTGACCTCCTTCTCCTCTAGACGATCCAGTTTGGTCATCACAACTAAACTCTACTGGGACATCACATAAACATCACATAAACAACACGTAAACATCACATAAACATCACATAAACATCACGTAAACATCACATAAACAACGTGTAAACAACACATAAACAACACATAAACAACACGTAAACATCACATAAACAACGTGTCAACAACACGTAAAAAATATAAACATCACATAAACATCACATAAACAACACGTAAACATCACATAAACATCACATAAACATCACGTAAACATCACATAAACAACGTGTAAACAACACATAAACAACACATAAACAACACGTAAACATCACATAAACAACGTGTCAACAACACGTAAAAAATATAAACATCACATAAACATCACATAAACAACACGTAAACATCACATAAACATCACATAAACATCACGTAAACATCACATAAACAACGTGTAAACAACACATAAACAACACATAAACAACACGTAAACATCACATAAACAACGTGTCAACAACACGTAAAAAATATAAACATCACATAAACATCACATAAACAACACGTAAACATCACATAAACATCACATAAACATCACGTAAACATCACATAAACAACGTGTAAACAACACATAAACAACACATAAACAACACGTAAACATCACATAAACAACGTGTCAACAACACGTAAAAAATATAAACATCACATAAACATCACATAAACAACACGTAAACATCACATAAACATCACATAAACATCACGTAAACATCACATAAACAACGTGTAAACAACACATAAACAACACATAAACAACACATAAACAACACATAAACATCACGTAAACAACGTGTAAACAACACGTAAATAACACGTAAACATCACATAAACAACGCGTAAACAACACGTAAACAACAGCTGAGCCAGAAGCCCGTCTGCGTTTGAAAGCTAATCCCAGCAAACTGGTTCTGATCTCTGAGATGTTTGAAACAATGGAATGCTGAAGGTGTGTGTGTGTGCGTGTGTGTGTGTGTGTGTGTGTGTGTGTGTGCGTGTGTGCGTGTGTGTGTGTGTGTGTGTGTCAGGTCTGAAAGGCTCTCTGCAGAGGATGCAGCTGGAGTACGTAGACGTGATCTTTGCCAACAGACCGGACAGTAACACTCCCATGGAAGGTGAGCTCCTCTACACACACACACACACACACACACACACACACACACACACACACGTCTGTCCAGCCTGTCTGCTGGAACATCCAGGCTGCTTTCCAGGCTGGTTTTCCGGCTCTGGTTCCCTCTTCTGTGTTTGGACTGGACAGAAATTGGAGGTTGTTACATGTAGATGTGGGAGTGGAGCTCCCACAGTCACAGCTGGCTGCAGGAGAGGAGGACACACGACTGTTCACTGTTCCGACTGCTCTGACAGGATGGTTTTACCAGCTGCTTAATTATCAGCTACTAAATTACAGGGAAAGCAGGTTCTTCTGAAAGTCTGAACTTCTGCTGTGGAACTTCACTGTGTTGGTCTGTGTGAAGCTGCTCTGATCTGTGAGTGTGTGTGTGTGTGTGTGTGTGTGTGTGTGTCTCTGCAGAGATTGTCCGGGCCATGACCTACGTCATCAACCAAGGGATGGCGATGTACTGGGGCACGTCTCGGTGGACGGCCATGGAGATCATGGTGAGATCATCTTCAGCACGGATGCTGTTTCATCCTGACGGGATCAACTTGATCCATCATGTCCTCAGTTTCCAAAAAGATCCGGAAGCCACAACTGACGACCTTTGGCCTTTGTCCTGAGAATGGCGGCTGGTCAGAGCTGCTGGGATGTCCAAGCTCACCTTCGATGGTCCCCAGAGCAGTGGAGAAGCTGGTCTGATCCTCTGGTGTTTCCTGCCCTGCTGCTGTCTGACTGGTCCCTGGACCAGCATCAGTCTGAGCAGGAAACAGGCTGCCGTTGCCGACGGCGCCGTAGAACCGTAAAGGGCCCTTAGCTGGTCCCGCCCACTCTTCTTCTTCTGTGCTTAGAGTCATGGTCGACCCTGGCCCCTGACCCTGACCTAAAGCCAGTTCTAACCTCCCCTCAAACGAGGTCGTCTCCTCAGGGGGTCGTCAGAGAGGGAATGCTGGTCAGGTGATCTGATCTGGCCTAATGCTTCCTGCTGACCTTTGACTCTTTCCTCTGACCTTCCCGACCTTGTTTTTGCCGCCTGTTTCACTGTGACTTGGCAGATGACGGAGGTGCCTGTTGTTTGTCTCCTGGCCTGTAGGAGGCGTACTCAGTGGCCAGACAGTTTAACCTCATCCCTCCGGTGTGCGAGCAGGCAGAGTACCACCTCTTCCAGCGGGAGAAAGTGGAGATTCAGCTGCCCGAACTGTACCATAAGATAGGCAAGTGTGCGTGTGTGCGTGTGTGTGTGTGTGTGTGTGTGTGTGTGTGTGAGATAGAAGTGACATTTCTCCATGTGTGGTTTTTATTCCTTACTATAATCTCTGGAATGTTCCACTTTTGCTGAACAAGGATTTCTTGAATGAATCTCCTCTAAGTTGATGCTGTGTGGTTTCCATGGCAACAGGAGTTGGGGCTATGACGTGGTCACCGCTGGCCTGCGGCGTCATCACAGGAAAATACGAGAATGGCATCCCCGAATCGTCCCGGGCTTCCATGAAGGTAGGAGCACAACCCCAGGTCCTGGGATCCTCACTTCCTGCTTCAAATCCGGCTGCTCCCAGATCTGTTCACACATGACTGCCGTTTAAAGGGTCGGGGGAGGTCTGATGAGCAGAATCGCCACAGCAACCACTGCCGATTGTAGCGAATGTGGGACAAAAAGAGAAATCCAGAGAAAACTACAACCTCCAGCTACCAGCGATGCAGGATTGAACTCAAACTGAGAATTCAAACATGCAGCGCAGCGCCCCCTATTGTCCGCTCAGCACACACAGCCTGAGTGTGACGGAACCATCTGCTGAACGACCCGCGGATGGGGTGGTGCTAATCCGGCTGTTCCAG
Organism: Pao palembangensis; assembly: GCA_015343265.1. Classification (NCBI taxonomy): domain Eukaryota; kingdom Metazoa; phylum Chordata; class Actinopteri; order Tetraodontiformes; family Tetraodontidae; genus Pao; species Pao palembangensis. The sequence continues at coordinate 312,008 of CM027091.1, read as the reverse complement.
GCTGCCTGCAAGGATGTAAGGGACACATTACAGGACAAATGTCAGAGCAGCAACGGTGAAAAGAGACGGAAAACAGATCACACAGCCATGAGGGACAGCAGAGGTGGTGGTGGGTGGTGGTGGTGGTGATGATGGTGGTGGTGGTGGTGATGATGATGATGATGAAGGTGATGGTGATGATGATGAAGGTGATGATGATGATGATGGTCGTGGTGATGATGATGATGATGGTGATGATGATGATTATGGTGATGGTGATGATGATGAAGGTGATGATGATGGTGATGATGGTCGTGGTGATGATGATGATGATGGTGATGATTATGGTGATGGTGATGATGATGAAGGTGATGATGATGGTGATGATGATGATGGTCGTGGTGATGATGATGGTGATGGTGATGATGATGATGATGAAGGTGATGGTGATGATGGTGATGATGAAGGTGATGGTGATGATGGTGATGATGGTGATGATGAAGGTGATGATGATGTTGGTGATGATGGTGATGATGATGGTGATGATGAAGGTGATGGTGATGATGGTGATGATGATGAAGGTGATGGTGATGATGAAGGTGATGATGGTGATGATGATGGTGATGATGAAGGTGATGGTGATGATGATGGTGATGATGGTGATGATGAAGGTGATGGTGATGATGATGATGATGGTGATGATGGTGATGATGATGATGATGGTGCTGATGAAGGTGATGGTGATGATGATGATGGTGATGATGATGATGGTGCTGATGAAGGTGATGGTGATGATGGTGATGATGAAGGTGATGGTGATGATGAAGGTGATGGTGATGATGGTGATGATGATGAAGGTGATGGTGATGATGGTGATGATGATGATGATGGTGCTGATGAAGGTGATGGTGATGATGATGATGTTACTGATGAAGGTGATGGTGATGATGGTGATGATGATGGTGATGATGATGATACATCTGGTTCCTCCCTGCTCTCTCTACTGGTTCCTGGGTTCGGGGAGGGATGGCTGCTGGGGTCAAACATGGTGTCCCAGAAGAAGCTAGGTGTTTTCGTCTTACAGGAGACATGGACAAAGACAGGTGGACTGGGGTCTGTGGTGGACAGGCTGTGTTGGACTGTGTCCTGGCACCAACCTGTCTGCAGGTGTAGCCTTGCTGTTCTCGCCGAGGTTGGACGTGAGAGTGACGTCCACCACAGAGATGGTCCCAGGCAGAGCGCTGGGCAGAGCAGAGGTCCAGAGCTCCAGCTGCTGTCTGGAGAACATCTACTCCCAACCAGGGCTCAGGCCCACTGGACCTCATCCAGACGGATGAGTGTGTGGTCCTGGGCGGAGGCTGGCTGTGAGGGCTGTGTGGAGGGTGGAGCACCCTCACACTAGGCAGCAGACATGGCTGGACAGCTTTGACATTTGTAGCAGCACTCGCATTCACCCAGGTGGTGGTGGGACGGTAACCACTGGGGGGAGATGAGGATGCAGGTGGAGGTTTACAGCGCCCCCTTCAGAGCGGAGGAGAGCAGCAGAGAGTTCCAGGAGGAGCTGCTGCAGGACCGAGCTGGCCTGGATGCAGGAGTGACCCAGACAGGCTTATTACCCCCCCTCTCTCTCTCTCTCCCACCAGTCGTACCAGTGGTTGAAGGAGAAGATTGTGAGTGAGGATGGGAAGAAGCAGCAGGCCAAGCTGAGGGAGCTGAGCCACATCACAGAGCAGCTGGGCTGCACGCTGCCTCAGCTGGCTGTGGGTAAGGCCTCCATGACGGCCCTCGGGGCCCCTCCCTCGTCCCCACTGGTTGAGTTACTAAAGCGCTTGATGAATCAGTGAATGCTCCATCTTTCGTCATGAAAGGGTGTCCACGGTGACGTCCACGGGGACGTCCACGGTGACGTCACCGTTCATGCTGCCAAGGTAAAAGTGTCCCTGCAGCGCTGCTGAAGAGCCTGTCCAGCAGCTGAGAGCAGCTCTCTGAAAGCGTCTCTGGGAGAACAGCAACAGCAGCCCTTCAGCTGCAGCTGCTCCTTTTAGACGCGCTGCTACGTTCTAACCAAACTGTGTTAATAATCCCAGAAGAAGATTTAGTTATTGTTTGGAGTTTTGAGCAGAATGCGCTGCAGTGCGCCCTCAGGCGGGCACAGGGTGAACTTCAGCCTGTGTCTCCCTCCAGCCTGGTGTTTAAGAAACGAAGGCGTGAGCTCGGTTCTTCTGGGCACGTCCAACCCTGAGCAGCTGACGGAGAACCTCGGAGCCATACAGGTGAGGACGCACACCTGAACTGTCTTTGCTTCCTGCTTCTGTCTCCTTAGCTAGGCTGCGCTTCTGCCCAGGTCCTCCCGAAGATGACGTCTCACGTGGTGTCTGAAATCGACCACATCCTGGGCAACAGGCCGTACTCCAAGAAGGACTTCCGCTCCTAGGCCCGGCTGCTCGGCGCCACCGCCTCCGTCCCTCCTCCGTCAGTAACTGTAACCTCATCTGTTTGGGACGTCTCAGTGGGGTTCTCCTCAGGTCCAGGACACACCAAACGTTTAGCCAGCCTCAGCTTCCTTCGCCGTCTGCAGTCAACCCCTCAGCGCCTCCCAAACTATGCAGAGCCAGCTGCAACGCGTGTACCGCTTCACAGCGCCAGCCTCATCCAGGAAATCAGGTTCAGTTCAGTTCCGCCGTGTTTAGAATCTAAACTCAACGTGGTTTGAACCAGGAGCGTGAAGTGCCTTGCTGAAGGGCACCTCGACATCCTCCCAGCTCAGCCTGGATCTGCAGCCTTCCACTTTCAAGCCATCATTGCATCTGAGAACCAAAGCTGCAGCCCGCACCGGTGCACGCTCAGAGGTCAGGCGGCGTGATCGCCTGCCTTTAAAACCACCGTTAGTGCAGAAAACTGCGTTAGCACAACAGCTGATATCTGGTGTCAGAGGTCAAAGGTGAGGCTAGGAGCTCAGTAGTTCACTAAACTACCTAGCAAATGTGACATGAGTGACAGTAGAGCAGACAAAAGTTCAGTAGGTTAGCAACGCGTGCATGTTTCCTGCTAGTGTGCCTCTTTTCTATCTCCTCCAAAGCGCAGAGAAAGGCTGCACTCTGCTGCCCCCGTGTGGGAGTTTGCCGGAAGTGCTGCTGATGTCCCACTTCTGCCTGCAAACACTGTTAACGGGTGCAAACGGGGGTTGGTGGACAGTGCAATGTTTCTTTTAGACTAATCAATAAATATGAGAATGATTTTAACATTTTTGAGAGAATTATATGGATGTTCTGAATATAACCATGTTAGATTACCCACTGTAACGTGAGGAAACCAAGCGAAGCCTCCGCTGATGAGAGGACTGTACTGTATCACATATTCATCGGTTGTAAATAGTTTGTTGTTGAGCCCAATCTCTTCCTCCAGCCCATCAGATGTACGCTTTCTGTCAGGTTATTTCCTCGGTCGGGGTTCTCTGCAGGGGCGTTGAGTGAGCGCGGGCCTCCCCTCAGTCTTGAAGCCATGACAGACGCCAGCAGGGACGTCGGCCAGCTTCCCTGCAGCCGCTGTGTCCTTGCTGGCTGTAGCACGTCCAGGTTTTAACGGCGATTATTCTGGCTGGCTGCAGAGTTCAGAGGAAGAGAGCCGGTGCGATCCAGGCTTCCCCTTAGAAAGACAACGCTGTCGTTAATCTACTGTGACGCTCATCTCGAGTCTGTGCGCAGGTCGACCTGTTAAGTGTGCTGGACGTGTTGGACGTAGGACTCTTCCACCTGACGGAGTGCCTTGTTAGTGATGCTTCAGCAGGAAGAAAAACAAGAGCATCTCTGGCTTGTAATGTGGGGGAGATGAGAACAATGACCCTCTTTCTTTTCTAGCTTTTTCCTAAATAACTAACTATTAAACTGAGTTGTGACCTTTGACATCACCCCTCCACAACCGTCTCCTTGTTGTCTGTAAACTTTTTGTCTGGATGCTTCAGCTTCAGGCAGATGATCGATGAAATCCATCACTGACAGACGTCAGCTTTCAGGCTTTTCCAGGTCTTCAAGGACCTGCTGCAGAGAAGCGTCCATCGCCACAGAGGCTCCACAGTTCACCTCTGCTGAAGCTCTCAGCTTCGGTTCTTCTGGGAACGTCCAGCCCTGAGCAGGGCAATTACCGGCTCCTCCCTCACTCGTCTGTCTCCTCGCTCGCTCCGTTTGTGGGGACGAGCTGCTCCGGGCAGATCTCCGCACGTCGTAGTCCTTCCAGTCTCAAGAGAGCTCCAGCAGATCTCCAGTCTCTCTCAGGTGCTTTTCAGTCTCGGCAGCTCTGACGTGAACCCTTTCATGCTTGATGGATGAGGGTGGCATCGGTGCTCCGGTGTGAAGGCAAGCTGCTCAGAATTGGTCTTCTGGGACCAGAGCGTCGTGTCCACCATCACGGAGGCCAGAGAAGCTACAAATGCGGCTGGAGCGCAGACTGTCCAGTCCTTTCGGCTCTCCTCAAGACCCCTGATGCATGAACTCTAGTGGATGGAGATGTGCCACCAGCAGTGTGTTGGTGAACGTTCTCCTCAACAGCGTCTTCTCTGTAAACACTCTGACAGCGTGATGGTGAATAAAAACAGACCCCTGCAGGCTACAAGAACATCCCCTTTGCTTTATTTGTTACAAAAAAGTCGCCAGCTGAAGAAACATCCTCCAGACGTTTGACCAGGAATTTCGTGAAGGTGAAATGTGATTTCAACCCCGCTCCCCTCCTGCAACCCAGCCTGAAGCCTCCTGCCTCTATTTGGAGCCTGTGGACAGCAGAGCGATGAGACCTGAGGAGGCACTGATGGACAGAATGTAGTTACTGGGAAGAAGGTCAGGAAAAACACCGGACTCTGGATGTGTGCAGCACACACTTCCCAGAGCTTCCCAGAAGCTCCACTAAGCGAGTCTGACTGGAAGGATACACGGTGGGGTTGAAGTTCTTGAGCAGGAAGAAGGAGGCGACGATGACCAGGACCAGGAAGAGGGTGTTGTTGTAGAAGATTGAGAAGGTGGTGGCCTCGTAGTCTGCAACTTCATTCTTCTTCCACAAGATCCTGACGGCACAAGGAGTAACAGTTCAGACGTGTTCCAGCGGTTTACACCACAACGACCACCAGAGCCCAACCACACCTTCAGCCTGACCACCAAACAGCTACACCACCAACATCTGCCACACAGACGCACCTTTCGTCTTTCTCCTTGCGGGACATCTTGCGGTTGTCAGCTTCAGACAACTTCCTGGTAACCTCCTTGGAAACGGCGTCCTCGCGCTTCTGGGCCACCCTGGAGGAATTCAAAGAGAAAAGGTCAGACTGGATGGAGTACACGAGACCAGAGCTGGCTTTCAAAGGAGTGCAATGCTCCGTTGCAGGTGCTCCTACTTGTGTTTGAGAACAAACTTGACGTTCTTGTAGGCGAAAGCCACGAGGTAGGTGCTGACCAGAGTCATCACAGCGTACAGAACTGCAGACTGGACAAGATCCATGTGCCAAATCCTCCAAAACAGCCCTGAAACAAACAACAAACATTCCATATTGCCAAAATGAGTGTGTGTATCAGAACTTGCTGTGATTTGGTTGAATACGTGCCACCATCCCGTGGGTCTTAGTTAAGGTAATTCTTTATCAAAGCATTAAATGAAGGTTCCGATCCAGTTTGGAAGACGAAAAGAAATGACCACTAAACAGACTATTTGATAACCATAACCACTTCTACACTAAATCTGCTCATCAACTCAGCATCATCATCATCAATTAAACTACAGCACAACACTAAATTCAGCGTTATTAGACTGTCTGTACGCTATCAGAGTCCAATGAAACTGTTGTTCATTGATAGAAATAATGCTGTTTTATTTTATTGATTTCCAGAGAGAATCTTTGAGCACAGTGGTGTTAATTGAGCTAGTTAGCATCAGCAGCTAGCTGCTCCGCTACTCACAGATCGGAATAGCAGAAACGATGAGCGCATTTCCGTAAAACAATGCAGTAGACTTGGCCGAGAGGTTCCTGCTGAAGTCCTGCAGAAGAAGGTCTTCTTCTGACTGCTGTTTATTTGTGCCTTTGGGAGGCATGTCTGCGATTTCACCGGTGCGTCTGCTGCAAAGCTGTGGACACAAGAACACTGACACGTACACGTAAGAGGACAGCGACGCGTCAGCATTAACCCGGAAATACGCGCGCTCTTCTTCTTCGTGTGATGGTTACAGAGGAAGGCGTGGCTCACTGCCGCCATCTGCAGGCAACCGCCGCCACCTGCAGGCAACCACACGGGAGCAGCCTTGGATTAGAAACGTGAGTGAACTTTTCTGTTACTCTCAAATAAACTTGAAATGTTCTCCACAGTACGAGGACTGGATCATCGACGTACCTGCATGTCTACTGTTCAAGGCATAGTAACGTAGTACCTTGAGCATTCAGTACGTCACAACAGTGACTAATGTTTAGGAAATAAAGACAAGAACACGAAAAACCTACAGCGAACAATAGGAAGGGAGAAATAAAGAAAAAATGGTTTCCTTTCGAGAAAACACCTCAACAAACGTTGAGTGGACACTAATTTTAGATATTTATTATCATCTGCAATCTGGAACCCCTCTTTTGATTTGAAAACTTGACACATGGACTTCTAGATCTTTTTTTTTTTTTTTTTTTTTTTTTTATAAAGTTATTATAATTTTTTTCTCCCAAAATAATTTCTTGAAAATGAATTTCCTGAGATTTTGGTGATTCTGCTGTCTCTGGAGTGTTCGCAGTTTGCCCACTAGATGGCAGTGTGTATCTGTACCCCACCCGCTCACTTTCTTTTGGGACTGACCGCGAGCGCGCTGGGCCAGATCACGAGGATTACAGACAATGAGGGAGAGTGAGGTCATGACCTCTGAGGGTTTATGGACACAGAATTTCACGATTAAGGACTCCAAAGATAGAAACCTGGTGGGAGGAAGTGATCGTCAGTGGGAGGGAAAACTTTCACTCCTAATATTAAGCTTTTTTCATCACACACATCCTCATCTGACTCACGTGCCACGTGAGCGTGTGACCACTCAGCTGCAGCAGGACGGAGCGCTCCACCCGTCTTCTGTACCTCGGCCCCTGAGTTTGCCGTGCTGCTGCTGCAGCTCCTAAGCCTCCGCCCCCTGCTGAGCTGCTCTCCTCTGTTTTTTGCAGTAGCAGCAGCATGTGCGTGTGACTAAGCGCATGAGTTTGTGTGTGAGTGCTAGAATGCGATGCAGAGAGGCAGGTTTGCGTGATGTGCCTGTCTTTAAATGGGGATAGAGTTTAGGGATTAACTGTGCACTTCAGGGGGGCAGGAAGGAGTCAAAGAGGAGGAGAAGGAGGAGGAGGTGATGGCCAAAGACCTGCCAACACGATGCAAAGCAAGGGTGCTGATTCCTCCCCCTCACACACACACGCAGGATGAGGATGCTTGTGTGCGTGTCTGTTATGGATGAGACCCACAGCTACATTTTTAAATCCTTCAATAAAGCTTGAACAAATAAAACAGCTTGGTTTTCTCCTCAGTTTCAGCAGAACGCCGCCATCTAGTGG
>CM027091.1:291980-299480 GCA_015343265.1 Pao palembangensis | reverse complement strand
AGGAAGAAGAGGGAATAGGAGGAGGAGGAGGAGAAGAAGAAGAAGAGGAGGAGGAGGAGGAAGAGGAGGAGGAGGAAGAAGAAGAGGAGGAGGAGAGGAGGAGGAAGAAGAAGATGAAGGAGAGAGGAGGAGGAGGAGGAAGAAGAAGAGGAGGGAGGAGGAGGAGTAGGAGGAAGAAGAAGAGGAGGGAGGAGGAGGAGGGGAGGATCAGTGTGCTCAGGGTCAAGGGTCTTATGGACGACATTAGTGATAAAATGAGCTTTCTTTCTTTCTTTCTTTCTTTCTTTCTTTCTTTCTTTTTTTTACATAGTTCTGATATTTGACAACGTTGAGGAGCAACACTGTCTGACTGTTCCTGGCTGTTTCCTGGCTGTTTTCTTGGCTGTTTCCTGACTGTTCCTGGCTGTTTCCTGGCTGTTTCCTGACTGTTTCCTGGCTGTTTTCTTGGCTGTTTCCTGGCTGTTTCGCTGTTTGGCCGTTTTCTGGCTGTTTCCTTGGCTGTTTCAAGGTTTTCTGCTTTCCTGGCTGTTTCTACAGCCTGACGGTTTCAGTTGTTCTTGGCTGCTTTTGCCGTTTCTATTGTTTTCTTGGCTGTTTTCTTGGCTGTGTCCTGGCTGTTTCCTGGGCTGTTTTTCTTACTGTTTCGGCTGTTTCCTGACTGTTTCGGCTGTTTTCTTGGCTGTTTTTATTGTTTCTGCTGTTTCCTGCCGTTTCGACCGTTTCTGGCCGTTTTCTTGGCTGCCTTCACGTTTCGCCGTTTTCATGTTTCCGCTGTTTCTGGCGTTTCTGGCTGTTTTCCTCTGGCTGTTTTCGGCGTTTCTGGCTGTTTTCTTGGCTGTTTTCTCTGGCTGTTTCCTGGCTGTTTCCTGGCTGTTTTCCTGGCTGTTTTCTTGGATGTTTCCTGACTGTTTCCTGGCTGTTTCCTGGCTGTTTCTGTGTTGTTTCCTGGCTGTTTTCGCTGTTTCCTGGCTGTTTCGGCTGTTTTCCTGACTGTTTTTTTGGTTGTTTCTGACTGTTTTTTTGTTGTTTCCTGGCTGTTTTTTGTTTCCTGACTGTTTTGACTGCTCTGACCGCTCGACTGTTTCTGGCTGTTTCCTGGTTGTTTTCCTGGCTGTTTCCTGCTGTTTCGGCTGTTTTCTTTGACTGTTTCCTGGCTGTTTCCCGCTGTTTTCTTGATGTTTCCTGACTGTTTCGGCTGTTTTCTGGCTGTTTCTGATGTTTCCCGACTGTTTTTTGTTGTTTCCTGACTGTTTTTTGGTGTTTCCTGACGCTTTTTTTGTTGTTTCCTGGCTGTTTTTGCTGTTTCCTGCTGTTTTCTTGACCGTTTCCTGGCTGTTTCTGGCTGTTTCGGCTGTTTTCTTGCTTGTTTTCTTGGCTGTTTCCGCTGTTTCCGGCCGTTTTCGGCTGTTTTCCGGCTGTTTCCTACGTTTCGCTGTTTTCTCGACTGCTCTGAGTGCTCTCGGCTGCTTCCTGAGTGCGTTTCTGGCCGTTTTCTTGGTTGTTTTTTGATGTTTCCTGGCTGTTTCCTGGCTGTTTTCCTGGCTGTTTCCTGGCTGTTTTCCTGGCTGTTTCCTGGCTGTTTCCTGGCTGGCTGCTGCAGCAGCTCCACTCACGCTCCTCGTGTGCCTCCTTCCTCTGGCTCTTCGGATCTACGCCACATCCACTTCCTGTTCTTCCTCCTTTCTGCCGGAGCAAAGGTTGGAGCCACCTGTAGGCCTAGAAGACCACCAGGCTCCAAACAGCGGCCAGCAGGAGTAGAAGGAGCAGCAGGAGGTCCCAGGACAAGGACGAAGATGACGGAGGAGACGTGTTGAGGAGGCAGCACGCAGAGACCCATCAGGCTCAGAGATGGAGCTCCAACTGGGAGGTGGAGGACCAGGGTCCTGGGGGTCAGCTGGAGGGGCCTAGACCTCCGGGGTCAGAGTGCTCCTCCTGAGAGGTCCAGACCTGTGAGACAACACCACTGAAGACCAGGAGGACACGCGTGCCTGCTCCAACCCCTGAGTGGCCTCTAGGGGGCGCCGGTCAAGGACGTCAAACAGCAGCGCGGCTTCCTGTTTGAGCTGCCAAGCCAGGCTGCCATCTGTGTGTGTGTGTGTGTGTGTGTGTGTGTGTGTGTGTGTGTGTGAGTGTGTGTGTGTGTGTGTGTGTGTGTGTGTGTGAGTGTGCGAGGTGAGTGTGTGTGTGTGTGTGTGTGTGTGTGTGTGTGTGTGTGTGTGTGTGTGTGTGTGTGTGTGTTCTGATTGTGGTTTCACAGACTGTGTGACAGACAAAGCTTACGTGTGCTGGACCAAACACAGCTTCCTCCTTGCTGGGTGAATGTATTTGCAAGGAGGAGCAACCACAGTGCCTGTGACTACATCCTTGGGTGTGTGTGTGTGTGTGTGTGTGAGTGTGAGTGTGTGTGTGTGTGTGTGTGTGTGTGTGTGTGTGTGTGTACAGGCAGCTGCTGTTAGTATATAACGTGCGTGCGGGCGGGACTACTTTGTGAGTGTGTCAGGAAACTCATCAGCGGTGAGCCATGTCCTGCAGAGTGAGAGCCCGTAGGTAAAAATTCCTGAGGTCACACGCACGGATCAGCGTGCACGGACCATGGCTACCACAGTCACACCTGTGCACCGCGGCTCTTCTGAGGTCCACATCAGAAGGTGCTGCTGTGGCCTCCTGCCCGCAAGCCTTCCCCGCTGCTGGTCCCATGATGCCTCAGTGGGGCGACCACGCCCCACCGAGGTCCAGTAGAGACCGCCCATGCGCTCTGTGTTGGTGCTGGGGGAACGTGCACGTCAGGGAGGGTGATTAACTCCTGCAGAAGACAGTGCTAGAGACAGTCCTAGCATGTTACACCAGCACACGCGCCGTCTCCATGGAAATGACCACTGAGTGTGCAGCAACCGCGGACAGGAAGTTAGCGAGCCCCTGGATGCTAACAGCGTGCAGGCTTCTGCCGGGTGGAGCCAATGGCCAGAACACAGTCCTCAGGTCAGGTTTCCTTCGATGCTGGAGTCCAGCCAGACCATCACCAATGCTGAGAGGAAGATGGACGTTACCGCCGCTTTCTGGGGGCTAGCTTTTAGCTTAGCAGTTAGCCACCCTGTTGGACAGGCCTGTGTTGTTCTTAAGATCGCCCACAGAACGCCAGCGCCACGCTAAAACTTGAGCAGGAAAAGCAACAAAGAGCATTGCTAATTTCACCTCCGGGTGTAGCTCCGCCCACAACTACCTGCCTGCGGTTGGATTTTGAAGTCTGGACGGTCCGCTCCAAGGTCCTTTATCCGTTTTCCTTCCTCCGGAGAAGGGTTAGTGATGAAACTGCCACCGTTGTCTCCCGTGTTGCTGTTGTTGCCGTTGTTGCCGTTGTTGCCGCTTGCCGCCGCGGTTGCCGCTGTTGCTGCTGTTGCTATTGTTGCCGCGGTTGCCGCTTTAAGCGTCGTTGTTGCCGTCGCGTCATGGTCATGGTTGCCGTTGTTGCCGCTTGTTGCCGGCTGTTGTTGCCGTTGCCGCTGTTGCTGCTACGCTGTTGCCGCCGCTGGTTGCTGTTGCTGCCGCTTGTTGCCTCGCTGTTGCTGTTGTCTGAGCCCCCATCCATCTCTCTGAGTGTTGGTCACTGCGGTGTCTTTTTACCTTTCAGTAATTCTGATAGCCACGCACCAGCCTCTAAGGGCGACTGCTCATGCTACTTTTTAGCTGCTGTGCTGTATCGCTACCCACATAAAAGGCTCTGCTAGCTTAGAGCAGTCTGCTCTGGAACGGCTCCGGAGATGGAGGCCTGGAGCAGCGACGACCCAGCTCGGCTAGTTGTTCCAGCGCAGCGCCGCGAGGCTAATACGTCAACACTCCTGAGCACTCCTCTTTTCGCCTGAAAGACAGGGTGAGGAGTTCAGACCAGCAGAGCCACTCCTCCATGCAGAAAGGCTTTCCGGCTGTTTGTGGCTGCTTTTAGCATCCTCATATGACCAAACGTCTCACGTTGTTTCCAGGATGTGACCAGTTTACTTCAAGACCTCTGGCGCTCCACCGTTTTAGAGTTCATCATCTGTCAGCGCAGAAATGCTGAGACAAGCAGGAAGTGAAGAAACGCTCGCGCCACGTTGACCTGAGGAGACGTGGACTCGCGCTGGAATGAGATCAGGACGCCCAATCCAGGCGGGGGTTAGTTACCTTCCACCGTCCCACGGCAGCCTCTGGAAGGGAAAACACAGCAGAAGCTGAGAAAATCTAATCACACGCGGCACGTGTGCATGCGTGCGAGCCCCGGGGAGCGTGAGCATGCAAATGCAGCCCTCAGAAGGAGGTCTGGGGGGATTACAGGCAGGAATGATGGGAAACTCTGGGAGCAGTGGCTCATTCGCTCACACGCAGGCTGCTTTTAGGGACAGGCGAGGCTGTGTGTGTGTGTGTGTGTGTGTGTGTGTGTGTGTGTGTGTGTGTGTGTGTGTGTGTGTGTGTGTGTGTGGAGCAGGATTCTGACTCCAAATGTATCTGAATGTTTCTCTTTTCTGTCCAGTGGGAGCTGCCCAAGCTGGAGCAACCATCAGAGAACCAGTGGGGCAAAGACAGCAGCTGACGCTTGTCTCCACTTCTGTGTGATGGAGACTTAACCATCTGTCTTGGGGTGGGGCGGGGCTTGCACCCATTGTCAGAATTCCTTGCCGGGGAGCAATCCTGCTCCGGGCCGATGAGGCGGTGCAGCGCGGACACTCCTGACCTCTCTGACCTTTTAATCTTTTACTCTCCTCTTTCTGCCCACCCACACCCACCCACCTCCATTAACTTTGCCTCGGTTGGAGCAAATCAAGGCCGGGCTGTCGTGAATCGAGTGCCGCCCCTGCGACCTGCTCCGCATGCAAGCGAGAGACCAGACAGCGTGTCAAGTAACCACGGTAACCTGCGGTCATGCTGTTAAGCTCCTCTCCTCCGTCCTTCCTTCCTCCCTTCTTCCCTGCCCAATCTGTCTCCTTCCGCTCAGACTTCTCCTCTTTCTTCCACAATCCCACCATCCAAACCGGAGCCTGAGGAAACAGCTCGCCCCTTCGCATCGCTTCTGCATCAGCGTGTGCAGCCTTGCGCGTTAGCAGACTGCGAGTTTCCACCAGGGAGGAGGGTGGCCAGCGCAGCAGCAGCAGCAGCAGCAGCGCAGCAGCAGCAGCAGCAGCAGCGGCGCAGCAGCAGCAGCAGCAAGCGCGTCGCTGTTAAGCAGCCGCAGCAGCGGAGCAGCGGCAGCAGCAGCAGCAGCAGCAGCGCAGCAGCAGCGCAGCAGCAGCAACAACAACGCAGCAGCGCAGCAGCACAACAACAGCGCAGCAGCGCAGCAGCGCAGCAGCAGCGCAGCAGCGCAGCAGCAGCGGCAGCAGCGCAGCAGCAGCGCAGCAGCAGCGGCAGCAGCAGCATCAGCAGCAGCAGCAGTGGCAGCAGCGTAGCAGCGCAGCAGCAGCGCAGCAGCAGCCGCAGCAGCAGCAGCAGCAGCAGCAGCAGCAGCAGCAGCCGCAGCAGCAGCCGCAGCAGCGCAGCAGCAAGGCAGCAGCAGCAGCCGCAGCAGCGGCAGCAGCAGCAGCAGCCGTGCAGCAGCGTAGCGGCAGCAGCGGCAGCAGCGCAGGCAGCGCGGCAGCGCGCAGCAGCAGGCAGCAGCAGCGCAGCCGCATCAGCAGCAGCAGCAGCAGCAGCAGCAGCAGCGGCGCAGCAGCGCAGCAGCAGCGGTGGCAGCAGCAGCAGCAGCGCAGCAGCCGCAGCAGCTGCAGCAGCAGCAGCAGCAGCAACAGCAGCAGCAGCAGCGCATGTAGCCGGCAGCGCAGCAGCGGCGCAGCGCGGCAGCAGCAGCAGCAGCAGCAGCGGCAGTAGCAGCAGCAGCAGCAGCAGCAGCAGCGGCAGCAGCAGCGGCAGCAGCAGCGTAAGGCGCGTACGCAGCAGCGCGCGGCAGCAGCGCAGCAGCAGCGCAGCAGCGCAGCGGAAGCGCAGCCGCAGCAGCGCAGCAGCGTAGCGCAGCAGCGTAGCAGCGGCAGCGAGCAGCGGCAGCAGCAGCAGCAGCAGCGGTGGTGGCAGCAGCAGCAGCAGCAGCGGCAGCAGCAGCGCAGCAGCAGCATCAGCAGCAGCAGCAGCAGCAGCAGCTGTGGCAGCAGCGCAGCAGCAGCACAGCGGCACAGCAGAGGCAGCAGCGGCAGCAGCAGCGGTAGTAGCGTGTAGCGGCAGCAGCAGCGGGTAGTGAGCTGCAGCGTAGTGAAGTGCAGCAGCGGCAGCAGCAGCAGCAGCAGCAGCAGCAACGGTGTCTGACGGCCTGTTAGCCTCTCAGCTTCACGCTAACGCTGGGGGAGAGGGAGGCGTTGCCGTGGGTGACCAGTCACAAAGCATCACCAGGGCTTCGTGCTTGTGTTTGTGGTTGTAACCACCAGCTTTGGAGCTGCGCAGGCTCACCTCCACACACCCTCCTCTTCCTCCCAGCTCCTCCGGGACTTCATCCTCCTCAGCATGTGCACAAGTGTTTCCACCAAAAGGAACGTGGCAAAGACGGAAAGAGTCGATGACCCGGTCGGCACAGGACAGCCAAGATGAGACACGTGCACAAACCGGGAAGGAGCGCTTAAGAGGACGGCTCCTGGGGAGGAAGGAGGAGAACCTGTGCCTCGATCATCCAGCAGATGGAGACCATGGAGGAGCGCATCAGAGTTTTACTGTCTTTAACAGGACGACGGAGGTTTCCACAAAAACAAACACATCTGAGGAAACTCCAGATGTGGCCACATGTTAACTGTGATGTTAGAAGTGATTCCTGGGCCTCCCTGAGATCAGAAAGATGCCTGAGAAGAGTCCTGACCCCCTGCCCCGGTTCCATCCGTACGGCCTGCCTTGGTGGTCACTTCCTGTTTACCTTCACAGCACTTCCACTTCTGCCTTGTTCTGTCCCCACGAGTGACGTCAGAAACCCAAACATACTTCTCCAACACACCTTTTGTGCCTTTCTCATTCTGTGTGTGTGTGTGTGTGTGTGTGTGTGTGTGTGTGTGTGTGAGTGTGAGTGTGTGTGAGTGTGTGAGTGTGTGTGAGTGTGTGTGTGTGTGTGTGTGAGTGTGTGAGTGTGTGTGTGTGTGTGTGTGTGAGTGTGAGTGTGTGGAGTGTGTGTGTGTGTGTGAGTGTGTGTGAGGAGTGTGTGTGAGTGAGTGTGTGAGTGTGTGTGAGTGGAGTGTGTGAGGAGTGAGTGTGTGTGTGAGGTGTGTGTGTGTGAGTGTGTGTGTGAGTGTGTGAGTGTGTGTGTGTGAGTATGAGTGTGTGTGTATGTGAGTGTAAAAGGAGTGAGTGTGTGTGTGTGGAGTGTGTGTGTGTGTGTGAGTGTGTGTGTGTGTGTGAGTGTGTGAGGTGTGTGTCTGTGTGTGTGTGTGAGTGTGTGAGTGAGTGTGTGTGTGTGAGTGTGTGTGTGTGTGTGAGTGTGTGTGTGTGTGTGTGTGTGAGTGTGTGTGAGTGTGTGTGTCTGTGTGTGTGAGTGTGTGTGTGAGTGTGTGTGTGTGTGTGTGT
>CM027091.1:264480-286980 GCA_015343265.1 Pao palembangensis | reverse complement strand
TTCCATGGCAATTGGTTAGCACCTGGACTTGAATCCAGTGATCTGGAGTTCAAATCTCAGTGGAACCTGCTTTTGATACTCAATGATCTCTTTAATCATTGAACTTTTTCCTAAATCTCTCTCACAAAACTTCAACACGTATCTCTCTACCTGCTGATTTTAAAGTCACCATTGTCCACTGCTGAGAACTGGACAGGAAACCACAGGCAGAAAGTGTCCAAACACAGACAGTTTTCCACAGATAGAGCAGCTGACATGTGGAGTACAAAGGCAACAGACAGTCTTCTCCTTCAGACCCAAGTCACTGTAAATTATAATCTCTGTAAGTAACTTCATTTATGAAACTGTCTAACATTACTACAGGTGCACCTCTGTGGCTCTGTCCTGGTGCCCCTTTTCATTATCTACCTTCTCCCCTTTCTTCAACATCTTCCATAAATTTAGACCCATTTCACTGATTCATGGATGACACCCAGCTCTACCTTTCCAGCAAACCCAACTCACACTCCCACAACTCTCTCTCTCAGACTCTGTTTGTCTGAAGTAGATCCCTGTTCACCCTAACTTCCTAAAATCAAAGAGCACAAAACTAAAGTCCTCCTCACTGCAACCAAATCTACACTTCCAAAGCCAACAATCCAACTAACTAATTCAATTTTATTTATACAGCACCTTTTACAATAAAACTGTCTCTAGGTGCTTTTACAGAGGTAGAAACCCAGAGCCTGAAACTCCCCAGGGTAAGCACAGTGGCAGGAAAAACTCCTTTTAACAGGTGAAGAAACCTTGAGTAGACTAGGCTTACAAGGAGGAACCATCCTGCTGAAAGTTGGCTGGGTAAAGGAGGAATAAAAGAGGGAGACAGGACAGAGAGAATAAAGAGAGAGAGAGGGAGAACAGATACAATCATAAAACCAAAGAAATACAGACAGAATACAATCATAGAAATACAAACATATCAGACATATATACACATAATCCAGCATAGCAGGTTGTTATAAAAAAGAGATGAATAGTATAGGCAGGTGCCTCAGTGGACCCTGAGTTTGCCAGGAGGCCAAAGTCCAGTACAGCACGAAGGCCTGGAGACGGAAGACCCGCAAAAGAGAGAGAGAAAGAGAGAGAGAGAGAGAGAGAGAAGGGGGAGACACAGAAATCCATTACAAGGAAGACTGGACCCAGATAATCCCGGTGAAAATAAAAGGAGGAGAAAGAAGAAGGAAAGGAGGAGAGGACGTGAGGGAGTGGTTGGTGTTGAGGAAGTGGGGAACTGCCTAGTGATCATGTGTTTGTCCCCAGCAGCAGAGCCTGTATGTTATTGGAAGCAAAGTTAAAAATTGGAAGAATAAGAGTCTGATGAGCCTGTTCTAGCTATAACCAGAAAACTGACTAAACTAGATCTGTCAGCCCCACACTTGGTTTGAGGCTGGGCTATATGGCTTTAGTGAACAGAAGGCTTTAAGTTTGATCCCAAAGGCAGACGTAGGCATCTGCCTTCAACCAGGTTGGTAAACTGGTTCCACAGTAAAGCTGCCCGATAGCTGTGCTCAACACCTCTCCCCACCCATCAGCAGCCCTCAGTTCTGATCTGTCTGATATGGATTTAATTTCAACTGCTGAGAGTTGATACGAAACAAGAAGTGAAAGTATCCAGAGTTCAGACACACTTTTCTACTCATGAAGTGGTCTCTGTCCCCAGCTGTGGTTCCATGGTGTAATGGTTAGCACTCTGGACTCCTGAATCCAGCGATCTGAGTTCAAATCTCAGTGAGCCTGCTTTTTGATACTCGGGATCTAATAAACTGATCTTGTTAACTTTATTCATTGAACTGATTGTCTAAAGTCTCTCCTTGGTATAACTGTATCCCTCTGTAGTCCAAAATTTCCACTGTAGAGAGCTGATAACTGAGTTCTAGAAAAGTCTCTAAACTGATATTTCTGTAGTTGATTTTAATCTTCAACTGCTGAGAGTTGATATGAAACAAGAAGTGAAAGTATCCAGAGTTCAGACACACTTTTGTACTCATGAAGTGGTCTCTGTCCCCAGCTGTGGTTCCATGGTGTACTGCTGCACTCTGACTTGGAATCCAGCGATCTATTCAAATCTCAGTGGAAATCCTGCTTTGGATACCGTGATCAATAAAACCTCATCAGGCATCACTGGACTCCATAGTTACACAATACCCTCTCTGACCCTCCAGCAGTCTTGAGCAGGGACCCTCAGATTTCCCCCTCCCCAAACAGAGATGCCCTTCTCCACTGATCTGGAGGAGGTAATTGCCCCAGTACAGGTGCTGGTCATATGATTATAAAGTTGATTTATTTCACTAATTCCATTCAAAAAGTGAAAATTGTATAATGTATACATTCATTCCACACAGACTGAAATATTTCAAGTGTTTATTTCTTTTAATTTTGATGATTATAACCGACAACTAATGAAAACTCCAAATTCAGCATCTCAGAAAATTAGAATATTGTGAAATCTCCTGGTGCCACACTCTAATCAGCTAGTTAACGCACAAGGCCTGCAAAGGCCTTTAAATGGTCTCAGTCTCGTTCTGTAGGCTACACAATCGTGGGCAAGACTGCCTAATTGACAGTTGTCCAAAAGATGACCACTGACACCTTGCACAAGGAGGGCAAGACACAAAAGGTCACTGCAAAGATGCTGGTTGTCTACAGCTCTGTGTCCGCCACATTAACAGAGAGGCGAAGGGAAGGAAAAGATGTGGTAGAACAAAGTGTACAAGCAACGGTGATAACCGCACTCAAAGAGGACTGTGGAACAAAATCATTCAAAAATGTGGGGGAGGTTCACAAAGACTGGACTGCAGCTGGAGCCAGTGCTTGAAGAACCAGTACGCACAGACGTATGCAAGACATGGGTTCCAGCTGTCACACTCCTTGTGTCAAGCCACTCTGGAACAGCGTCAGAAGTGTCTCGCCTGAGCTAAAGACAAGAAGGACTGGACTGCTGCTGAGTGGTCCAAAGTGATGTCCTCTGATCAAAGTCAATCTTGCATTTCCTTTGGAAATCAGGGTCCCAGAGTCTGGAGGAAGAGAGGAGAGGCACAGAATCCACGTTGCTCGAGGTCCAGTGTAAGGTTTCCACAGTCAGTGATGGTTGGGGGTTCCATGTCCAACACCATCATCTGCTGCTGTTGGTCCACTCTGTTTTCTGAGGTCCGGTCAACGAGCCTCTCAGATAGTAGAAGTTTTAAAGAACTCCATGCTTCCTGCTGCTGACCACCTTTATGGAGATGCAGATTTCATTTTCCAACAGGACTTGGCACCTGCACACAGTGCCTAGCGTTACCAGTACCTGGTTAAAAGGACCATGTACCTGTGTTCTTAATGGCCAGTAAACTCACTTGATCTTAACCCCATAGATTTCTCTATGCAATGTGACGAGAAGATGCTAGACAGACCCAACAATGCAGAAGAAGGCCACTATCTGAGCAAGCTGGGCTCTCAGAACACCTGAGCAGTGCTGCAGACTCGACCCCATGCCACGCCGCATTGCTGCAGTAATCCAGGCAAAAGGAGCCCCAACTATGCTGATCGTTGTACGTGCTCATACTTTTCATCTTCGTACTATTTAGTTGGCCAAGATTTCTAAAATCCTTTCTTTGTATTGGTCTTAAGTAATATTCTAATTTTCTGAGATGCTGAATTTGGGGTTTTCATTAGTTATAATTATCAAAACTAAAAGAAATGCAAACACTTGAATATATCAGTCTGTGGAATGAATGTATACATCAGAGAAGTTTCATTTTTTGAATTCTGAATTGGGAAATAAATCAACTTGATGATATTTCACTATATGACCAGCACCTGTACCTGCTGGCAGCCATGATAAAGAAAGACTTTTGTACTCATGAAGTGGTCTCTGTCCCCAGCTGTGGTTCCATGGTGTAATGGTTAGCACTCTGGACTCTGAATCCAGCCATCTGGAGTTCAAACTAGTGGAACCTGCTTTTTGATACTGACCCACAAAACCGATGCTTAACTTTAACTCATTGAACTGATTGTCTAAAAATATCTACGTAATATATAACTCTAACCCTCTGTAGTCCAAAATTTCCACTGTTGACAGCTGATAACAGAGTTCTAGAAAAGTCTCTAAACTGATATTTCTGTAGTTGATTTTAATTTTCAACTGCTGAGAGTTGATACGAAACAAGAAGTGAAAGTATCCAGAGTTCAGACACACTTTTGTACTGATGAAGTGGTTACTATTCCCAGCTGTGGTTCCATGGTGTAATGGTTAGCACTCTGGACTCTGAATCCAGTGATCTGAGTTCAAATCTCAGTGGAACCTGTTTTTATACTGGGATCTAATAAAAACCTCATCAGGCATCACTGACCCATAGCCACACACACCTGGGACCTCTGACCCCTTCAGCTTTAGTTCTGCAGCAGTCTGAGCAGGGACCTCAGACTTCCCTCTCTCCAGACACTTCCTCCAGTGCTTCCAGGAGGACTCCAAGAGTTTGGTGGGCCAGCTGAGTGACAGAGTCACTCCAGCTATTCCTGGTTCATCCATGGGATCTCCTCCAGTGGGACATGCCCACAACACCTCCCACGGAGGCGTCCAGGGGGCAACCTGACACTTCAGTCTTCAACTGCTGAGAGTTGACATGAAACAAGAAGTGAAAGTATCCAGAGTTCAGACACACTTTTGTACTCATGAAGTGGTTCCGTCCCCAGCTGTGGTTCCATGGTGTAATGGTTAGCACTCTGGACTTTGAATCCAGTGATCTGAGTTCAAATCTCAGTGGAACCTGCTGATACTCAAATTAAACTCTGATCTCTTTAATCATTGAACCTTTCCAAATCTCTTCAATAAAACTTCAACACGTATCTCTCTACCTGCTGATTTTAAAGTCACCATTGTCCACTGCTGAGAACTGACAGGAAACCACAGGTGAAAGTGTCCCAAACACAGACAGTTTTCCACAGATAGAGCAGCTGACATGTGAGCACTAAAGGCAACAGACAGTCTTCTTTCAGACCCAAAACAATAAAATTATAATCTCTGTGTTAACTTCATTTATGAAACTGTCTAACATTACTACAGGTGCACCCCAGGGCTCTGTCCTGGGAAGCCTTTTTTCATTATTGAACTTCTCCTCTTTGGAAATATCTTCCATAAATTCTAGACCCATTTCCACTGATTCATGGATGACACCCATACTTGTCATCATACTTCACCATACTTCTACCTACTAAACATCCCACCATACCGCCTCCATCCGTGGTGACAGTCTTGTTTCCTCCCATCTCAAAATACTGCAATTCTCTGCTCTTTGGCCTCCAACAAAGTCCCTTCCTAAACCCAACTGTCTAACACTCTGCTGCTCGTATCATGAACAAGACCCCCTCACACCAGCACACTACTCCAGTCCTACAGGATGTCCACTGTTCCAGTCAAGCAAACACATCCACTTCAAACTCCTCCTGTTCACCTTGAAGGCCATCTACGCCCTTGCCCCTCCATATCTGCTCGATCTCCTCCACATGAGCACTCCAACCCCTTCCCTCAGATCCTCCTCCATCTGCCTGACTGTACTCTCCGCCTGCCCTGGCACCATGTTCACTTCTTTATGGTGTTTATTGCCAGCTGATATTATCTGTTTCTATTTCTTGATTGTTTAACACTGTACAGTGTCCTGGAGTGTGCAGAAAGCTGTTTAAAAATAAAATGTAATATTAATATTAAACTATCTTCTTGACATAACTTTATTCCTCTGGACTCCAACTTTTCCAATATTGAGAGCTGATAACTGATCTTATAAAAGTCCTGAACCGATGTTTCAGCGGATTTAATCTTCAACTGCTGAGAGCTGATAAGGAAACAAGAAGTGAAAGTATCCAGAGTCTGTGACACACTTTGTACTGATGAATTCAGTTCCAGTCCCCAGCTGTGGTTCCAATGGTGTAATGGTGAGCAGTGTCTTGGACTCTGAATCCAGCGATCGAGTCAAAATCTCAGGAACCTGTTTTTGATACTGGGATCTAATAAAAACCTCATCAGCCATCACTGACTCCATAGTTACACACTGACCTCTGACCCCTTCAGCTTTAGTTCTGCAGCAGGCACACCCAGATTTCCTTCTTCCCAGACAGAGATGCTGAGAGTCCTGACCCGACGGAGCCATTAATGCAACATGATCTGGAAAAAGCAGAGAAGAAATCCAGAGTCTCCCTGATCTCTGGCTGAACTTAGAAATTATAAATGGAGGCCGTCCTGGAGTCCAGCGTGCACTGGAAACAGCCCCAACCTACTACTGGCAATGTAAAGTAAGTTCCTGCTCTGGTCGTAGATGGACCATAGAGCCCTTAGCAGAGGACCTCCGACCCCAAACTCCCAAAGGGCGTCATGAGGGTCACGGTCCAATGCCTTCTCCAAGTCCACTAAACACATGTGACCTATGTGGTGACTTTAATCTTCAACTGCTGAGAGTTGATATGAAACAAGAAGTGAAAGTATCCAGAGTTCAGACACACTTTTGTACTGATGAATTAGTTTCTGTCCCCAGCTGTGGTTCCATGGTGTAATGGTTAGCACTCTGGACTCTGAATCCAGCGATCTGAGTTCAAATCTCAGTGGAGCCTGTTTATACTGGGATCTAATAAAAACCTCATCAGGCATCACTGACTCCATAGTTACACACTGACCCCACCCTTCTCAGCTATCAGTCTGGAGAAATCTCCCAGAATTCCCTCTGCCCAGAAACTTCCTCCAGTGCTTCCACGAGGACTCCAAGAGGTTTGTGGACCAGCTGAGTGACATAGTCGCTCCAGCTATTCCTGGTTCATCCATGGGATCTCCTCCCGATGGGACATGCCCACAACACCTTCCAATGGAGGAGTCCAGGGCTTACCCCAGACCTCACCCGAGTACGTCCCGAAAAGAACCGGTGACAAATGGAGGCCCTCCTGGAGTCCCACGTGCACTAGAAACAGCCCCAACGTACTGCTGGCAATACAAAGCAAGTCCCTGCTCTGGTCGTAGATGGACCTTAGAGCCCTTATCAGAGGACCTCCGACCCCATACTCCTAAAGCACCTCCCTCACGGTCCAATGCCTTCTCCAAGTCCACTAAACATGTGAACTATGTGGTGACTTTAATCTTCAAACTGCTCAGAGTTACATGGAACAAGTTAGTGAAAGTATCCATGATAAAGAAAGACTTTTCTACTATGAAGCGGTTCCTCAACCCTAGCTGTGGTTCCATGTGGTGTAATGGTTAGCACTCTGGACTCTGAATCCAGCGATCTGAGTTCAAATCTCAGTGGAGCCTGTTTTTAACGCTAGAATTAAACTCTGATCTTCTTGTTTACTTTATTTGCTCAGTCCGGCTCTTTTCACCCTGTTCACTCATGACTGCTCTGCCACTTACCCCACAACCATGGTGGTGAGGTTTGCAGATGACACCACCCTAGTGGGTCTCATATCAGACAACAGTGAGACTCACTACAGAGAGGAGATCCAGCACCTGATAGGATGGTGCTCAGACAGCGACCTCGTCCTGAACACCAAAGTACCTACTCAAGGAGGTCATTGTGGACTTCAGGGAGATCCAGGAGGATGACCACACCCTCTTCATATTCACAGGAGTGAGGTAGAGCAGGTGATCATCAAGTCTTGGTATCCACATTACATCTGACCTCACTCTGGTCCACACACACAACCTACCTGGTGAAGTGAAGGCCCAACACAGACTCTGTTCCTCGGAAGCTCAACAGGACTGACTCTCCCTCAGCTTGAGGAACGTTTGAGCAAGAACAGAGAGCATCCCCTGTCTGAGTGCAGCGGTGTGGTATAGAAGCTGCACTGCTCAAGACCACCGGGTGGCGAAAACCTCTCTGGAAAGAGGCGCAGGAACATCAGCAGCCACACAAACAGACGGAAACACAGCTTCTTCCCCAGAGCTGTGAAACCCATCAGCCCATCTCCTCACACACCCCCTCCCACATATGAGCTTTAACCTGCACCGGTCACCTCATCCTCATGGACTTTCACGACTGCACTGCACTTTCTTTATTGTGTTTTTACTTCCTTAATTTCAGTTTTCTAGAGTTTACTATTTAGACTATGTACACAACCAAGAGCTGCTGGAAAATAAAGTTGCTGTGCCCTTTCCAGTGACAGTAAAACCCTTGAATCCTTATTCATTGAACTGATTGTCTAAAATATCTTCTTGATATATCCAAAATTAGATCTCTGTGTCAACTGGACTGAAAGGTTTCCTTGAAAACGTTTGGCCCTCTCTCCAGAGAGCTTCTTCAGTTCTAGTTTGCTGGGGCAGAGCTTGAACATATAGCCCTGTGGACCATCGGCATGTTAATGGCCCGGTGGTCACCTGAGTCTCTGGCAGAGTGGTTGGCAGGGTCGTTCACCTAGTTTCGGTTGGGCTGCTTCCCCTTTGTTGGGTCACATGTTAATGAGTCTCCAGGTCTGGTCAGACGGTGTGAACGTTTGGATTGCTGACGAAAGAGTGGAGGGACTGCTTTCAGGTGGGTGACAGATTAGTCCACCAATTCTGTTTAAAGATGGTTGTTCAACCTGACGTGGATACTCTGACAATCTCCCTCTCAAACCAGCGATCTTCTCTGGCCAGCACACGCACTTCGACTGGTCCTCAAAGGAGTGTCCACTCTCTCTTTTAGGGTGTAGGTGTCCTGCTGAGTCCTGTCCCAGAAGCGGCACGCCTGTGTTGGGCCATTCGGGTTTATGGAGGGGCTGTTTGGGTCTCAATGTACAGTTCCTGTGATCTTCCTAGCACTGACCAGCAGAGACAACATTGCTTTGTTTGTGTCTTGGTGTTCTGTCTTTGGGTGGACCAGTTTCTGTCTGAGTGTGTTGGAGGGTTTGAACTGTACTGAATGTCATGTTTTTGGAGGATTCTCGTGAATTTTCTGAAACCTAGACAGGTAGGGATGAAACGCCAGACGTTTATTTCTTCCCCTCTTCTTGCCGGGGTCTCGTTTTCTGGAGGTCTTTGTAGAAGGCCCAGTCCGGTAACTACATGTTTTGAGGTTGTTTGTAGGGATGTTCCTGTTCTTTCTTCCCTTAAGCAGGTACTTCTTGGCCCTATGTTGTAGGGTTTTGATAAACACCCAAGTTTGCGTTCCAGTGGGTGGTGTGAGTCAAAAAGAAGGTACTGATCTGTGTGGGTGGGTTTTCTGTAGATCTCAATGCTAAGGTTTCTGTCCTCCTTTGATCTTGGACTGTATTGAGTCCAAGAAGGCTGACTGTCTTCTTTACGCCTCCCTCTCTGGTGAATTTGACGTAATCATCTGTGTTATTCAGGGGTTGAGTAATCTTTCCAATTCTTTTGTTTGAATCTTGACCCAGGTGTCATCACATATCTGAACCATGGCTTGGGACGGCTCTCTGTGAAAGACGCCAGGGGTTTGTTTCTTCAACCTCCATGTGGAGATTGGCAACCAGTGGAGACACTGCGAACCTGGCGGCACACCCATGCTTGCCTGTAGAAGCCCCTCTGTGCATGAAAGTAGGTGGTGTTCAAACAGAGGTCTGCATGCAGGATTTAATGTGTTAAGGCTGTTCTCTGAAGGTTGTTGTCCACAGTAGAAGGCGCCGTGGATGGTTGCTGTTGCTCAGTGTAGGGATACACGGAAGAGGAAATGACATCAGAGGATGCCCATGGTCTCCCAGTTGGGAGTTTGAGACGACTGACCTTTTAGCAAAATCCTGGGAGTTACTGATGTGGTGTGGGGTGTTACAACCATGGGAGCCAAAGGAAGAGGCCAAGTATTTGGAAATGTTGTATGTGACAGGATTGATGTCAACTGCTGAGAGTTGACATGAAACAAAAAGTGAAAGTATCCAGAGTTCAGACACACTTTTGTACTGATGAAGTGGCTTTGTCCCTACAGTCAGGTTCCATGGTGTAATGGTTAGCACTCTGACTTTGAATCCAGTGATCTGAGTTCAAATCTCAGTGGAGCCTGTTTTTAGCACTTAAATTAAACTCTGATCTCGTTGTTCATTTAACTCTTTGAGCAGGGACCCCCAGACTTCCCTCTCTCTAGACACTTCCTCCAGTGCTTCCAAGAGGCTGGTGGGCCAGCTGAGTGACATAGTCGCTCCAGCTATTCCTGGTTCATCCACAGGATCTCCTCATGGTGGGACACAACACCTCCCGCGGGAGGCGTCCAGGGGGCATCTGACACAGATGCCCCTTACCCAAGACCTCGCCCGAGTACGTCTTGAACAGAACCAGTGACAAATGGAGGCCCTCCTGGAGTCCCACGTGCACTAGAAACAGCCCCAACGTACTGCTGGCAATACAAAGCAAGTCTCTGCTCTGGTCGTAGATGGACCTTAGAGCCCTTAGCAGAGGACCTCCGACCCCATACTCCTAAAGCACCTCCCTAAGGACGCCATGAGGGTCACTGTCCAATGCCTTCTCCAAGTCCACTAAACATGTGACCTATGTGGTGACGTGAATCTTCAACTGCTCAGAGTTGACATGAAACAAGAAGTGAAAGTATCCATGATAAAAAGAAAGACTTTGTACCGGGATGAAGGTCCTGTCCCAGCCGTGGTTCCATGGTGTAATGGTTAGCACTCTGGACTCTGAATCCAGTGATCTGAGTTCAAATCTCAGTGGAACCTGCCTTTTAATACTCAAATTAAACTCTGATCTCTTTAATCATTGAACTCTTTTTCCTAAATCTCTTCTCAATAAAACTTCAACACGTATCTCTCTACCTGCTGATTTTAAAGTCACCATTGTCCACTGCTGAGAACTGACAGGAAACCACAGGTGAAAGTGTCCCAAACACAGACAGTTTTCCACCTGACTGGCTAATTACCTGAAGGACAACAGATCCGTCCCCGCAGACAGACTGGCCCGTTCTGAACGACCCTGCCAACGACTCTCAGGTGACACCCCGGTCGTTAGCATGCTAATGGTCCACAACGGCTATATTTTCAAGCTCTGTCCCAGCAAGCTTAGAACTGAAGAAGCTCTCTGGAGAGAGGACGAAACGTCTTCAAGGAGACCTTCCAGTCCAGTTGACTCAGAGATCTGACTTTGGAGAACTATGACCAGGATGAGGGAGAATCTACACAGACAAACATTAATGAAGTGACGAGTTCTTCCTCTTCACTCTCTCAGGTCAAGTCATCCCTCTGGTTTTATTATCCCAGTACTCCCAGTTCTCCCAGTACATGAAGTGATGTGATGACATCACTGACATGAACATTTAAGATATACAAATGCTTCCATCCATCCAGCTATTCATCAGGATCTAATCATTATGTCCTTTAGTGGTGTGTGTGTGTGTGTGTGTGTGTGTGTGTGTGTGTGTGTGTTGAGCAGACTGGAGTAGGTTCTCCTCCAGGTTCCTCAGCAGCAGCAGCAGATGATGGTGCATCCGGTCTGAGAAGATCAAGGAAAATGATGCTGGACAAGCTTTGTGGGATCTTTCTGAGCGTGTCTGCACACAGAAGAGCTGGCAGCAGACGCCCGCTTCCCAGAAACCCACTTCATTTGAGTGAAGAGTGGTGTGTGTGTGTGTGTGTGTGTGTGTGTGTGTGTGTGTGTGTGTGTGTGTGCACGTCTAATGAGAGAGTTGCCTGTGGGGGTCCTTCAGAGCGGAGCGGCAGGGCACTGTGGCTGGAGCGGTGGAGCGCTCTCAGTGATGTCAGCCTGACATTCTCTCTCTCCAGAGCGTTGTCATTCATTCTCTCTCTCTCTCTCTCTCTCTCTCCCTCTCTCTCTCTCTCTCTCTTTCTGGGACTCTGCAGCAATACACTAATTGCCTTCTGGTCACAGTGACATGACAAGGTCTCCAAGGGGACCGCAACACACACTCACACATACACACACACACACACTCTCTCTCTAACACACACACACACACACAAATGTGTGTACTTTTGATAAACACAAATCAGCAGCTAACGTCGGTTTAAACTTATCAGAGGTTCAAGGTTAAGACATCTTTAATATAAATGATTGGATAAAATGTGATAAGAGTGTAAACACACACTAACACTCACACGAACCCCAAACACCACACCGGGGGGGGGGGGGCAGTCCCCTGCCCCGCCCACTTCCTGCTGCTGGAACCTGAAACATCTCCAGCTCATCTGTGTCTCAACTTGTTGCAGTAAATGTGACTAACATTTTCTAACATGCTTCTGTTGTCCTGTCTTACCTGGTTCCCCTGGTCCACCTTGTTCCCCTGGTCCACCTGGTCCACCTGGTCCATCTGGTTCCCCTGGTCCACCTGGTTCCCCTGGTCCACCTGGTCCACCTGGTCCACCTGGTTCAGGTTCAGCGCTCTTGTCCTGTGTCCAGCTCCTCTTCTGGAGCCTCGGCTCACCTCTGGACCTGTGGACAGGCAGAAGGGGATGGAGATGCAGGACCTGAAGCGGCTTTTCCCTGCAGGCTGTCGGAGGTGGAGCCACACTGGGCCGCTCAGAGCTGAGCTGCCCTTCCTCTCCAAGCAGAACCAGACAGAACGACTCGTTTGGGCCGATGCCACCTGGACGTCTCCCAGGGACGGGGACACCCCGCAGACCCGGGACTCGCTGCAGGGACGGGGACACCCCGCAGACCTGGGACTCGCTGCAGGGACGGCTCCTGCTGAAAGGTGGCCTGAGCGGGAGTGAAGCCGCTGCTGCTTGGCCACTGTTAACCTTCGAACAGGGTTAATTCAATTCAGGTTTATTTCTGTAGCGCCTTTTACAGTGAACATGTCTGTAGGTGCTTTTCAGAGGCAGAAACCCAGAGCCGGAACCCCCAGGTCAGCAGTGGCAGGAGCAACTCCCTTATAACAGGGAGAAACCTTGAGCAGGACCAGGCTTAGAATAGGATAGAATAGATCTTTATTATCCCGCAGTGGGGAAATGTAAGTGTCCCAGCAGCAGCATACAGAGCAGAAAAGAGAAGAAGAAAATGAGAAGAAATAAATAATGGATGGAGGAACCACCCTGCTGACAACCAGCTGGGTAGAGGAGAAGAGGAGGGCGACAGGAGAGAACAAGAGAGAGAGAGAAACAAATATACAAACATTGAATACAAATACCATCCCAAACCCGACCCTGACCCTGACCTTGACCCCGACCCTGCCCTTGACCCCTGACCCCGACCCTGACCCTGACCCCGACCCTGACCCTGACCCTAAAAGTGTCTGAACCCTCAAACAGGCCTTTAAAGTTGTGAGGACCAGCCAAAATGTCCTTACTTTGCTAGTAGTATGATCCTTTTTTCTCAATATGTAGCAAGCACACACACACACACACACACATTCACAGAAGCACAATCAAAGTGACATTTATTCCTGCTGAGAGATGAGTTTCACTTCTCCTTCATGTTCATCGGTCACATCATGTTGGCAGCAGTTAGCCTCAGATCTCTGCTCCTGTGTTTATACAGTACGTCCTGTGTGTGTGTGTGTGTGTGTGTGTGTGTGTATTTGCTACATAGTGAGTACCAAAATGCTCATTCTACCAGCAAAGTGAGGACATTCTGGATGGTCCTCCCAAAGGCCTGCTTGAGGGCTCAGACGGTTTCGAGGTTGGGGAGAGAACCGGGTTAGGGTTAAGGTCAGGGTCAAGGGGTCAAGGGGTCAGTTGGGATGGTTTGAAGTAGGGTAATACCCAGAGAAGAGCTAACCTCTCGCTCACCTCGTGGTCGGGTCTATCTCTCTTTGGGGCACATTCCAAACAGCTGCCAAGTGTGTGTGTGTGTGTGTGTGTGTGTGTGTGTGTGTGTGCATAAACAAATCTGTTTACACAGTCACGTTGTGGAAATCAGCAACTTTCGGCTGCTGACTGTTAACGTTAGGGGAACTTTACAGGAAATGAGTTTACTCTGAAGTCTGTGTGTGTGTGTGTGTGTGTGTGTGTGTGTGTGTACAGATGAAGTCAGTGTAAATGTAGCAGGTTCCATCAGGAAGAGCATCCGTGTGAAAACCTTGAGCAGGTAAACAACAGCACAGGCCACACATCAGAGGTCAGTGATGTGATGAGGTGGTCTTCGGCTCTTCTTCTCTGCTCTCAGTTGATCAGCGTGTGGATTATTACTGAGTCTGTCTGTCAACATGGAATGAGCAGTCCAGTCCACTACCAAGGACACAATCCAAGCCGGGTTTTCTGTCCTGCCACCAGGATGAACCATTGCTACCTGGAGGATAGAAAACCCCGGCTTGGATCAGGCCATAGGTACTGGATTGGAGTGAATACGTGCCCCCTGAACATAAGAGTCAGTAAATGTGTTATTACCATCACTTTCACTGTATTTATCAAACCGTTGTAGGAACAACGTTACTGGTGGTTGTTGGGGGGGGGGTGGATTCTGAGGCTCAGGTCAGTCAGTACAGGGTCAGGGTTATGCTTCACATTCCTCTGAAGTGGATCCGGATGTTTCCAGCTGTCAGAGGAGACACGCCTGGGCAGATGTGTGTCTGTGTGATAAACAGCTGATGACCTGTCGGGGTCGCGACCCCTCCGGGTTTTACGAGCTCCTGTGGCTGGATTACAGCACAACGCAGTCTGGACAACAATGCATGTTTCCAGTAATCCCATCACGTGTGCATATGTGTGCATGCGTGTGTGTGCGTGCATGCGTGTGTGTGTGTGTGAATAAAAGCCGTACGCGCGTTCACAAATGTGTGTTAATGTGGCTGAGCTTGTGTGTGTAGTTGTGCGTGTGTGTGACAGCAACTTTGACTTTTTTCTCAGCATTTTCTTTGCAAATTTGACAGCGTATGAGTGTGTGTGTGTGTGTGTGTGTGTGTGTGTGTGTGTGTGTGTGCGTGCCTTAGCGTTTCGAGTGACAACAGCCCCGACTCCCACTGTTCACCCATCTGTCCCCACCGGTCCCAAAGCGAGATCAGAAAGAACATTGCCTCAAGAGGGCTGTCAGTGTGTGTGTGTGTGTGTGTGTGTGTGTGAGAGAGAGAGAGTGGTTTATCCCTGTGTGTGCGTGTGTGCGTGTGTGTGTGTTCCTGAGGCAGGAGCTTTCAGTGGAATAACTAGGTGGTGTGCTGCCAGCGAGTGCGTGCCAGATTAGCGTACCCCCCACCAGCCGCTCAAATCAACTGCCTCATCCTGGCATGTCAAGCACACCACAAACACACACGCACACACACACACATTCACCACAGCCGCAGCCAGTGTTGCTCTGACCTTCGATGCCTGGTGTTGTGTTTTTTATTATTATGCTTTGTTTCTGGAGTGTGTCAGCAACTTTATCTGTTTTGGTTTTTCCTTTTCGGGCACCGTCATTGAGTCTGTTTATCCCCGTCCCAGGCCACAAGCTGCCGCTGCCTTCGTGCCTACCATGGGCGTGTGTGGTTGCCGTGGTTTCCATGTGTCAGGACAACCTGCTAACACTGATCTAAAAGGACAAAAACAGACTGCAAATGTAAAACCAACAGCTGGAACACAAAAGACGCTGTGGCTCAACCTGTGCTACTAGAGATGCATCTGTAGCTGCTGCAGACGTGCTTGTGAGGGTCTGTGTGCACGCGCACGTGCACGTGTGTGTGTGCGCATTGGAATTTCCTGTTATCATTAGAAGCGACATAAAAGCTCGCTCATATCAAAGCGTAAGTCGGCAGCTGTTTTGATCTGCACCATGGCGACAGATTCCAGAACGAGGACAGTGTGTGTCGTTCAACACACAACCGCACACAAGCATCAGCAACGCAAATATACACAACACGAGGGAACGGTCAGCTCAAAACCAAAGGTCATCAAGAATGTGAAGAGGTCTGACACTGGCCTGCAGTCGGAGTGTGTGTGTGTGTGTGTGTGTGTGTGTGTGTGTGTGTGAGAGTGTGTGTGTGTGTGTGTGTGTGTGTGACAGAGACAGAGAGACTTTGATGTGGTAATGTAAAACTGAACTTTGATCTATCCTCTACCTCACATGCCTGTTTGATATAATAGATTTATGCCTGTCTGCACACACACACACACACACACGCAGCGCGAGAGGAAGAGGTTCCAAAGACTTGGCTGTTGTTTGTGTGGTTGCTAGTAGCAACCAGAAACGAAAGCACATGGGTGCAGAAGTCTGGGTGTGTTCCTGTTCTGACTGGCTGCTCGTCTGTTTGTCATCCATCATTTGTTTTGCCTCCATCCTGACACCAAGCCCTGCATGTCATCTTATCGCTGGAATGATCCAATGATCCAGCCCCAGGTGTGTGTGTGTGTGTGTGTGTGTGTGTGTGTGTTCTTGGACTGTTTTATGAGCTCTTTTTCCGACTGCCAGATTAATTTGTGTCAGTGTGCACGACTACTTTACCCTCCCCTCTGGCTGCAGGTGTAAACATGAGCCTGCCAGCATGTCTCTCTCACACACACACACACACACACACACACACACACACACACACACACACCTGGGCTAAAGTGAAGTCACAAATGGAGTGTATCAAATTCCCAGACTCCTGTTCCTCTCTTCTAACAGTGAAGGTCACATGACCCCTGTCCATCCAGTCAGATCAGTTTCACTCAGGCAGACACACACTGTGTGTTTCACCTCAACCAGCAACAGCATCAGCAACGACAGGAAGTACACACAAGTATGTACTCCATACACAGTAAGCACGCAGTCCGGCTGGTGGTCCCCCAACCCCGGGGGCCTGACCCGACTCCACCAGAGCAGGAGAAGAACCTCCGTGAGGTCTGGTGCTCATGGCTAGCAGATCCCACGGAGAGGCTGAGCTTCAGCCTCTGTGGACCAGCTGAGCTCTGCGCTTCCACATGGAACCGTCCTCTGAGCCTGTCCAGGGTCCCTGGACCCGCCCGGTCAGTCTCCGGTGTTACCATCTGGAATATTCTTTATTGATGCTTTGATCCTGTTACCCTTGAAAGCAGCCGGGAACCTCCACATGAAGAGGCTGCGTTTATGACTTAAGCCTGTCCGCACCTCTCGCTGACCACCTGCAGGGGGCAGAGTGAGGAATCCAGATATCAGTGCAGCAGAGACAAGAGAAGAAGAGACTGCTGAAGGAAACAAATCAAAGGGAACGAGTGAAGGTGCAGGAGGAAAGGAAAGAGGAAACATGACGGACAGATGGACGAGGAAAGGTCCACTCGCGTCCCAGCAAGCACACACAGGACACACAGGACACACACACACAGGACATACACACAGGACACACACACACAGGACATACACACACACAGGACATACACACAGGACACACACACACAGGACACACACACACAGGACACACACACACACACAGGACATACACACACAGGACACACACACACACACTCACACACACACACACTCACACACACACACACACACAGGACACACACACACAGGACATACACACAGGACACACACACACAGGACACACACACACACACAGGACACACACACACAGGACACAGACACACAGGACACACACACTCACACACACACACAGGACACACACACTCACACACACACACACACACACACAGGACACACACACTCACACACACACACAGGACACACACACACACACACACTCACACACACACACAGGACACACACACACACACACACACACAGGACACACACACTCACACACTCACACACACACACACTCACACACACACACAGGATCTCTGCACTAGCAGGGAAAGAGTTAATCAGGACACCCACAGGGAAGACTCGCTTGCTCCGCCCACTTCCTGCCACTGGAACCTGAAACACGTCCAGCTCATCCGCGTCTCAACCTGCCTCACGGGTGACATCAGGAAATCAGGTTTAATTACTCACACACACACACACACACACACACACACACACACACACACACACACACACACACACACATCTGACTGAACTTTTGACCTCCTGACCCACACTTGGCCTTTACTCGCGGTCACCACCCTGTGTGTGTGTGTGTGTGTGTGTGTGTGTGTGTGTGTGTGTGTGTGTGAGGGATAATCAGCTTACATCAGCAGATGGGCTCAGACGTCCAACATGCACAGAGCAGCATGTGACGCTGAGAGGCAGCAGGCCGTGTCCACCCGTGTGGTTCCAGGACAGGACTGCTACACACACACACACACACACACACACACACACACACACACACACACACACACACAGACCAGAATAGTTCACACACAAAAAAAACCCCACTGTTTTGGGGGCGGGGCCTCAGGATGTCACCTCCCACACTGAACAACCCCCGAGGGGGCGGGGCCATCAGTAGCGGCCAGCACTGGTGACGGAGAGCCTCCTCCACACCTCCGCTGGAGCAGGTGGGCAACAGTGTAGAACCTGGTCTGTACTGGGGGATTAGACCACCACCACCACCACCATGGTGGATTCTGGTCTCCATGACAACAGGGGGATCCTGCAGGTGCTGACGTGCTCCTCCAGCCCGAAGGGTTGGCTGGTGAGGAGGCCCAACTCTGTCCTGGTCCAGCTCTGTCCTGGTCCAGCTCTGTCCTGGTCTGACTCTGTCCTGGACCATCTCTGTCCTGGTCTGACTCTGTCCTGGTCCGGCTCTGTCCTGGACCATCTCTGTTCTGGTCTGACTCTGTCCGGGTCCAGCTCTGTCCTGGTCTGACTCTGTCCTGGTCCGGCTCTGTCCTGGTCCGACTCTGTCCTGGTCTGACTCTGTCCTGGTCTGACTCTGTCCTGGTCCAGCTCTGTCCTGGTCTGACTCTGTCATCCGTCCGTCCATCCATCCGTCCGTCCATCAGTCCGTCCGTTCGTCCATCCATCCATCCATCCGTCCATCCATCCATCCATCCATCCATCCATCCATCCGTCCATCCATCCATCCATCCATCCGTCCGTCCGTCCATCCATCCATCATCCATCCGTCCGTCCATCCATCCGTCCGTCCGTCAGTCCATCCATCCATCCATCATCCATCCGTCCGTCCGTCCGTCCATCCATCCATCCATCCATCCATCGGGTCCATCCATCCATCCATCATCCATCCATCTGTCCGTCCGTCCATCCATCCATCCATCCATCCGTCCATCATCCATCCATCCGTCCGTCCATCCATCATCCATCCGTCCGTCCATTCATCCGTCCGTCCGTCAGTCCGTCCATCCATCCATCATCTATCCGTCCGTCCGTCCGTCCGTCCATCCGTCCATCCATCCATCCATCATCCATCCGTCCGTCCGTCCATCCATCCGTCCATCCATCCATCATCCATCCATCCATCATCTGTCCGTCCGTCCGTCCATCCATCATCCATCCATCCATCATCCATCATCCATCCATCCATCCGTCCGTCCGTCCATCCATCCATCCATCATCCATCCATCCGTCCATCCATCCATCCATCCATCATCCATCCATCCGTCCATCCGTCCATCCATCCGTCCGTCCGTCCGTCCGTCCATCCATCATCCATCCATCCATCATCCGTCCGTCCGTCCGTCCGTCCGTCCATCATCCATCCATCCATCCATCATCCATCATCCATCATCCATCATCCATCATCCTTCCGTCCGTCCATCCGTCCGTCCATCCATCCATCCATCCATCCATCATCCGTCCGTCCATCCATCATCCATCCATACATCCATCCATCATCCGTCCGTCCGTCCGTCCATCCATCCATCCATCCATCTGTGAGAAGACTTTGGATGTTTTAGACATACTGTTTTTATCCTCCTTAACTCTCCTGTGTTGCTGGAGGACTGTGGATAAAAAAAGGCTTATCTTAGCTTATCTTAGCTTATGTTAGCTTAGTTTAGCTTAGCTTATCTCATCTCATCTCCTGTCCACCGGCCGCTCTTACCCTGGGTGTCCCCTGGCCGTCTGCAGGGGGCGCTGATGATGGCAGAGTGTATAATGGCCTGCAGGTTTGCGTCGGGGGGACGTGAACCCAGCACAGCCGTGTCTGCGTGGTCCCAGAGCGTGTTTGCGTGTTCACAGCGTGACCCACAGCCTAATTGGCCACATGGAGCCTGATATCACCCACACACACACACACACACACACACACACACACACACACACTCAGCTCTCCTCAAGCTGTCGCAGGCGTCCTCTCAGCGTGCGTCAGAGGTGACGTTCTCTCTGCTCGGGCACTAGATGGCGCTACATGTTGCCTTGCAGTGGTCTTCTTCTCCGTCAGGAGTCCAGGTGATGCTGAAGAAGGGGGTAAAGCTCCAGCTGCAGGAGGTGTCATTCGAGGGTGAACCTCTGCTGGAGCCACTCCTGCAGCTGGGGGTCACAGCCCCAAGAGCTCCAATGACCACGAGGACCACTGACGTCTTCACTCCTCACGTCCTCTCCAGCTGTTCTCTCGGATCCTGGTGGTTCTCCAGTTTCAGGTGTTTCTTCTTCCTGAGGTGGTTGTTGGGGACCTCCACATCTATCGCCACATTCTTGTCCACTGTGTCCACCACTGCAGAGATTGGCTGGTTCACCGTCACCTGGTTGTCTCTCTGTATCCGGGAGTCCCAGAGGATCTTAGTTCGGTGGTTCTCCACCGCCTTTGGAGGTGGAGAACCCTTGGAGGTGGAGGCCTTTGACCTCGGATGTCCCTGGCCAAACCTGGTACACCAGCTCCTTGGTGCGATGAAGCTCCATGTACGCTTTACCTGTTAGCATCATACACTCTGTAATGTGCTGGATTGACTCAGGGATTGCACATCCTAGATCCTGGATCCTGCCTGGTGTGGTTGATCCTGGACCTTGGATCCTGCCTGGTGTGGTTGATCCTGGACCTTGGATCTTGCCTGGGGTGGTTGATCTGGGACCTTGGATCCTGCCTGGTGTGGTTGATCCTGGACCTTGGATCCTGCCTGGTGTGGTTGATCCTGGACCTTGGATCCTGCCTGGGGTGGTTGATCCGGGACCTTGGATCCTGCCTGGTGCTGCCATGGTCAGTGCCTCTGTGCTGTCCCTTAGTCCAGCCTTCTCCAGCCACTGATCCAGACTTCTTGATCCGCCACTTCCTCAGCCTTGCGCTGGTACGTGCCATGTAGAGGCTTGTCTTCCTGTTATGGCTCCAGCTCTTCTTCCCCATCTGATTTCTGCCAGCTTGGTCCAGATCCAGGTATGAGGCTTGAGTCAAATTGGTCCATCCGGCCCTGAAGTCTCAGACAGCTGCCCCGTCAACCACTGGTTGGTGCCTTGCGTCCCTGGTGTCTCCACCGATTCCTTTCTGTGCTACACTCGTGGATTCAGCCCCGTCATCTTTGGGTGATAGTCGGATGGGACCACACCCTTCTGTCGACCCTTCAGGATCAGGATTTTCCGGCCTTTGGTTCCCATCACTTAGCACCTGCCAAACCTTAACGAAGGACAGTCAGCTTCTTCAACCAGGGGCGTGGAACACGTCAGGACCCGAAGCTGAGACCTAGTCCAGGACGTGTGCCTCTGCCATGCTAACTGGATTTTGCTCTGGGAGGCTGCCGAGGTCTGCTGTGAAGCCCTCCAACCATCTGGCATGGCGGTGTGGTGCCTCTTTTTCCCACCTGCTCCTCCAGTGTTGTTCAGTCTCCAACCTTTCATTGTGTTTCCCTGAGAGAACACTGCTCAGGCGGTAGCCAGGGCTGTGGGCCTCTGCCCGGCAGTCTCCAGGGCCTCAGGTGTGGACAGCTTGCTACATTTCTCAGGTACCTTCTTCATCAAACCTGTCTGTAGCTGCGACAACTGGCTAACTTTAATCCTAATCCCATGTTGCCTTGATCTTTGCCTTGATCTTAGAACCTCCTCTTCCATGGAGGAACTTGCTCCTTATGGCTGGTCTTGTAGCCAAGGACCACTGATGCTCTGCTGCAGGGGTGGGCAATTCTTTAGCCTGAAGGGCCACGCTGGGTGTTAGATCTTGGTGAAGGGGCCGGCCAGGTGGTGCAGGAAGCTAACCCCCCAGATGAGGGTCAGAGGTTAGCTAAAAATCCTGCTTGATGGACTATTGACTGACAAAATATTGTGCAGAGCCTGTAAACTGGTCTGTAAACAACTAGAGATGGATGAGGAAGCTCCAGATGATGTTTGGCCCCACCTTCTTGAGAGGACATGTTAGCATGCTAGCTGAAGGGGGGGTCTGAACCTTTTTCTAACCAATCAAGCTGACAACCCTCTTCATTTGGCTTCTGGAGGAGTCCTTGTGAAGGCTCTGCGGGCCGGATTAAATCGCTCATCGGACCACGTGTGGCCCCCGGGCCTCAGTTTGCTCCCCTCTGCTCTAGTGTACATCAGCTCTTTGGTGTTGGTGATTGTTTCAGTGGTAAATGTCCGCAGGGCTTCATTCACATCTAGTAGACGTTCAGAGGGTACCTCATTTACTCTTGGTAACTGGCTCCAGGGATCCAGGATCCAGTCCTCTGTCAACATTGTGGAGAAATGTGGAGGAAGCTGCTGAAAATATCAGTTTGTGGAAGTTCTGGTCTGAAATGGGATTGACAAATGTGTCTCCATCAAAGTCTTCCATTCTCTGCTTGTGGCTCTTTCCTGCTCAGCTGCTGTCACATCTTTCAGGCTTGGGGACAAGATCCCGTCCTCCATCCTCC
>CM027091.1:241980-259480 GCA_015343265.1 Pao palembangensis | reverse complement strand
AAGAGGAAGAGGAGGAGGAGGAGGAGCAAGAGGAGGAGGAGTAAGAGGAGGGAGGAGCAAGAGGGAGAGGAGAGGAAGAGGAGGAGGAGCAAGAGGGAGAAGGAGTAAGAGGAGAGGAGGAGGAAGAGGAAGAGGGGAGGGAGGAGGAGGGAAGAGGAAGAGAGGAGAGGAGGTGGGAGGGAGTAAGAGGGAGGAGGAGGGGAGGAAGAGGAAGCAGGAGGGAGGGAGGAGGAGGAGCAAGAGGAGGAGGAGGGAGGAAGAGGGAAGAGGAGGAGGAGGAGGAGGGGAGGAGGAAGAGAGGAGGGGGAGGAGGAAGAGGAGGAGGGGGGCAGGAGGAGGAGGAGGAAGAGGAGGAGGAGGAGGAAGAGGGAAGAAAGAGGAGGAGGGAAGAGGAAGAGAGGAGGAGCAAGAGGGGAGGAGGAGGAGGAAGAGGGAGGAGGAGGGGAGGAAGAGAGAGGAGGGGAGGAGGAGGAGGGAGGGGAGGAGGAGGGGGAGGAGGAGGAGGAAGAGGAGGAGGAGGAGCAAGAGGAGGAGGAGGAAGAGGAGGAGGAGCAGGAGGAGGAGCAAGAGGGAGGAGGAGGAAGAGGAGAAGCAGGGGAGAGGAGGCAGGAGGAGGAGCAAGAGAGGAGGAGGAAGAGGAGGAGGGAGGAGGAAGAGCAAGAGGGAGGGGAGGAGGAGGAGGAGGGGAGGAGGGAGGGAGGAGGAAGAGGAGGAGGAGAGGAAGAGGAAGAGGAGGAGAGCAGGAGGAGGAGGGAGGAAGAGGAGGAGGAGGAGGAAGAGAAAGAGGAGGAGGGGGGAGGAGGAGGAGCAAGAGGAGGAGTAGAGCAAGAGGGAGGAGGAGGAGAAGAGGAGAGGAGGTGAGGAAGAGGAGGAGGAGGGGAGGAGGAGAAGAGAGGGAGGGGAGGAGGAGGGGAGCAAGAGGAGGAGGAGTAAGAGGGAGGGAGGGAGAGGAAGAGGAGGAGGAGAGCAAAAGAGGAGGAGGAGGAGGAGGAGGAAGAGGAGGAGGAGCAAGAGGAGAAGGGAGGAGGAGGAGGAGGAGGAAGAAGAGGAGGAAGAGGAAGAGGAAGGGAGGGGAGGAGGAGGAAGAGAGGAGGGAGCAAGAGGGGAGGCAAGGAGCAAGAGGAGGAGGAGGAGGAGGAAGAGGGAGGAGGAGGAGGAAGAGAGAGCAAGAGGAGGAGGAGGAGGAAGAGGAGGAGGGGAGAGGAGGGGAGGGAGGGAAGAGGAGGAGGGGAGGAGGAAGAGGGGAGGAGGAAGAGGGAGGGAGGAGCAAGAGGGAGGAGGAGGAAGAGGAGGGAAGAGAGAGGAGCAAGAGGAGGAGGAGGAAGAGAGGGGAGGGGAGAGGAGGAAGAGGAGAGGAAGAGGGGGAGTGAAGAGGAGGAGGAGGAGGAGGAGGAAGAGGAGGAGAGCAAGAGGAAGAGGAAGAGGAAGAGGGGAAAAGGAGGAGGAGGAGCAGGTGGAGGAAGAGGAGAGGGGGAGGAGGAGGAGGGGGAGGAGGAGGAAAGAGGAGGAGGAGCAAGAGGGAGGAGGAGCAAGAGGGGAGGAGGAGAGGAGGGGAAGAGGAGGAGGGGGGGAGGGAAGAGGGAAGAGGGGAGGAGGAGGAGGAAGAGGGGAGGAGAGGAGGGAGGAGGAGGAGCAAGAGGAGGAGGGGGGAGGAGGAAGAGGAGGAGGAGGAGGAGGAGGGGAGGAGGAAGAGGAGGAGGAAGAGGAGGAGGAGGAGGAGGAGGGGAGGGGAGGAAGAGGAGGAAGAGGAGGAGGAGGAAGAGGGAGGAGGAGGAGGAAGAGGGAGGGGGGAGGAGGGAAGAGGAGGAGGAGGAAGAGGGAGGAGGAGGAGGGAGGATGAGGAGGATGAGGAGCAAGAGGAGGGGAGGGAGGAGGAGGGGAGGAGGAAGAGGGAGGAAGAGGAGGAAGAACAGGAGGAAGAGGAGGAGTAAGAGGAGGAGGAGGAGGAGGAAGAGGGAGGAAGAGGAAGAGGAGGA
Source organism: Pao palembangensis (assembly GCA_015343265.1). Taxonomy (NCBI): domain Eukaryota; kingdom Metazoa; phylum Chordata; class Actinopteri; order Tetraodontiformes; family Tetraodontidae; genus Pao; species Pao palembangensis. The sequence goes on along the minus strand of CM027091.1, from coordinate 257,504 downwards.
GGAGGGAGGAGGGAGGAAGAGGAGGGGAGGAGGAGGAAGAGGAAGAGGAGGAGGAGGAGGAGGAGGAGCAAGAGGAGGAGAGCAAGAGAGGAGGAGGAGGAAGAGGAAGAGGAGGAGAGAGGAGGAGGAAGAGGAGGAGGAGGAGGAGGAAGAGGAAGAGGGGGAGGAGTAAAAGAGGGAGGAGGAAGAGGAGAGTGAAAAGGAGAGGAGGAAGAGGAAGAGAGGAGAGCAAGGAGGAGGAGGAGGAAAGAGGAGGAGAGGAGCAAGAGGGGAGAGAGGAGGAAGAGGGAAAAGGAGGAGGAAGAGGAAGAGGAGGAGGAGGAGGAGGAGTGAGCAAGAGGAGGAGGAGCAAGAGGGAAGAGGAAGAGAAGAGAGGAGGAGAGTGATGATGATGATGATGATGATGATGATGATGATGATGATGATGATGATGAAGAAGAGACCAGCCACGGTGACCGGGGGTTTCACACCTCCCTTCTGGAACTGAAAGGGAGCCAGGGAGAGTTTCCTGTCTGTTTGCAGGATTGCTGAAACAGTCAGCACACTAACCACAAGCTGAGCTGCAAACAGTCAACACAGGGCCGCTACATGAGGGGCCCGGGGGGCCGGGGGTGGGGGGCATGCTCAATGGAAAAAACAGTAAAGAAAAACAAGCTCAATACTGGATAGATAGAAGATAGAAGATGGGTGGATGGATGGGTGGATAGATGGATGATAGGTGGATGGGTGATAGATGGATGTCGATAGGTGGATGGATGGGTGGATGGATAGGGGTGGATGATGGGTGGATGGATGGATGGATGGATGGATGGATAGATGATGGGTGGATAGATGGATGATAGGGGTGGATGGATGGGTGATGCGGATGGATAAGTAGATAGGTGGATGGATGGATAGGTGGATGGATGTGATGGAGCGTGGATGGATAGATTATGGATAGATGGGATTGATAGTAGGATGGATGGGGGATGATGGATGGGCAGATAGGTGATGGATGGATAGGGTGGATGATGGGTGATGATGGACGATAGGATGGATGGTGGATAGATTAATACAGTGGATGGGCGTGATGGGTGGATGATCTGATGATGGATGGGTGAAGATGGGTGGATGGATGGGTGGATGGATGGATGATAGTGGATGGATGGATGGGATAGATGGATGACAGGTGATGATTAGATGGATGGGATGGATGGATAGATGGCTTGATAGTGGGTGAAGTGATTAAGGATGGATGATGAGAGGTGATGGATGGTGATTGATGTAAAGGATAGGTGACGGATGGGCGGATGGATGACGGAGAGATTTTAATGAGGGATGGACGGGTGGATGGATGAATGATAGGTGGAGGGTGGATGTTGAGTCACTGTTTTGTAAACCAGCCAACCATCTCAGCTAGCTGGCCCTCAGCGCCAGATCGGGGAGCCCTCCCCCACGTTGCCTCTGCCACTCTCAGCGCCCCAGGAGAGTGGAGTGCTGACACACAGGCGAGGGGCTCTTGATTCCAACCAGTCTGGGGAACGCCACGGTAACCTTGGCTGGTTTCAGCACCTGGAAAACACCCGGATCTCCAGCTAGTCTGGCACCATCCCACCAGTTAGAAACTGATTGGAGTTCCGTGTTTAGGGAGGTGCCTGGCGAGGAGGTGCCTCCGCGCTTAGGGAAGCGCGCCTGTTTGGGAGGTGCCTGCTTAGGCGGGTGCGGCTCCATGGGCTTTAGGAGTGCTCCAGGAGGCTCAGAGCTGAGAGGCGCGGCCTGTGGTTTAGGGCGCGCCTGCTTGGAGGCAGTGCCTGTTTAGGGCACCGTGTTTTGGGAGGCGCCTGGGGGCGCAAGTTCTGTGGTTTTAGGAGGTGCCCGTGGTTTTGGGAGGTGCGCCTGTGGTTGGGAGGCAAGCCCCTGTGTTAGGGAGGGGTAAGCCTGTGTTTTAGGAGGTGCATGCCTGTGGCGGGAGGGGTGCTGCCCAGGGGCGCGCCTGGTGGCTTTGGGGAGGTGCCTGTTTTGGAGGTGCTGCCCAGACAGAAGTGCGCCCGTGTTTTGGGAGGTGCGTCTGTTTAGGGGCGGGTGCTGCCTGTTTCAGAGAGGTCCGTCTGTGGCTTAGGGAGGCGGCCTGTTTTAGGAGGTGCGCCTGGTTTAGGAGGAAGGCCCCAGAGCCAGGAGGCAAGGCCTGCTTAGGGAGGTGCGTCGCAGCTGGGAGGTGCCCGTGTTTAGGGAGGTGCCTGTTTGGGGAGTAAAGGCTCATTTTTAGGGAGGTAAAGTGTCCTGTGTTTTTAGGAGCAGCAGGTTTCAGCACGCAGCCCAGGGACGTAGAGCCCATCTGAGTCTGTTTCCCAGGATCACGAAGGGTGGGTCGGTGTGCGGAGGAGAGCGGAAGGAGGAGGGGGGGAGGTGGGGGCTGCGTGGCCTATGTGTGGTTAGATTTGAAGATGAGGAGCTGCTCTGGAGACTTTTTTTCTGGCATCAAAATGACCATTATTGTCACGCTGACACATGCTTGGGCCAGACGCCAGAGGCGCAGAGACCTAAACCCGAGCCTGCAGACACGCAGAATATCGCAGACACGCAGGACCGCAGACCTGGTCCTGGTCCCGGTCCTGGTCCTGGCACTGACCCGGAACCTCAGACCTTACCCTGACCTCCTGGCCTGGCCCCTGAATTCCCCAGACCCGGTTAGCTGAAGCCAACCGACGCCAGCTGTGCCAGTTCGAGCAACACCCACCCGACCTGCCTTCCGAGAACGCGTTCTGCAGCCCCGCAGACCCGAGAAGGAAGCCAAACCAGCCGAGCGTGCGGCGGTCCCCGACAGGAGTGAGGTTACATCCCCTGCTCTCGCCCACGCTGGTTCTTGAGCTGCACCCTGATCCGCCCAGGTTAAGGACACGTGCACGCTTCATTTGCAATTTTTATGCAGGTGTGTTCTGTGTTCGCTAAATATACGTCTGGTGTGTGTGTGTGTGTGTGTGTGTGTGTGTGTGTGTGTGTGTGTGTGTGTCTCACAACCACCCATTTTCCTGTGGGAGTTCTATGCCTCTGCCTGGCCTGTTTTTTTCTTTTTGTCTGCAGGACTACGTGTGTGTGTGTGTGTGTGTGTGTGTGTGTGTGTGTGTATTGAATGGGATTTGCATGAGAGCCAGCGGGTGACCTGCTCTCTCAATGCCAAGGCTTCTCGTGGAACAAATAGACTAGTCGGATGTGACAGGCTCACATCAGTTTAAATAAGAGCTGCAGTGTGTGTGTGTGTGTGTGTGTGTGTGTGTGTGTGTGTGTGTGTGTGTGCGACAGCAGACAGGCACGCATGTCGTCAGAGGAGCTTTATGAAATTTTGTGTGTGCGTACGTGACGTTAGTAACAGTTTAATGAGCTGTCACACACACACACACACGCCCAGGCTATCTTTGCGAGGATCCCAGACATCATCCATTCCCCAGCTCCTGACCCCTGACCCCTGACATGAACTCATTTGAAACCCAAACCTTCAAACCAAGTCTGGACCCGCAAACATACCTTTGGAGTTGTGTGTATCCTGGTCCTCACCACAGAAACCAGAGCACACACTTACACACACCTACACACACACACACTCACACACTTTACACACACACACACACACACATACTCCACACACACACTCTCTCACACACACACTCTCTGCCCACACACCTCTCACACACACTTCACACACCCTCACACACACTCTCTACACACTCTCTCACACACACCTTGCACACACACACACACACACATTCCCCACAGTCACACACACCTGCCACACACACACACACACACACACACACACACACACCCACACACACACACACACACACACACACACACACACACACACACACACACACACACACACACACACACACACACACACTTACACTCACACACACTCACACACACACCAGAAATAAAGCAGTGGCTGGTCTGTCCTGGGTGCAGCCAGCGTGCCTGGGGCTTCTAAATGAAGCCTGTGGGTTAGCAGAGTTCAGAGCTTCAGTCCTTTTCTCTCCTCCTCTGGTACCTTTTCTTTGGCGATGCTAGCACGATGTTAGGGTGCAGGTTTGCAGGCCAAGATTAGATGCTAGCGATGGTTCCTGAGACGACGCCCAGCGGATTTGCCACCCCTGGGTCCTATCAAGGACCCTGACGCATCTTTGTGGCTAAAGCCTAGCACCAGCGCTGTCACTGTTTATGCTACGCTAAGAGGACGGCGGTGGAAGGAACAGCTGAGATTCCGCAGATCCGAATCATGGTCGAATCAGTAAAGGAAGTAAAATCTGGAATCTATTTTCCAGTGAAGCTCTAGTAAACCAGTTTGATTTGATTCGGTCACCAAAACAGTTCTTGACTCCAGAGAGGAACTGGGAACGATGGAGGTCCTCTCAACTGTGTCTCAGGGTGTTATCGCAGCAACATCACTGTGTAACACACACCTCTACATACGTGCACATGCCATTCACTGGGCAGTCAGGCGACCACGACTGGGAAAGAGAAATCACTGAAGGAGAAAAGAAAGAATCAACAAATCTGTGTGTGTGTGTGTGTGTGTGTGTGTGTGTGTGTGTGTGTGAGGGAGAGAGCTGTGAGTGAGACATAATTACACTAGATAGGTGAAGCTACATCAGAACTCCTGAGTTGAGTTTTCTGTTCAACCCAGAGACAATGAGACCTCTGCTGCTTAGATCGCATCTCCCTCCTCTCTCTCTCTCTCTCTCACACACACACACACACACACACACACACACACACACACACACACACACAGCCACGCCACACACACACATGGCACATACACACACACACACAAAGCTGTGTTTTTAGTTTAAACTTAAAGAAAGCCGAAGGCCGAGTGAAGCCTGTAAACGCCAAACTGCCATGTGGAGACGTGAGAGTCCTCGGCCCGCCTGTCCCAATATGGAAGCTCACACCTGAAGTCAGCACTGACCTTTCTCAGAGCAGTGGAGCAGCAGACTGTGGACTGGTTTCTGTTCTGGTTCTGCTGGACCTGTCGGGCTTTGATCCAGCCGACCACAGCATCCTGTCAGACTGGAGCCTGTCACTGGGAGAACTACACTGCTTGCACCAGGTCCCAGTTTGTGAACCTTGTGACCCACAGCCTTTCCCTGGGGTGGCCTCACCTAACCCCAGTGACCCTAGAGGCTGTGTGGTCTGGTCCCAGTCAGGGTCTCCCATGACAACCTGGTTCCTGGTGAAAGCTCAGAAAAAGGGTTCAAAGGTACCCTGGAGCTAGGCCTGGGGCAGGCCCACCACCTGCAGTAAGGACCCTCAGACTCCAGCACCTTGTGGACTGGGGGAGGCATGCCCAAGCAGAAATATGGGGGCCCCCCCTGCACCTCCGGCTTGGGGGGACAGGTTCAGAGTATCCGGTTCAGAAGAACTGCAGTTGTTCCGTTGTTCTCGCTCTGAGGGTCCAATCCTGGGATCTCTAAGACTTCAGGGACCCCTGGGACGCCGGGATCCGTCTGGGACCGTCTGGGACCGTCACCGCTGTTGAAATAAAGTTCAATTAAACTTTATGTGAAGAAGGAAACAGGTAATGCTGCTCTTTTTCTTCCAGGAAGCCGTTTTTATTCCCTTCTCCGTACTGTGTGTGTGTGTGTGTGTGTGTGTGTGTGTGTGTGTGTGTGTGTGGCTGGGCAGAACTCCAGCCTGTCATCTCGGGCTGATCTCTATCACCCTGGGCTGTCTAGTCGGGGTTATCTAGCAGGAGGACCACCCTGGCTGAGAGGAAGACGAGCGCAAACACTTTTTTACTTCCTTCAGGTCTGAGGTGGGGCTGTAACACACACACACACACACACACACACACACACACACACACACACACACACCTGCGCGTCTGATAAATGTGCACTGAAACAACATCGGCCCAGACAGACCAGGAAACCTCAGCAGTCAGCTGATCGCCAGCCCTGATCACATGACCCAGGCCTCTGGTCACCATGACAACCAGTCCTGGTGTTTTTGCTCTTCTTGTGTGGGCGGTCCAGCCAGCCAGCAGAACCACCTGCTTTCTATCTGCTCCTAATGGTCCCAGATGGATCCAGCATCAACCACCAGGTTGGGAGCCGCAGCCCGCGGCTAACGGAGCGGCGCCAGCGGCCCAGCCTGCGCGTTGGCCTCCGTGGTTGCTTCCTCACTTGCCCTGTAAATGGCTCTGGGGGTGAGCTCTCAACAGGCAAGACAGAAGAACCTGAGGTCTCTGCAGGAGACCCGGAGCCCGCGGCCTCTAGCGGAGCCAGCTGTTGTTAGCTGGGGAGGAGGGCAGCTTCCTGGAGCTGCTCAGCGCTTCTCTGGAGCTAATTTCCTTCTAGCTAATCCGTCGTTCCGCCAGGCCCTGATCCAGGATCTTTGATCTTCGGCCTGGCTGAGCAGCATCAGCTTCATCTGAGCCGCACATGGAAGCACCTCCCGAGGTGGTCCCGGGTCCTCCCAGAGCTCCTGCTCCTGGGCCGGCCTGCAGCCAGTCAGAGCAGCCAGTCAGAGCAGCTAGTCAGAGCAGCCAGTCAGAGCAGCCAGTTCAGCCAGTCAGAGCAGCCAGTCAGAGTAGACAGTTCAGCCAGTCAGAGCAGCCAGTCAGAGTAGCCAGTCAGAGCAGCCAGTCAGAGCAGCCAGTTCAGCCAGTCAGAGCAGCCAAATAGAGCAGCCAGCCGAGTAGACAGTTCAGCCAGTCAGAGCAGCCAGTCAGAGAAAAACAGTTCAGCCAGCAAGAGCAGCCAGTCAGAGCAGCCAGTCAGAGCAGCCAGTTCAGCCAGTCAGAGCAGCCAGTCAGAGCAGCCAGTCAGAGTAGACAGTTCAGCCAGTCAGAGCAGCCAGTCAGAGCAGCCAGTCAGAGCAGCCAGTCAGAGCAGCCAGTTCAGCCAGTCAGAGCAGCCAGTCAGAGCAGCCGCCAGTCAGGAGTAGACAGTCAGAGTAGACAGTTCAGCCAGTCAGAGCAGCCAGTCAGAGCAGCCAGTTCAGCCAGTCAGAGCAGCCAGTTCAGCCAGTCAGAGCAGCCAGTCAGAGTAGCCAGTCAGAGCAGCCAAACAGCAGCCAGCCAGAGACAGTCCAGCCAGTCAGAGCAGCCAGCCAGAGTAGCCAGCCAGAGCAGCCAGTCAGAGCAGCGCCAGTTCAGCCAGTCAGAGCAGCCAGTCAAGAGCAGCCAGTCAGAGTAGACACAGTTCAGCTGAAGTCAGAGCAGCCAGTCAGAGCAGCCAGTTCAGCCAGTCAGAGCAGCCAGTCAGAGCAGCCAGTTCAGCCAGTCAGAGCAGCCAGTCAGAGTAGCCAGTCAGAGCAGCCAGTCAGAGCAGCCAGTCAGAGTAGACAGTTCAGCCAGTCAGAGCAGCCAGTCAGAGTAGCCAGTCAGAGCAGCCAGTCAGAGCAGCCAGTTCAGCCAGTCAGAGCAGCCAGTCAGAGCAGCCAGTCAGAGCAGCCAGTTCAGCCAGTCAGAGCAGCCAGTTCAGCCAGTAAGAGCAGCCAGTCAGAGTAGCCAGTCAGAGCAGCCAGTTCAGCCAGTAAGAGCAGCCAGTCAGAGCAGCCAGTCAGAGCAGCCAGTTCAGCCAGTAAGAGCAGCCAGTAAGAGCACAGTCAGAGCAGCCAGTCAGAGCAGCCAGCCAGCCAGTTCAGCCAGTCAGAGCAGCCAGTTCAGCCAGTTCAGCCAGCCAGTCAGAGCAGCTGCTCAGCCAGTCAGAGTAGCCAGTTCAGCCAGTCAGAGTAGCCAATCAGAGCAGTCAGTTCAACCAGTCAGAGTAGCCAGTTCAGCCAGTCAGAGCAGCCAGTTCAGCCAGTCAGAGCAGCCAGTCAGAGCAGCCAGCCAGGAGTAGGACAGTTCAGCCAGTCAGAGCAGCTAGCAGAAAGCAGCCAGTCAGAGCAGCCAGCTCAGCCAGTCAAACCAGCCAGTCAGAGCAGCCAGTCAAACCAGCCAGTCAGAGCAGCCAGTTAGAGCAGCCAGTAAGAGTAGACAGTCAGAGCAGCCAGTCAAACCAGCCAGTAAGAGCAGCCAGTCAGAGCAGCCAGTCAAACCAGCCAATCAGAGCAGCCAGTCAGAGCAGTCAGTTCAGCCAGTCAGAGCAGCCAGTCAGAGTAGACAGTTCAGCCAGTCAGAGCAGCCAGACCAGCCAGTCAGAGCAGCCAGTCAAACCAGCCAGTCAGGGCAGCCAGTCAGAGCAGCCAGTCAAACCAGCCAGTCAAACCAGCCAGTCAGGGCAGCCAGTCAGAGCAGCCAGTCAAACCAGCCAGTCAGGGCAGCCAGTCAGAGCAGGCCTCCAGTCCCTCAAACCAGCCAGTCAAACCAGCCAGTCAGAGTAGCCAATCAGAGCAGCCAGTTCAGCCAGTCAGAGCAGCCAGTAAGAGCAGCCAGTCAGAGCAGGCAGTCAAACCAGCCAGTCAGACCAGGCCTCCAGGCTCTCAGGTTGTGGAGGGCCTTTGGCCTTTGATCTTCACTCCAGATGTCCTTCTGTTCTCAGGGACTGTGAGGAAGTAGGAGGCTGCGCTAACATTAGCATGTGCAGTTTTTGAAGCGTGTCCTCAGGAGTAAGAGAACCAGTAAGAGAACCAGTAAGAGAAGCAGCGTTTCCACTGCAACCAGAGCAGCTTCAGCTGCTCGCATCACTTCCTGGAGGCCTGCGCTTTCTCCCCACATCCTTGTTAGCGCACACTTAGCAGAGAAACCAGACCGTGGCGCCACACACGCACATCCTGCCTCCTTAGCACCTTTCAGCCTGTGTGCGCATCCACACATGTGCGCTTACAGAGGAGAGTCTCCCTGACGTAACCAGGCAAACATCAGATGACGAGCACTCATGACAGCCCAGAGGCGTTTGTTGCCACGGTTACGTGACAAAGGAAACAACAAACATTAGCTCACACAGACAAGCGGCAGATGTGAAGGTGTTAGCGAGCGCTAGCGCTGCGTGAGTTGTTTTACGACCGTGTCCGTTCCAAACAGGAACAGGAACAGGAAGTGGAGGTCATGTCTCAGCACTGAACAAACAAGCAGAGCAGCGCCTTATCAGGCGTTAGCTTCAGAGCAGCGCTAACATCAGAGGGACAGTCTCCTGGGGTCCCTCAGGGCTCAGGCTCAGGCCCGGTGCTGATTCCGCTCTAGGAGCGTCCAGAGCTCCCCGGAGCTGCCTGTGATTCCAGCTGAGGTGTTTCAGGACCTTCTGGAAGCTTCCTGGAACTGTCTGGAAACCTTTTTTTTTTTTCGTTTTACCCACATTAGCAGCAGCGCTAACACAGAACATCTTTCCAGCTTTGGCTTCGTTCAGGCTGCTTCTTTCTTCTGGCCTGGTTTCCCGTCTCTGCATGAAGGCAGCCGCGGCTGCGCTGGTGCGCCTGCAGCAGGCTGGAATGCAGACCTGCTGTGGCTGGTTAACCAGCCGGAGCGGGGGCAGCGGCAGGCGGTAAACAGGGGAAGGAAAGGGCGCTTCTTCTCTTCTGTTCCGATGGGATAATCAGAACGAATGGAGAGCAGCTGGCTGGGATTTCAGGAGGAAGGTGGGAAGAGGAGGATGATGAGGGCCCACGAGGCAGAGCCGGAACGTGGGAATGGAATGTGGATGAAGGAGAGGAACAGGCCCGAGGCCGTTCCTCTGCCTAGCGACGCGCTAACGTCTGGAAACATGAGAGGAGCCTCAGTTCTGCCCCACGAAGAAGAGAAAGAAGCAAACACACACACTCACACACACACACTCACACACACACACACACACACACACAAACACTCACACCCCACACTTCCACACACACTCACACCACACACACACACACTCACATACACACACACTCATTACTACGTCACACACTCACACACACACACACTCACACATTCACACACACTCACACACACACTCACACTACCACACACACACACCACACACACACACCACACACACTCACACACACCCACACACCACACTCCACCACACACACACACTCACACACACATTCACACACACTCACACACACTCACACACACACACACACACACACACACACAAACACTCACACTCACTCACAAACACTCACACTCACTCAAAAACACTCACACACACACACACACACACACACTCACACACACACACACACACACACTCACACACACACACACTGGGCCACACACCACACACACACACACCACACACACACACACACTCACGCCACACACACCACTCACACACACACACACTACACACACTCACCACACACACACACACTCACACTCACACTTCACACACCACACTTCACACTCACACTTCACACACACACACACTCACACACACACACACTTCACACACTCACACACTCACACACTCACACACACACACTCAAAAAACATTTCACACACACACCAAAAACACACACACACATCTCACACACTCACACACTCACACCACTCACACACTCACACACTCACACACACTCACACACTCACACACACACACACTTCACACTCACTTCACACACACACACCACACACCTTCACACACACTCACACACTCACACACACACTCACACACACACACACACACACACTCTCACACACACACCCCCACACACACACTCACACACACACTACACTCACACTTCACACACACACTCACACTCACACACACACCACACCACACACACACACACTACACACTCTCACACTCTCACACACTCACACACACACACACACACTCTGCTCACACACACTCACTCACACACACATATACTCACACATACTCACACCTCACTCACACCAAACTTCACACACACACTTCACACACACTTCACACTCACACACTCACACACACACACACACTCACACTCACACACACACACACATCACACACACACACACACACTCACACACTCACACACACACACACACACTCACACACACACACTCTCACACTCAAAAACACTCACACACTCACACACACACTCAAAAACACTCACACACACACACACACACACACACACACTCACACACACTCACACACACTCACACACTCACACTCACACACTCACACACACTCTCACACTCTCACACTCTCACACACGAGAGGACACTGGGTGCTGAGGTGGGGTTTTGGTCCTGCAGTTCTCCAATCCGAGGAGGCGGAGCCTGCGGTCGTTCCCTGTGGGCGGAGCCTGCGGGCGTTCCCGGCCGCCAGACAAGCTCTGAGCAGCAGAGACCAGCGCAGCCTCCCAACCAACCAACCAGCACCATCAGGAGCTGCTGGATCGGCGCCGCCATCACGGGGGCGGGGCTCCTGAAGCCTCCATGATGAAGGCGGGATCTGCTGCTGCAGCACGTCTGACCTTCTGAACCCGGGACCGCGGCTCCGCCCGCATGCACGGCTGCATGCACGCAAGCTCCACATGGCCCGTTCACCTTTGACCTCCCAGCAGACACAAACACACAGGAACATCTGACGCGTCCTCACCAGGTTCCTCTCCAGTCCTGGTCTGGCCTTGCAACCTGCAGAGCTGTTGGTGCACCAATTGGTTCCTGGTGGAGCCATGCTCCAGGACCAAAGACTGGCGGACTCCGCCTCAGAAGCTCAGAACCTCAGAAGGAGCCGTCACCGGTCAGGAGAAGCTTGATCAACGTGGAAAACCTCAGATGGAACGGGACTTGGACTGGAGCAGCTGTTCTTCTCCCCAGAACCACAGCAGCTGTTCCTGTTCTTCTCCCCAGGAACCACAGAGCAGATGTTCCTGTTCTTCTCCCCAGGAACCACAGCAGCTGTTCCTGTTCTTCTCCCCAGGAACCAGAGCAGATGTTCCTGCTCTCCCCAGGAACCACAGCAGTTGCCTTTCTCCCCCAGGAACCACAGCAGCTGTTCCTGGGGTTCTTTCCCCAGGAACCAGCAGATGTTCCTGTCTCCAGCAGTTTTTCTGTCTTTCTCCCCCAGAACCAGAGCAGATGTTCTGTTTCTTCTCCCCCAGAACCACAGCAGCTGTTCCTGTTCTTCTCCCAGGAACCAGAGCAGATGTCTCTGTTCTCCCCAGAACCACAGCAGCTGTCTTCCGCAGAACCACAGCAGTTGTTCCTGCCCTTTTCTCCCCAGAACCAGAGCAGATGTTCCTGCCTCCTCCCCAGGAACCAGAGCAGCTGTTCCTGTTCTTCCCCTGGTGCCACAGCATGTTCCTTGTTCTTTCTCCCAAAAACCACAGCAGCTGTTCCTGTTCTCCCCAGGAACCAGAGCAGCTGTTCCTGTTCTTCTCCCCAGGAACCAGAGCAGCTGTTCCTGTTCTTCTCCCCAGGAACCACAGCAGCTGTTCCTGTTCTTCTCCCCAGGAACCACAGCAGCTGTTCCTGTTCTTCTCCCCAGGAACCACAGCAGCTGTTCCTGTTCTTCTCCCCAGGAACCAGAGCAGATGTTCCTGTTCTCCCCAGGAACCACAGCAGCTGTTCTTCTCCCCAGGAACCACAGCAGCTGTTCCTGTTCTTCTCCCCAGGAACCACAGCAGAGCAAACCCCAGTCTTTCCCCAGGAACCAGAGCAGATGTTCCTGTTCTCCCAGGAACCAGAGCAGATGTTCCCAGCCCCAGAACTATTGTGCAGATGTTCCTGTTTCCCAGGAACCACAGCAGCTTGCTCCGTCTCCCCAGGAACCACAGCAGCTGTTCCTGTCTCTTTCCCCCAGGAACCACAGCAGATGTGTGTTCCCAGCCTTCTCCCCAGGAACCACAGCAGCTGTTCCTGTCTTTTTCTCCCCAGAACCAGAGAAGGAAACCCTGCCTCTTTTCCCTGTGAACCAGAGCAGATAAAATTCCCTGTTCTTTCTCCCCAGGAACCACAGCAGTTCCTGTTCTTCCTCCCCAGGAACCAGAGCAGATGTTCCTGTTCTCCCAGGAACCAGAGCAGATGTTCCTGCTCCCTCCCAGGAACCACAGCAGTTGCTCCTTTCTCCCCCAGGAACCACAGCAGTTAATCTCCTGTTCTTTCTCCCCCAGGAACTGTGAGCAGATAGCCCTGTTCTCCCCAGGAACCACAGCATGTTCTTCCCCAGGAACCAGAGCAGCTGTTCCTGTTCTTCTCCCCAGGAACCACAGCAGCTGTTCCTGTTCTTCTCCCCAGGAACCAGAGCAGATGTTCCTGTTCTTCTCCCCAGGAACCAGAGCAGATGTTCCTGTTCTTCTCCCCAGGAACCAGAGCAGATGTTCCTGTTCTTCTCCCCAGGAACCACAGTAGCTGTTCCTGTTCTCCCCAGGAACCACAGCAGCTGTTCCTGTTCTCCCCAGGAACCAGAGCAGCTGTTCCTGTTCTTCTCACCCAGAAACTGTATAGATGTTCCTGTTCTCCCCCAGGAACCACAGCAGCTGTTCCTGTTCTTCTCCCCAGAACCAGAAAGATGTTCCTTGCCTCCCCAGGAACCACAGCAGCTGTTCCCTTTCTCCCCCAGGAACCACAGCAGTTGTTCCTGTTCTTCCCAGAACCAGAGCAGATGTTCCTGTTCCCTCCCCAGGAACCAGAGCAGCTGTCTCCCTGTTCTTCTCCCCAGGAACCACAGCAGCTGGGTTCCTGGTTCTTCTCCCCCAGGAACCACAGCAGATGTTCCCAGCCCTTCTCCCCCAGGAACCACAGCAGTTGTTCCTGTTCTTCCCCAGGAACCACAGCAGGCTGTTCCTGTTCTTCCCCAGGAACCAGAGCAGCCAGAAACCTGTTCTTCTCCCCAGGAACCACAGCAGCTGTTCCTGTTCTTTTCCCCAGGAACCACAGCAGATGTTCCTGTTCTTCCCCAGGAACCATACAGCAGCTGTTCCCAAGTTCTTCCCCAGAACCAGAGCAGAGTTCCTGTTCTTCCCCAGGAACCACAGCAGCTGTTCTACCTTTCCCCCAGGAACAGAGCAGATGTTCCTGTTCTCCCAGAACCACAGCAGCTGTTCTCTCCCCCAGGAACCACAGCAGCTGTTCCTGTTCTCTCCCCAGGAACCAGGTTAAGATGTTCCTGCTCTTCTCCCCAGGAACCAGAGTATATTGCCCTGGGATACACACAGCAGATGTTCCTGTTCTGAGGAACCACAGCAGCTGTTCCGTCTCCCCAGAACCACAGCAGCTGTTCCGTTCTTTCTCCCCAGGAACCAGCAGATAACCTTGTTCTTCTCCCCCAGGAACCACAGCAGCTGTTCCTGCTCTTTCTCCCTGAACCCAGAGCAGTTGTTCCTGTTCTTCCCCAGGAACCAGAGCAGATGCTGCACCTGTTCTCCCCCAGAACCACAGCAGTTGTTCCTGTTCTTTCCCCAGGAACCAGAGCAGATGTTCCCACCTCCCCAGGAACCAGAGCAGATGTTCCCAGCCTCCCCAGGAACCACAGCAGCTGTTCTTCCTCTCAGGAACCACAGCAGCTGTTCCTGTTCTTTCCCCTGCAGTCCAGAGCAGATGTTCCTGTTCTCCCAGGAACCACAGCAGCTGTTCCTTCTCCCCAGGAACCAGAGTTGTTCCTGTTCTTCCCAGAACCACAGCAGCCTCCCCAGGAACCACAGCAGCTGTTCCTGCTCTTCTCCCCAGGAACCAGGAGAGATGTTCCTGTTCTTCCCCAGGAACCAGAGCAGATTCCTGCCCTTCCCCAGGAACCAGAGCAGATGTTCCTGTTCTTCTCACCAGGAACCACAGCAGTTGGCCCCTGTTCTCCCCAGGAACCACAGCAGCTGAACCCTGTTCTCCAGGAATCAGTAGCAGTTGTCTCGTTCTTCCCCACCAGAACCAGAGCAGTCGTTCCCTGCTCTTCCCCAGGAACCAGAGCAGATGTTCCTGTTCTCCCCTGTCCCACAGCAGCTGTTCCGTTCTTCCCCCAGGAACCAGAGCAGATGTTCCTGTTCTCCCCAGGAACCAGAGCAGATGTTCCTGTTCTCCCCAGGAACCACAGCAGCTGTTCTTCTCCCCAGGAACCACAGCAGCTGTTCCTGTTCTCCCCAGAAACCACAGCAGATGTTCCTGGGTTCTCCCAGGAACACACAGCAGCTGTTCTTCTCCCAGGAACCAGAGCAGTTGTTCCTGTTCTTCCTCCCCCAGAACCACAGCAGATAAAATTCCTGTCTTTCTCCAGGAACCATGGAAAGAGCTGTGTTCCTGTTCTTCCCCCAGAACCAAAGAGCAGATGTTCCTGTTCTTCTCCCCAGGAACCAGAGCAGATGTTCCTGTTCTCCCCAGGAACCAGAGCAGATGTTCCTGTTCTCCCCAGGAACCAGAGCAGATGTTCCTGTTCTCCCCAGGAACCACAGCAGCTGTCTGTCTCCCAGGAACCACAGCAGCTGGTTCCTTGCTCTTCCTCCCCAGAACCACAGCAGACGTTCCTGTTCTCCTGGTGGAACCAGAGCAGAGCCGTTCCTGTTCTCCCAGGAACCACAGCAGCTGTTCTTTCCCCAGGAAAGAAACCACAGCAGCTGTTCCTGTCTCTTTCCCCAGGAACCAGAGCAGATGTTCCTGTTCTTCCCCAGGAACCACGTTGTTGTTCCCTACTTCCCAGGAACCAGAGCAGATGTTCCTAGTTCTTCCCCAGGAAACCAGAGCAGATGTTCCTGTT
>CM027091.1:226980-236980 GCA_015343265.1 Pao palembangensis | reverse complement strand
GAGGAGAGGAGAGAGGAGAGAGGAGAGGAGAGGAGAGGAGAGAGAGGAGGAGAGGAGAGAGAGGAGAGAGGGAGCAGAGGGAGAGTGGGGAGAGGAGAGACGGGGAGATAGAGAAAGAGGGTAAAGGGGGAGAGGAGAGAGGAGAGGAGAGGAGAGGAGAGGAGAGGAGAAAAGAGAGGGAGGGAGAGTGAAGAGGGGAGGAGGAGAGAGGGGAGAGGGAGAGAGGAGAGAGGGGAGAGAGAGGGGAGAGAGAGGAGGCAGAGAGGAGGGAGAGAGGAGAGAGCAGAGGAGAGGAGAGGGGAGAGGGAGGGAGAGAGGCAGAGGAGAGGAGAGGGAGAGAGGAGAGAGAGGAGAGGGGAGAGAGGGAGAGAGAGAGGAGAGGTGAGAGAGGAGAGGAGAGAGAGAGAGAGGAGAGGGGAAAGGGGAGAGGAGAGGAGAGGAGGAGAGAGAGAGAGGAGAGAGGAGAGGAGAGGAGAGGAGAGGAGAGAGGGAGAGAGAGAGAGGAGAGGAGAGAGCAGAGGAGAGGTGGGTGGGAGGCAGGCAGGAAAGGCAGGAGAGGAGAGGAGAGAGAGAGAGGAGTAGTAGAGAGGGAGAGAGAGAGAGGCAGAGGAGAGAGAGAGGAGAGAGGGGAGGGAGAGAGGAGAGGAGAGAGAGAGAGGAGAGGGAGAGAGGAGAGGAGGAGAGAGGAGAGGAGAGGAGAGGAGAGAGAGGAGAGAGAGGAGAGAGAGAGGAGAGGGAGAGAGAGGGAGGAGAGGGAGAGAGGAGGAGAGAGGGAGAGGAGAGGGGAGGAGAGAGGAGAGGGAGAGAGGGAGAGGAGAGGAGGAGAGGAGAGAGGGAGAGGTGGAGGGGAGAGGAGACAGAGAGAGGAGGAGAGAGGGGAGAGGGAGGGAGAGGAGGGAGAGGGGAGAGAGTGAGAGAGGAGAGGGGGAGGGAGAGGGAGAGGAGAGGAGAGAGAGAGAGGAGGAGAGAGAGGAGAGGGGAGAGGAGGAGGGAGAGAGGAGGAGGAGAGAGGAGAGGAGAGAGAGGGGAGAGGAGGAGAGGAGGAGAGGAGGAGAGGAGAGAGGAGGAGAGAGGAGAGAGAGGAGAGAGAGAAAGAGGAGGAGAGGAGGAGAGGAGGGGAGAGAGGAGAGGAAAGGAGAGAGGAGAGAGGAGAGGAGAAGAGGAGGGGAGGAGACAGGAGGAGAGGAGAGAGGAGAGAGGAGAGGGAGAGGGAGAGGAGAGAGGGGAGAGGAGAGGAGAGAGGAGAGTGAGAGGAGAGAGAGAGGAGAGGAGAGAGGGAGAGGTAAGAGGAGAGAGGAGAGGGGAGTGAGAGACAGAAGAGGAAGAGAGGGAGAGAGGAGAGAGAGGGAGAGAAGAGAGAGAGGAGAAAGAGGAGTAGAGGAGAGGAGAGGGGAGAGGAGAGTGAGAGGAGAGGAGAGGAGGGAGAGAGAGAGAGAGAGGGAGAGGAGAGGGAGGAGAGGAGAGAGGAGTGGAGAGAGAGAGAGAGGGAAGACAGGAAGAGAGAGAGGGAGGGAGAGAGAGAGAGGAGAGAGGGAGAGGGGAGAGAGAGAGGGAGAGGAGGAGAAGAGGAGGAGAGAGTGAGAGGTGGGGGAGAGAGGAGAGGAGAGGAGAGGAGAGAGGAGTAGAGGAGAGGAGGAGGGAGGAGAGGGAGAGAGAGAGAGGAGGAGGAGGGAGAGAGGAGAGGAGTAGAGAGGAAGAGGAGAGGAGGAGAGGAGGAGAGAGGAGGAGGAGAGAGAGAGAGAGAGGAGAGGAGAGGAGAGAGGAGGAGGGGAGAAGAGAGGAGAGGAGAGAGAGAGAGAGGGAGAGGGAGAGGCAGAGAGAGGAGGAGAAAGGGAGAGAGAGGAGAGGAGGGAGAGAGGAGAGAGGAGAGGAGAGGTGGAGAGAGGAGGGGAGGGAGGAGTGGAGAGGGGAGAGAGAGAGGGAGGGAGAGGAGAGAGGAGAGAGAGGAGAGGAGAGGGAGAGAGAGAGAGAGAGAGGGGAGAGAGGGGGGAGAGAGGAGAGAGGGAGAGAGCAGAGAGGAGGAGAGAGAGAGGGGAGAGAGGGGAGAGGAAAGAGGAGAGGGAGAGAGAAAGAGGAGAGAGAGGAGAGAGGAGGGGAGGAGAGAGGAGGAGAGGAGAGGAGGGGAGAGGAGAGAGGAGGACAGGAGAAGAGGGGAGAGGAGAAGAGGAGGGAGAGGAAAGAGGAGGAGGAGGGGAGGAGAGGAGAGGAGGAGAGAGGAGAGAGAGAGGAGGAGAGGAGGAGAGGAGGAGAGAGGAGAGGAGAGAGAGGAGAGGAGAGGGAGAGGAGAGGAGGAGAGGTAGGGGAGGAGGGGTGGAGAGGAGAGAGAGAGGAGGAGAGGAAAGAGAGGGGAGAGGAGAGAGGAGGAGGAGAGAGTGGAGAGGAGGAGAGAGGAGAGAGGGAGAGAGGAGAGGAGAGGGAGAGGAGGAGAGAGGAGAGAGAGAGGAGAGGAGAGGAGGAGAGAGGAGAGGAGGAGAGAGAGAGGAGAGAGAGAGAGGAGAGGAGAGGAGGAGAGAGGGAGAGGAGGAGAGAGAGGAGAGGAGAGGAGAGGAGGAGGAGTAGAGAAGAGGGGAGAGGAGGGGAGAGGGGAGAGGAGGAGAGAGAGAGAGGAGAAGAGGAGGGGAGGAGACAGGAGGAGAGGAGAGAGGAGAGGAGAGGAGGAGAGAGAGAAAGGAGAGGAGAGGAGGAGAGGAGAGGAGAGAGTGGGGAGAGAGGGAGGGGAGAGGGGAGAGAGAAGAGTGGGGAGGAGAGGAAGAGGAGAGGAAGAGAGGAGAGGAGGAGAGGAGAGGAGAGAGGGGAGAGGGGAGGAGAGGGAGAGGAGAGGAGAGGAGAGGAGGAGAGGAGAGGAGAGGAGAGAGGAGAGTGAGGAAGAGGAGGGGGGTAGAGGAGAGGAGAGAGAGGAGAGAGGAGAAAAGAGAGGAGAGGAGAGGAGAGGAGAGGAGAGGGAGAGGGAGAGGAGAGAGGAGAGAGGAGAGAGAGGAGAGGAGAGGAGAGGAGGAGAGAGGAGAGGGAGAGGAGAGGAGAGAGCAGAGGAGAGGAGAGAGAGAGGGGAGAGCAGGAGGAGGAGAGTGGGGAGAGAGGAGAGAGAGGAGAGAGGAGAGAGGAGAGGGAGAGAGAGAGAGGAAGAGGAGAGGAGAGAGAGAGGAGGGGAGAGGGGAGAGGAGAGAGAGAGAGGGGAGAGAGGGGGAGAGGAGAGAGGAGAGAGAGGGAGGGAGAGGGGAGAGGGAGAGGAGAGGGAGAGGAGAGGGAGAGGAGGAGAAAAGGAGAGGGAGAGAGAGAGGAGGGAGAGGGGAGAGGAGGAGAGAGGAGAGAGAGAGAGAGAGAGGAGGAGGAGAGGAGGGAGAGAGAGAGGGGAGAGAGAGGGAGGGGAGAGGAGAGAGAGGTGGGAGAGAGAGGGGAGAGGAGTAGAGGAGAGAGAGAGGAGGAGAGAAGAGAGAGAGAGAGAGAGGGAGGAGAGAGGGAGAGGAGAGAGAGGAGAGAGGAGAGGAGGGAGGAGGAGGAGAGAGGAGAGGAGGAGAGAGAGAGGAGGAGAGGAGAGGAGAGGAAAGGAGGAGAGGGGAGGGAGAGGAGGAGAGGAGAGGGGAGGGAGAGAGAGAGAGAGGAGAGAGGGAGAGAGAGAGGAGAGGAGAGGAGGAGAGAGGAGAGGGAAAGGAGAGGAGGAGAGAGAGGGGAGAGGGAGAGGAGAGAGGGGAGGGGAGAGAGGAGAGAGGAGAGGAGGAGAGGAGAGAGGAGAGGGGGAGAGAGAGGAGAGGAGGAGAGAGAGGAGAGGAGAGGAGAGAGGAGAGAGGAGAGAGAGGGGAGGAGAGGAGAGGGAGAGAGGAGAGGGAGGAGAGAGGGAGAGAGAGGAGAGGAGAGAGGGGAGAGGAGGAGAGGAGAGGAGAGAGGAGAGAGGGGAGAGAGAGAGGAGGAGAGAGGAGAGAAAGGAGAGGGGAGGGAGAGGGAGGAGAGAGGAGGAGAGAGGAGAGAGGAGAGGGAGAGGAGAGAGGAGAGAGAGAGAGGAGAGAGAGGAGAGGGGAGGGGAGAGGAGAGAGAGGAGAGGGGGAGAGAGGAGAGGAGAGGAGAGGAGGAGAGAGGAGAGGAGAGGAAGAGAGGAGGAGGAGAGGAGAGGAGAGAGGAAAGGAGTGAAGAGGAGAGGAGGAGGGGAGAGGAGAGGAGGAGAGAGGAGAGGAGAGGAGAGAGGAGAGGAGGAGAGAGGAGAGGAGAGGAGGAGAGAGGAGAGGAGGAGAGAGGAGGAACCCACAGCAGAGCGAGGGTCCAGAGGTTCCTGAGACCCAGCAGCAGCAACCGTCACCAAGACCCACTTTCCTCTGCAGCCTTCTGATTGGCTGGGCCGTCAGTCTGTAAATGCAGGGGGCGGGGCTTGAGCCTGCAACTGCACCAGCGTTAGCAAGCTGAACTTTAGCCTGAAAAACCGCAGGAGGAGGAGGAGCTGCACAGATGATTGACGTCATCACCTGAACCTCCTAACGTCACCTTGTGCTTGTCAGCCACTCAGGTGCCTCCGCAGCTCCACCCACCAGCAGCTCCACCCACCAGCAGCTCCACCCACCAGCAGCTCCACGGCTGCATCGGATGACCTTGGAGAAGGGAGGAAGTCGGAACATCAGTTCTTCTGCGTTCTTCCTGCTGCTGCTCGTCCAACATGGCCGAGAACCCGACTCCTCTGAATAATTCAGCCTTCCTGCCTCAGACGCGCTCCGCCTCGTCTCCCCCTCCCCTCCCCCGCTCCGCCGGAGGTGGCGGCGGTGGTGTTTCCTGTGTGCCAGCGCCTGCCGGAGGACTGGGGGAGCCGGGGCAGGAGGTGAAATCAGGAAGAGGAGAGCGCACGCGAGTCTGAAGCCGAGCTGACGAGAGCAGAACAAGTTGAGAAAGAGGGCGGACAAGGAGCGGCTGAGCTAGATTAACGGGGGGGGGCGGGGTTAAACAGAGGGCAACCTGCGTGGAGGCGAGAGGAGCACGCAGCTTAGCGAGGACGCACGAAGGGAGCAGGATAACTCCTCCCCCCGCCACCACAACGCAAAGCTCTGCACGCCACGCTCACTCACGCCACCCAGTGACCCCAGGCCCAGCGCTAGCTAAGCAACCGGGGTTAAGTTAGCTAGCTAAGCAACCGGGGTTAAATTAGCTAGCTAAGCAACCAGGGTTAGCTAGCTAAGCAACCGGGGTTAAATTAGCTAGCTAAGCAACCAGGGTTAGCTAGCCTCAGCTGTCACACCCCCATCAAGACCTGAGTCTCCACAGGCTCCTGGTGGATCCAACCAAACATCTCTGCCTAAGAGAGCAGAACCAGGACCAGAACCAGCAGAACCAGCAGAAGCATCTCCACAAGCTGGAGGAGAAACGACCCAGAGCCAGAACCCAAACCAGCAGGTTCTCCCAAAAAAGCGGGAAACCAGCCGGGTCAAAGGTCAGAACACGAGGTCAGGAGTTCTAGAAGTCAGATCCAGGTCTGAGGGTAGTGGTTGTTTGGATCAGAACGCTCACGTTTCCATTTGTTTGCGATAAAGATGAAACACATTTGCTTTGAACGTTCTTCGGACCTGCAGTCTGATGGGAACCAGGAGAGTAAACGGACTTTAGCTCTGAGTAAAGTCCCCTTCTCCGCCGCGTTTTTGGTGCGCACCACTCCTCGGAAAGTGCCCTTTTGAAAGTGCCTGGGGGCGTGTTGTCGTCTGCCGACGCAGGAACGGCCACCGTCCTTGTCCTGCTGGACCTGTCCTGCTGGACACGGCTGACCGTGACATTCTGATTACCAGGCTGCAGGACTTGGCGGTACGTCTGGACCAGTCCTGAGCTGGTTCTCATCCAGAAGCTTCAGTGTGTCAGTCAACCACCAGAGGCGGAAGCCTGCCGACCTAGCTTATGGCGTGCCCCAGGGTTCTGTTCTGGGCCCGCTCCTCTTCCTCTCGGTGATGTTCCCTACCACCTTTGCTGATGACCTACACTTATACTGCTCGTTTAAGGCACCAGAGGCACGTATAAATTAGCTGTTTGGCTAGCGTGAAGCGGTGGCTAGGTGATAACAGCCTTCAGCTAAATTCAGAACCGACGCTCACAGAAAGGGCCACCAGTGGCTTCGAGCAGCAGCTGGATCCTCAGTACCTGAAGCCCTACAGCCACGCCGGAGCCTCGGCTCAGAACCTGCTGATGGGTCAAGAGCCGAGGAGACGGGGCTTCAACAACCTCAAAGCTCGTCGCTTTAATGACGTTCTTAGTCCTCCGCCCTCAGTCAGTGCTGCTAGAGGACCTCCTGCCCCGGTTTAGCTTAGATTTGATCCATATCTCTATTTCTAGCCTGTTTTTGCCTGTGTTTTATTGTCTCTTTTCTTTCTTGAAGCACTTTGTGACCTCTGTCTGAGAAAGTGCTCTACAAATAAAATGTACTTACTTTTGGATTTTTTATTTAATCAACGATACGTTAAACTAACATAAATAAAATTTTATCAACAAAAGGCACACAGCTCAAATAGGACCAGGGAGAAGGTGTGTACACTTGGCTCCGCCTGCTGGAGGCGGAGCCCCCAGAGAAGGCAAGAACAGGGGGCCAGCGTCTGCGCCCTGTGGAACCTCAACCTGGAGGTCCAGCATGTCTGTTTGGAGCAGTCCAGATGAGTCCAGTCCTGGAAGAGGCTGCCAGACACACGTCCACCGAGTCAAACCTTTCAGATAAAAGCACGCCACCATGGCGGGTCCGGGCTCAGCGGGCTCACCGCGGTCACCACGGTCACCGCGGTCACCACGGTCACCGCGGTCACCGGGACGGAAGCCTTTGCTTGGCTGAGCCGGTCCTACCGGTCCTGGTGGGACACCAGCAGTCCAGACCGAACCCTCGGCCTCGGTTCCACCTGGACTCGTCCCATCGAGGCTGCGGGTGTGGTTCTCCTCCGGCCGTCCGGTCCCAGTGCAGCAGCGTCTGCTTTGGTCCCCAAACCTGTCTCAGACCAGTTTGCCCAGTTTAGTAGCTGATGCCTCTGAGCCAACAGCATCCAAAGCTCCGCAGCCTGGCAGGAGGCTCCGCCCATCTCGCACCAATAAACTACAAAAGAGGGAGGCCTCAGACGGCCACGGTGCTGGGCACCTCCTCGTAGTGGATGATGAAGTAGGGGTAGCTCTGGTCGTCGTTGAAGATGACGTAGATCTGCGGGTCCACCCAGTTGTCCACGCAGGAGTCAAAAAGGTCACTGGAGGGGTCGCGGGGGTTGATGGGCGGAGGCCGCCGCATGGAGGGATTCCCCACGGTGAACCTGCGGAGCCAGAAGAGGAGAGGGTCAGCTTGGTGGCGCGGCTCTGGAGCGCGGCTCTGGAGCGTGGCTCTGGCGCCGGACCCACCTCCCCGTCAGGACCTTGGCCAGGAACATGCAGTGCACGCCTTTCGGCGAGCGCTTGGAGAAGTTGTGGGAGTAGACGGCCTTGCGTGCGAAGTAGGAGCCCTGGCCGAACATGGTGGCGTGCTTGCCGCACACCCGCGGGTCAAAGTTGTGCTTGCAGATGCCTTCGACCACGTCCGCCGAGGTGCCGTGGAAGAGGTGGCGCTCGCACAGCAGGCGCTCCATCTCCGACATCCGCCGCCACATGTACTCCTTCTTCCTGTTGGAGAGAGACAGGCAGGAAGTGGAGGCCGAGGTCACTCAGGTGTTTGCGGCGGCGAGAAGCCGAGCACATTTCCTGCTCCGACGCCGCGATCGCAGCCTTGCGAACGGAGAAGGACGTGCAGCTAGTCCCCGTTAGCACGCTGAGCACACCCTCCCACCACTCCCAGCGGGAGAGGGGCCGTGACCCGGGCCTGACCTTCCGCGACCCCGAGAGAGCGAGCACACACATCACAAGCCCGCCGACAAGGAGCAGAGAAGCTAGCGCGCAGCTAGCGCACACGCTTCCTCGCGGTGGAACGGCGTGCTTCCCGGACCTGCCCTGCTCCAACCACAGCCGCGTGTGCTAGCGCTCCAGCGCCGCTCCCCCTCTTCCCCACGCTGCTGCAGCGCCCCTGCAGGCTGCGAAGGAAACCCTGTTTGCGTCAGCGTCCGCAGACTGGCAGCTGCGAGTTCCCAAGCAGACGCGCAGATCCGAGGCCAGGCTTGAGGGAACAAAGGCGCTGCCCTTCTGTCCCGGCCCTGTTTCACCTCCCCTTCCTTTGTTCCACCAACACTGTTCATGTTTTAAAGAACGTCAGCTCATCAGCTCCTTTCCTTCCATTTTCAACCACTTCTCAACTTCTGTTTTCGCTTAATACAAACTTAGATTCAGAGTTAATTAAACTGGCTTTTTCAATGTAACTACCTGAAGTTCAGGCTTTAACAAACTCACTACAGCGGTTTGTTTTCTGTGGATTATTATTATTATTATAATTATCTTAAGCAAAAACTTAGTTGGGGGAACGTGCTAGCTAGCAGATTAGCCGCCGCATTGATGACAGTAGTGACTCAGCGTTTCCACAGAGCTGTAAACAAAGCGTGTTAGCTAGCAGACTCCTCTCAGTCATGATCACACTGCTAGCACACAGCTAACTGCTGCTAATTACCGTTAGCTTAGCTCGCTGTTTCCGCTCTGCGGACTGTTAGCAGAGACCGGATGTTTCCTTTGGAGGTGCTGCAGCAGCAGCGTTGTGCTATCATGCTAAGCTAACTGCAGCTTCCACATTTGCTCTGCGTTTTCTTTTCTTTTTAAGGTTAAATTCTTTCGATCTGCCCCCACACGGGTCTTCAGTGACGTCAGACAGACGCGGCGTCCTCACCTCTTGTATTTCTCCCAGAGAAAGGGATTCTGGACCCGCTGGATCCTGATGATCCTGAACTTGGTCTCTGAGACCGTCTTGTGGAAAAGGCTGTAGACGGTACGGTAGCTCCGGTCCTCCCGGGACACCGGCACCTGAAGGAAGTCCTGGTTCATCGTCATGGGCAACCACGTCTCTGGGAAAAGGCTGGGGGGGCTGGTGGTTGTTGGAGAGAGGGGGTGTGAAGTGGAAACGTCCAGGAATGAGGAGGAGGAGGAGGATGAAGGACTAGGAAGTGGAGAAGAGGAGCGACCACCCAAAGTCCTGGAGACAACCAGAGAGAACAAAGGTAAGTTCAACACTCCTCTTTTACCTGCTGAGGAGGACAGGGGAGGGGCTAGGGGTTGGCTAACACGAGCTCCTTCAAAGTCCTCATAAAGATAGGACTGTGAGAGAGAGAGAGGGAGAGAGAGAGAGAGAGCGAGGGGGAGAGAGAGCGAGGGAGAGAGAGTTGGGGTATAATGACTCTTGTGGTTCAATGATGGGCGAGGGTACAGTCAGGCAGCGTTAACGTCCGCGATCAGCTGAGCTAACTGGTGCTAACGGCTAATTAGCTTAGACAGGTGAACTCAGGGCAGAGCAGACAGGTGGGGTGTGTCCCCGCTGACCCAGGGCCGGGCCGACTTACAGTCTCCATAAAACCGCCACAGCGGCTGTTTGTGATCTCATCCCACGCCAGGAATCAAACGCGCAACCACACTTGATACTGTTACGAGACTGGCCGTTAGCGTGTCACTCAACCCGACAGCGCTCGGTCTCCACAGCTTAGAGAGCAGCTTTGGTGAGGGCCGCCTGCACCAGTTCTGGAGACCGTTAACTCGGAAAAATAATCGCGAGTGACAAATACGTTGTCTATTTTTTCTTTTTATATTCTATCAGCATAACGAGCTTTAGTAACACACATCCTGTCCTGTCCACCTGAATGATTTACTGACTTTACTGACATCAGAACTGGTTGGCGTGTTGCTGTGGGTGGTGGTCTGCAGACGCTGCTTCACATTTGTTGCGTTAGCGCTTTTGACTGGAACTTTTTTACGACAATTTTCCAGATGTCTTCCTCCAGGTTACTGGGCTCTCCTGTATCGTTAGGATAAAAACCAGAACGCACCCACAGCGGAGCCGGGGTACGAGGCTTTGGACCCAGAACCTCCCCTTCCTCCATGCTGTTATCCTAGCATCTTATCCTAGCCACAGCATCTTATCCTAGCCACAGCATCTTATCCTAGCCACAGC
>CM027091.1:209480-221980 GCA_015343265.1 Pao palembangensis | reverse complement strand
GGGACATGCAACCCCCCCCCCCAACACCTCCGTGTCAGGGCGCTCTGTCCTCAGGTTAGGAGTCTTCATGTCAGTTAACGACAGCACGGCTTTATCACCTGGCCCACACACACACACACACACACAGCTACTACAGAGATTAGCCCATATCCACTCCAGATTATTCTATGGATGAGATTAAGCTGTGCATAACCAAGAGGTCCAGGAATCCCACCTCAGAAGTGTGAGTGAGCAGCACACCCTGACTGAAGACGACAACAAGCACTTCCTGGATGTGAGTCAGCCGAGCAGCTCGGAGCAGTTCCATCACCTCCACCACCTCCACCACCACAGACCGCCTGAACGCTCCAGCCTGTACAGGAAGCAGCGGAGACATCTGCTGCTCTTCCACACCTCTACAGATGCTATCATCTGGTTGCCACGGTGATGTGTGAGAAAGCCGGCTCTGTCCTCTCACACACAGACGCTGAGTGGGTGAAGGAACAACCAGAAGTGGGTGAAGTGCTGCTGCTGGCTGAGCTGGAGATCCTCACAGACGGCCATAAAACCCCAGGCCCAGCAGCTGGAAGCTGCCCAGCAGCAGCAAGAACCCTAAACCTAACCCTAGAGTTAAAGAGAGAGTGTGTGAGTGTGTGTGTGAGAGACCTCCCACTTGTTGACAGTTTACATGATCCTAAACATGACCTGCTGTCAGTCAAAGCCAGTGTTTCTCAAAGTGCGGTCCGTGGACCACCGGTGGTCCGCGGGGCGACCCCCACTGGTCCACGAGGTGACACTTAAATCACATTTTCAAATTTTAAATTCCAATACTTTAAATTCAGTGTAAAATAAGTGTTTCCTGAACTCCCAGGATTTAAAGGATTCATTTTATTGCATATTTCCTGATGCATCTGTCATAGCAGCACCTGCTGGTTACTTTTTGGGGGCTATTTAGAGTCAGGTGGTCTGTGAGTGTCTATTTAAGGGTTCAGTGGTCTGATAAAGAAACACTAAGCTAGGGTTTACAGTCACGGTTCGGTTAAAAGAGGCTAACATGCGTCTCTGGGGGAGGCCACAAAGAAAGGCCAGGAGGAGACCGGACTGGACCGCACAGCTGACAGTTAAGGGCCTCCGCTCGGTGGCGGCGTGGTTAGCAGTGTGAATGCAGCAGTGTTTCGCTAATAAACACACAGCCGTCGCCGTGAATAGGCAGAGCTTAGCAACAACAGGAAATACGTGTCTAAATCTCAGAGAACACACACACACACACACACACACACACACACACACACACACAGCAGTTATCTGGCTGCTGCTGTAGATAACCTGGAAAGCTCACCGACGTGCCCCTGAGAGTCACGTCTGCTGCTGCAGCAACCGCCCACCTGCACCCACAGCAACAACGCTGCTTCTGTGGGACCTCAGGAAGCTCCCCGGCAGGAATCTGAGGCTGTGGCGGCCTGAACACGCTCCAAGGCCCCTGAAGAATGTGGGCCCAGCCCAGCCAGGTGCAGAGAAACGGCTTCTCTGCAAACAGCCGTTAACGAGGCACACGCACTCTCACGTCCACATCAAACCTGCGAGTGTGTGGACACACAAACCTCAAGACAAACACACACCGCTACTCAGGCCTGAGCTACTCATGGAGCGACTGGTCACATGATCTGGAGCGTTGGTAGCGCTAACACTTGCTGGGAGCCAAAGCACGGCTGCAGAAGCCCAGCGCTCCTGAAGAGCAGCGCCTTCATCAAAGCATACTTCTGAGCGTGTTCACGCCTTCTGGGACACATCTGACGGGCGGAGCCTTTCAAACGCACCACACAGAAGCGCAGCAGCTGACAGTGAACCCACGCAGCCATGAATGCACCGCAGCTAGCCCGAAGACGCTAGCGTGGCTGACGTCACGCCACAAATTTGAGCCCTGACTCACTTCTGTGAAACAGGCAGGAAAACTGATATCCAGTGAGAGGGTGTAATCACTGTGTGCGTGTGTGTGCGCGCGCGTGTGTGCGCGTGTGTGTGTACAGTTCAGTTTCACAGGAAGAGCCTGTCTGTGAGTGTGTGTGAGAGTGAAAGAGGTTTATCTCTGCTAGCCCCAGAGCTTCTTGCTAGTGTTGCGCGCGCGCGTGTGTGTGTGTGTGTGTGTGTGTGTGTGTGTGCGCGTGCGTGCCAGCGACCGATGGAAGGAGAGAAGCTGCCAAGCGCATTTGTGACCGCGCAAGGCAAATGGGGGTCAGGGAAGTTGAGCCGAGCGCTGATTCTGACGCAGCTCCAGCCAACGGCGGCGCGAGCCTGGGAAAATACAGGCGCTAGATAAGCAGTATCAGGCTGGGACATGACGTCCCACACACAAGGGCGAGCTAGCTGCTGCTACACATTAACCAGAAGTCACATGACGGTTCCACACACGCACGCAGGCATGCGGCAAGCAGCCGCCTTTGCAGGATCAGGAAGTGAGAGAACAGCAGCGGTGCGAGCCTTCAGCACGCACGCAGAGCCCAGCTGGGGGAGGCCTCTCACTCTGTGAGCACGTCACATGACCGAGGCACCGCTGGCGAGTGCACATGCATGTTAGCGCACAGCCTCTGTCAGCGCCAGCACAGCTTCCTGCGAACCCGTCCACTTCCTGGTGGCAGCGGCGAGGAGCCTGAGGAGCGCGACCGGCGATACTTACTGGAACTTGAGCGTGGCGTGCTCGTTGTCGGGGTTGCAGAACAGCCTCTCCAGCTGCTCCTGCGACTCGTCGGCGATGCTGTGCCACGTCTGAGCGCCGCTCCTGCGGATCTGCCAGTGGTAGGGCAGCACGGTGTGGTGCTGGGCGCAGTCGTTGCCGTACACACAGCGCCCCTGGAGGAAGTCCAGGCAGATGTGCACCGCGTCCGACTGGTGTGTGTGGTACTGCAGCTGTGTGAGCAGCTCAAAGACCAGGTCCAGGGAGGCCTCCTCGCTCTTGTCCTCAAACAGCACCCCGTGGTCGGGCTGCAGCGCCAGGGGAAGGCAGTCCTCAACGCCGCCGCCGCCGTCCTTCAGCGGGAGGTTCCCAGCCGCAGAGGTCAGCAGGTTGTTGTCGTTTCCCACGCCGGCCTCCTGGCGCGGCGTCTGCGCCGCGACCACGGGAGGGACGTCCCTGCCGGGGGAGGCTGCCGCTTTGTTCCCGACTGGCCGGAGGACAGCGCAGCGTGCCTCGGGGAGGGGGCCGCCCACCTTGGGCTCGGCTTGCTGCCGGCTCTCCTCCAGAGCGCCGCCCATCTCCACGTCGCCCTCCCGGGTCACCAGCCCCGCCACTCCAGCTTCTGACGCGCCCTGGTCGGCGGACACCTGGCCCAGACGGGTCTGCTTGGTCACCGCCGCGGCGCACAGGGTACCAGGAGTCCGCCCAGGCCGGCGGCGGGGAACAAAGACCCCGTCCCCAGAAACCAGAGTATCTGAGCGCAGCAGGGTGCTCAGGATGGGGTCCTCCAGGGCCTGCTGGAGGCATTTGGCCTCCAGTTTCCTCTGCTTCTTCTTGAAATGAGGCTTCAGCAGAGGAATTTTGTCAGACAGGCCCACCATCTGCTGCTCCGCAAAACCAGCCCCTCCGTCCACGTCTAAGCTCACATCCAGCGAGATCCCCGTCGGCACACCGTCGGCGGATTTCTGGAGAATGTGCAAACTTTTATCCATGGTTCCCTCTCTCACCAGAGCCGCCCTGAGAGACAGACAGACAGGCAGGCAGACAGACAGGGAGAGAGTGGGTGAGAAGCAGGCTGCGTGGAGACGTCCCTGCGTCGCAAACACAACCGAAAACGCAGCGTTCCTTTCCCTGAAAAGAGAAGCCTCGCCGCCCGCAGTGAAACGAAACCCGTCTATCCGGCCGCCGAGCTGCTGACAGGCGCACACGGGCAGGCTGCTGGGGGAATTTTCTTCAGGAAAAGGGCATGTTGACGCCGCTCCTCGCAGCCGGGCTGCTAACTGAGGCGGAAACAAACATGAGCTAATCCGGCTCCGGAGTCAGCAGCCTCGGACTCTGTGCTGGGGCGACAGTCGCCCTCTTTGGCTTTGATTCGAATGTCACCGGCCTCCTCAGCAACGTCACGCCTGCAATTAGAGCTGCGTCTTCGGATACAATCATCAGAGTTCCAGATCAGGCTTCTCTCTCCCGGGACGCTGGATTTTGATCACGGCGGGCCGATACGCGGCCCCGCCGCCTACGTGCCGCTCACACACCGCCGCCCGAGCAACTTTGCACGTAGGCTACACACACAGACACAGACACACACACACACACACACACACACACACACACACACACACACACACACACACACACACACACACAATGCAGATAAACGAGTCCCCCCCCCGAGCTTCGTTTCACCGCCGCACCACCGCAACTCTCCTCCGCTGTACTTGCCGAGCGAACTCGGAGCCCAAAGAGTTTTAGAAGCCCAACACCGAAGCGTCAGGCTCGACGGACAGGCTGGTTTCTCTCCGGCTTCCCCCGAGCGCAGAAGAGCACCGGAGCGGAGCAAGAAGCCTACCTGCGAGACAAAGTCTGCCGCTCTCCCGACGGCCTCGACACTTGGCTGGGGAAAATCTAGTGCGCACATCCGCGGAGCTTCGAATCAAGTCCGGGGGGGGAAGTAGGCCTAACCGCGCCGGGACTCCTGTGCAGTCGGGTTGGATTTGTCCTGCTCCCCCGCCGGTCGCTCATGCTACCTCGGCCGCTCTCTTTGTATCCGTCCACCGGACAGAAAAGCAACAAAAGCCGCTGAGAGCGGGAGCAGCGGCGGACACGCGCAGCTCTGCGTGCGTCCCGGCTCCGCGCGGCCAGGCCCCGCCCCTAACCTGCTGGGGGCGGGGCCTGGCCTTCTAGCGGCGAGAGGAGGAAGACAGGAGCGCGTGTTTGACGGAAAATGACTAAATATTAACTTAAAACACCACAGACGAAACTGCTGCTTGGGAGGAACGGTTGAGCCTCCCTGTTAGCCCAGCCTGAGGGGCCCAGGGTGGGCAGAAAACAGCCTGCAAGGGGGGCGAGCCACCGTGAGCTTCACAGGAAGTAACGAAAGAAAATCAGCTGTTCCTGGTCAACAAAGCAGCCCACACAGATGGGATCCTCGTCATCGATTCCAGGGTTAGCTCTCAGCGCTGCTCATCCCATCATGGTTGCTAGGATACCCTGCAACGCCGCTCAAAACTAAGATCAACTCGTCATATATTCAAGGCAACGTAAGAGTGACGCTAACGTGGCTCAGTGGAAGCTAACGTGGCTCAGTGGAGGCTCAGTGGAGGCTAACGTGGCTCAGTGGAAGCTAACGTGGCTCAGTGGAGGCTAACGTGGCTCAGTGGAAGCTAACGTGGCTCAGTGGAGGCCAACGTGGCTCAGTGGAGGCTAACGTGGCTCAGTGGAAGCAGGCGTTCGCCAACGGAAGCGTCGACGGCTGTGCATCCCTGCCTGGACTCAGACGCTGGCTGACCACGCCTCGTTTGAGTAACGGGCTTCTTGTAGCCAAGGAGACGGGAATGTTTCAGTGTTAACAGACCAAAGATGAACGCTGGGAACACTTGGACCCTGAGCTGACGTGGCCACCGTGACTCATTTTTAGGCTTATCTGCTGCTATTTACCGGCTGTTTGCTGGCTGTTTCAGGAGGGCGTGCTGTGTTTACTGACTGAGGTTCCCTCTCCTGCCTGTTTCAGCAGCGGTTGTTTTTGAGGAAGCTGCTCTCTTACCGCCTGTAGCAGCTCCAGGAGCTCTCCTTCCAGGCAGACAGCGGCTGTGTGTCCACCGCTGGACTGACGTATCCATGGATACCAACAGGTCTCCAGCATTCCTCCTCAGCTGGCACGCATAAACACATCCCTTGTTCCTGTTCTGACTTGTCCTGGCCACGCCCTGACAGGCAGCCAGTGACGCTAACGTATACACGCTAACGTAGACGTTTGACACTAACATATAGACGTATGACACTAACGTATAAACGCTAATGTAGACATACAGTATGACGCTAACGTATAAATGCTAATGTAGACGTATGACGCTAACATATAAACGCTAACGTAGACATATGACACTAACATATAAATGCTAATGTAGATGTATGACACTGACGTATACACGCTAACGTAGACGTTTGACACTAACATATAGACGTATGACACTAACGTATACACGCTAATATAGACGTATGACGCTAACGTATAAAGGCTAACGTAGACGTATGACACTAACGTATACACGCTACCATAGATGTATGACGCTAACGTATACATGGTAACGTAAATGTATGACACTAACGTATAAAGGCTAACGTAGACGTATGGAACTAACGTATACACGCTACCATAGATGTATGACGCTAACGTATACATGGTAACGTAAATGTATGACACTAACGTATAAAGGCTAATGTAGACGCATAAAACTAACGTATACACGCTAATGTAGACGTATGACGCTAACGTATACACGCTAATGTAGACGTATGATGCTAACGTATAAACGCTAATGTAGACGTATGGCACTAACATATACACACTAACATAGACATATGACGCCAACGTATACACGCTAACGTAGACGTATGACGCTAACGTATACACGCTAGCGTAAACGTATGACGCTAATGTATAAAGGCTAACGTAGATGTATGGCGCTTCCATATACACGCTAACGTAGACGTATGACGCTAACGTATAAACACTAACATACACGTGTGACGCTAATGTATACACGCTAACGTAGATGTATGAGGCTAACGAATAGAAACACTTTGAGAGGTGCGAGAAGGTTAAGGGGCAGCAAACATGCACTGCGAACAGCCTCTGCGCCTGAGAAGAGGTCAAAGGTCAAAGCAGGGGGTTGAGGCTAGCGCCAGCCGACGCCCAGGTGTGGGTTTAAACCAAGCGAGGTCGTCCTGCGCCGGGGCAAAGGTCATCCAGGTCTTATCTGTTCACACAGCAGCAGGTCGCTGAGCAGCTGGCGTCTCCAGAAAGGTCCGTTTTATCCGCCGTCAACGCAGCATCAGCACGCGTTTGGATTTGAATGCTGTAATCCAGAGTTTATTTGAGTTTTACATCCGGAAACCAACGTTTTCCTCAGACTACACACAGATTTGCGCAACGCTTTTGTTTTCAATCTTTGTCTCTGAAGATTCCTTCATGACGAATCGGACCTGTTCCAGGAAATGAAGAGAACGTGAAGTAAAGGTTGTTTCCTTGACAACAACTGAATAAGGGGCGTGGCTAACCACGCTAACATGAGGAAGACAGGGCATGTTTTTCTAGGTCAGGGCTGCAGCCCTGAGCAGCAGCCCAGTCAGCAAACTGCAGCATTGGCAGTCTTGCTGACTGCTTTGCCGTGGTCATCAGCAGCGCTGGGAGAACGCCGCGGCGAGGCTGCTGTGAGGAGACCTGGAATGCGAGGCGTCCTTCACTGCAGCTGTCTCCCTACTCGCTCCTTGTGACACAACATCACTTTGTTCTCCTTATCCAACCGGTCGGGCGACCTTTAGGCTTCTCACTCCCACAGAAAGCAGGAAGTCATAAATCAGGGCAAGGTGAAAACGGCGCTGGTTTGAGAAGAGGCCCCGGCCTCCACAGGCCCGCTAACACCCACGCAGGCTCTCCTGAGCTGACCACGAAGGTGACGATGACCTGCTGCCGCACCAGTTCAAAGCACTGCTCTCAGGCATCCCTGCTACTATGGCAACGCAACGGCAATGCCTGCTTGTGCGCTCCGGTGGGCTCTTTGAAGGCCAGTTCAAGGGTCTGGCTTCAGTTGACGTCTGAGGTTCAAGGAGAGAAAACAGCCAAGAAGAAAGAACAGGGAGGAGAGAGAGATGAAAAGGGGCCACGGAAAGGTTGGGGGTCAGCTAACAAAGGGCTCCCTGGGTCAGGGTTTAGAGGCCAGGAAGTAGCACAACAATATCAGGCCCTGGAGGTCAGGTCCTCCCGCCCCCACCAGCCCTCTCCCACACACCCAGAGTGCTTTCACAAAGAACGTCGATCAAAGGTGAGGGGCCGCAGAGAGGGGGCCCAGAAGAACAGATTAGCAGCTGCCGGTGTTAGCTCATGCGCCATTGGTTAGCAAGGCTTTAGCTACAAACGCTGACATTTTCCCAGAGGCTAACTCAAACAAGCCTAACTTAGCTGGTTAGGGCTAACTCCACCCCTCACTGCTGTTTTCAGACCTTCTGTCCCCGAGCTAGCCTAGCCAGCTAGCATAGCCAGCTAGCATGGTCATGCTAGCTGGCCATGCTAGCTGGTCATGCTATCTGGCCATGCTAGCTGGCCATGCTAGCTGGTCTTGCTATCTGGCCATGCTAGCTGGTCTTGCTATCTGGCCATGCTAGCTGGCCATGCTAGCTGGTCTTGCTATCTGGCCATGCTAGCTGGCCATGCTATCTGGCCATGCTAGCTGGCCATGCTAGCTGGTCTTGCTATCTGGCCATGCTAGCTGGCCATGCTAGCTGGCCATGCTAGCGCGTCAGTCACCTGAGATTAAAGCTGCAGGTTATTTAGTAAAATCCTGAAAAGTCATTTCAAATCGACTATGTTGACGTATGAACAGAACAAACAGATTCATGTGGATTCATGACACACACACACACACACACACACACACACAGCTGGTGTGGGTGGGAACAGCTGGTGGAGGTGAGCTGGAGGGACGGGAGCCAACGAGCTGCTGCAGCAGGAACTGCAGAAGTGAGATAGAGAGAATGCTGATGGGCGGAGGAGGAGCTGCAGGAGCCTCCACCACGCCACCCCTGGAGGGGCTGCTGTGGTCCTCTCTGCTGACCTCAGCCTTGTTTACCGCCTGCTCCGCCTGCTCCGGGATGATCTCCTCCTCCTTCCCTCTCCTCTCCTCTGCTTTCCTTTGCTCTCCTTCTGTTTCCTTTCTTCTCCTTCTGTTTCCTTTCTTCTCCTTCTGTTTCCTTTCCTCTCCTGTTTCCTTTCCTCTCCTCTCCTGTTTCCTTTCCTTTCCTCTCCTGTTTCCTTTCCTCTCCTTCTCCTTCTCCTGTTTCTGTTTCCCTTCTCTTTGTGTCAAGCTTCAAACGTGCAACAACAGATAAGAACCTTCAACCTGCGATGAAGATGATGAAGATGATGATGATGAAGGTGATGAAGATGAAGATGGTGATGAAGGTGATGAAGATGATGAAGGTCTGAACTGTTACTGCCAACACGATGACATCATCAGCTCATCAGACCCCCCATGACCCCTGTCTGCCTGTTTCTGTCTGCCTGCTTCTGCCTGTCAGAGGTGAAGGATCGAGAGCTTGGGCATCAGTCTTTTCATCCATCTGTCCATCCTTCCATCCAACCTAGACCTCCAGTCAGTAAGTCCACTCACCCCCTGACCCCTGACCCCCTGACCCCTGACCTTTCATCTGACGGTGAGAAGACACCACGAAGGTCTGAGTCCTTTTATGAGAGGAGCATTCAAAACAGTCAGGTTAGCCTGTATGCTAAGAGCATGCTAAAGGCTAACTGCTCTCTCATAAAAACGAGAGATGAAAGGACGACAGGAGAGAACAGAGAAGCTGGAGGAGCTGACCTGTTCCCCCAACAGGGTCAGAGGAGCTGGACTGAAGCTGAAGACACACACACACACACACACACACACACACACACCCATCAACAGAACAGCCGGTGGGAGCACAGGCTGCTTGCCTACTGCTGCCCCCTGCTGGTGTGGAGGGGGACTTCAGGCCGTGACCTCCTGCTGCCCCCAGCTGGTGTGGAGGGGGACTTCAGGCCGTGACCTCCTGCTGCCCCCGGCTGGTGTGGAGGGGGACTTCAGGCCGTGACCTCCTGCTGCCCCCGGCTGGTGTGGAGGGGGACTTCAGGCCGTGACCTCCTGCTGGGTCTAAGCTGGCGACCCCAACAGTCGGTAGAAGAGGCGATACCTGACCCGGGAAGGGCCCATCTGACAGGAAGCCTCTTGGGCTCAGACGTGAACCCAGAGCTCAGGCCCTGGCAGCGCTCGCGGCGCACACATGCGTCCCTCGGCGTGCTGACACGCTGGAGCGAGCGGTGCGGCTCCTCTGCAGGCAGCCACGTGCGCCTACGTGAGCAGGATGGAATCTGCGGCGTGCTCCGGAAGCAGGCGGCGAGCAGCGGGCCAACCAGCAGGGCTCCTCTCAGCTGTTTCCCAACCGCTGCGTGACATCACCGCGGTAACCGAGAGGAGGAGGAGCCCAGGCTGGTGGAACCCGCTCATCCCAGCAGGAAACGCCTCGGAGCATCGTGGGACCGGGGCCCGTCGTGGACCGGGGTCGGAGCCTCGTGCGCTGCCCATGTGGCACTTCCTGTCTTTCTGCTTTGATTGTTCTACCAGCTCTTGGTTTCTTTCACCTCTCAGGTGTTCCAGCTGGGCTGAAGAAGAAGAAGAAGAAGAAGAAGAAGAAGAAGAAGAAGAAGAAGAAGAAGAAGAAGAAGAAGAACTACTTCCTGGTTTGCTCAAGCGGTGTTTGCTCACCAGCTGAACTTCAGACCTGCTTTATTACTTCATTTACATCCCCCAAACCAGCAACACACCAGCAAATACGTGTGTGTGTGTGTGTGTGTGTGTGTGTGTGTGTGTGTAGGAATGTGCTTTGCAGTGTTAGGCTAATGGGGGGTCTGTGGTCTTGCGTGTGACTTCCACACACACCCTAACCCTGTAATCCACTTCTCACTGGGAGACCCTAATTACGAGTGGGGCACACACACACACACACGCTCACTCGCATGTAAACGTGCAGGAAGGGCCGGCACGCTTCCAGTCCCGCATGCACGCACACAGGAAGTGGGCTCGCACGCTCGCGCCCACAGTCAGAGTAATTGCCTGCAGCAGCAGCAGTCAGGAGACGCAGCCGGTGCAACCTGAGACTCATGAGGCTCCACACACACATGCACACGCACACACGCGCGCGCACACACACACAAGCACACACACGCGCGCGCACGCGCACACACACACGCACTTTCACTTTGTCCAGCATTACTGCTGATTTCCCTCATTTTAGCACGCGTGCTAAGGCTCCTGGGCTTAGCACACGTGCTAAGGGTCTGGTGCGATGTCGCGGCTGTGGCCTCGGACATGTTGAGCCTGTCTTCAGCTTGTCCAAACAAGCGTCTCCAGAGTGATGCTGTCCCCAGTGGACAGCACTCAGGAGGGCCGTTTCACCTCGTCCTGACGCGTGTCTGCTGTCACCGCCCGGCTGTCTCTGCACGCAAACATCATCATCCTCATCAGATGTTCACTTCTGTTCCACTACAGGAAACTACAATCTGATGTCGGGCGGTTGCTCTTCCTTCAGTCTACCTGGTTGTCGTAGCAACACAGTGGGAAGGTGACCTCCAACACGCTGACTGTCTGGAGTCGCTGGCCTGAGTGTGACGTTCTCCAGGTCAGAGGTAGCTGGTGTTACAACCACCACCCTGCTCGGTGGCAGGGCCCCGGGGGTGGATGAGAGCCGCCCGGAGTTCCTCAGGGCTCTGGATGTTGTAGGGCTGTCGTGGTTGACACGACTCTGCAGCGTCGCGTGGACATCGGGGGCGGTACCACTGGACTGGCAGACCGGGGTGGTGGTCCCTCTTTTTAAGAAGGGGGAGCGGAGGGTGTGTTCCAACTACAGGGGGTCACACTCCTCAGCCTCCCTGGAAGGTCTATTCAGGGGTGCTGGAGAGGGTCCGCCGGATAGTTGAACCTCGGATCCAGGAGGAGATTCAGGAGGAACTGTGGACCAGCTCTACCCCCTCAGCAGGGCCCTTGAGGCTGCGTGGGAGTTTGCCCAACCAGTCACCAGTGCTTTGTGGATCTGGAGAAGGCATCCGACCGTGTGCCTCGGGGAGTCCTGTGGGGGGTTCTCCGGGAGTATGGGGGTCGCCCCTGGTACGGGCCGTCTGCTCCTGTATGACCGGGTGTGTCAGAGTTTGTCCGCATCGGCCAGTAGTAAGCTCGAACTTGTTCCTCGTGAGGGTTGACTCAGGCTGCTCTTTGACCTTTTATGGACAGAGTTTCAGGTGCAGCCGTATGCTGAGGGGGTCCGGCTTGAGGCCCCAGGATCGGGTCTCTGTTTCTTGCAGATGATGTGGTCCTGTTGGCCCCATCGGTCCGTGACCTCCAGCTCTCGCTGGACCAGTTCGCAGCCGGGATGAGAATCAGCGCCCACCTGAGACACAAAGACACAGGTGGTGACCTCTGACTCCTGGTCACACCTGAGGTTCTCAGGCCATGGTTTCAGCCGAAAAAAGGTGGAGTGCTCTCCAGTCGGGAGGAGATCCTGCCTCTAAGTGGAGGAGTCCAAGTACCGGGTCTGTTCACGAGTGGGGGAAGGATGGAGCGTGGAGGTGGACAGGCGGAGCTCTGGTTTTACTATCGGTTCGCCTCCCACCTCACCTGTGGTCAGGAGCTTTTGGGTGTGACTGTTGAACAAGATGGTGGGAACAAGCGGCTGAATTGGAGTTTCCTCCGCAGGGGGCTGGACTGTCCTCAGAGACAGGGAGAGGAGCCTGCTACCAGGAGGAGCTCGGAGGAGCCGCCTGCTC
>CM027091.1:166980-204480 GCA_015343265.1 Pao palembangensis | reverse complement strand
TTCGTAACAGGGCGTCCCTGAATGCCTCTCTCCTGCCTAGTCCCATAAGTCCTCCCACACCCTATAATTAGCGTCACCAGGGCAACCGGGGAAAATGTTGCGTATTCTTGTAAGTGCAGAAGCGAGTGAGCGCGTCAGCCTCACAGTGAGGCCTCTTTTATGACCTGCTGCCTAGCACTGTGACCTTTACCACAACCAGAAACGGACTAAAACAGTGTAACGAGTGTACAGGGGTGAGGTGCCTGGCGACAGGCAGCTCCAGGGACCCGGGATCTTCACTGGCTCAGTTTTGAATGTTACAGCAGATATTTTTACCGCACCTTTTTTGGTCTTTAATCAAATCGGTGAAGAGTCTGGTTGCAGACCTGTCGCCTTCCAGGGCCGACTCCTCTCTCAGGCCCAGAAAAAACAAACTCTTTAGCGCGTCTCCTAAAAGAATCCAACCACCGTGTCAGACGACCTGACGCTTTGACAGGAAATAAGATAAAATAAGCACCAAGATGTGCGTCACCACCGCAAATGTGCTGTGACCTTTATACGCTTCAGTGGCTGAGAAATCGCAGTTCTTCTGCGTAATGTGGGCCCGCAGGAATGAATGGGAGAGGCCTCTGAACTCACACAACGCCTAGCCTCATGCTAAAATAGAATCAAACAACTCTGAAGGTCAAAGCATCAAAGAAGCTGTGATGTTTCATCTTTCTGATCAAAGGAGCTTTGATTCAAAGCAAGATACTAGCCCAACGTTGTGACATCGTTTTACTACTAACGCCTGCATCAGTGGTATCCAGCAGCCAGTCAGCGACTAGAAACACAAGATGCAACAAGGTAAGATACTAACTAAAGACACCCAGTTCTTTGTGCCTCAAAGTGTTCAGAATTTAAGAAAAGAATGTTTTTCATGTAACAATGAAAGTGATTCATTCATATTTATAGTTAATTGAGTAATTAAATAAGAGCAAAGCCTCCAGGCGCAGGTGACGGTGAACACGCTCGCCTCTGGCTCCCCCTGCTGCTCAGTTGAGTTATTACAGCGTTGTGAAGGCAGCGACGTGAACACAATGTTCTCGTCCAGTTCTTCCAGAGTTCTCTGACTCCAGCTGTCCCAGAGAGACTCTTTACAAAGTCAGACTGCCAGAATCAGCAGGATTTATGTTCCTGTTTCACTGACAACCTGCCAGACATGAGACAAGGTCTTTGAACTGTACAGTCATACACTGACCTGTCATACACTGTGTACGACCCAGCTCTTTATACTTTAGCATATTTATTGCTATAAAGAGAGCCTAAGCGGCTTTTCGTGATCGGAGGATAAATATCGTAAAAGTCTGGTCTTTCCCGTCAATGACGTCATAGTTACAGTTGCTTATGTGGCGTTTCTTTCTTCGGCTTTTCCGTAACGTTAATAAAACCGCTGGACTTCAGAGGGATTTGTCTGCTGTTCCTCCCACTGCTATGTACAGAAATAATAATAAATAATGATTATTGGGATTATGAATAATCCCAAAGCTAAAGCTAGCTGTAGCTCAAGTCAATCCCAAAGCTAAAGCTAGCTGTAGCTCTTTGAGAGTCTCACTCTCAGCCTCTCTCACCACAATTGGAAGTCAGAAAAGCCAGTTTTATTAGCCGTGGTGTATCGGCCACCTGCAGCTGCTTACACACACTTCCTGGCTGAGTTTTCAGACTTCCTGTCTAGTTTAGTGGTCAGTACAGATAAAGTCATTATAGTGGGTGATTTTAACATCCACATGGATGATGATACTGACAGTCTTAAGACGGCGTTTAACTCACTGATAGATGCAGTAGGTTTCTCTCAGTTAGTAAATGAACCGACACACTGTCATAATCACACTCTGGACCTGGTTCTCACCTGTGGTCTAGAACCTGAGAACCTGGTAGTTGTTCCCCAGAACCCCTCCTCTCAGACCACTCACTTATAACCTTTGACCTCACTCTAGCAGCCCAGCAGCACATGACAGGAAGTTTTACTACAGCAGGTGTCTCTCTGAAGATACCAGAGACAGATTTGTAGCTGAAATTGCAGCGGTGCTCCCTCTAGCGCCTCCTACTGGTGCAACAGATCATTCTGATCTAAATGTTACTCCTGCAGATATTGACTGCTTTGTCAATGTCACTGCAGCCACACTGCGTATAGTTTTAGATTCGGTTGCCCCACTGAAGAGAAGGTTCACACACCATAGAAGACTGGCTCCGTGGTATAACACACATATCCGAACTCTTAAGCAGGCATCAAGACGGATGGAGAGGAAGTGGTATTCAGCCAGATCAGCTGATTCCCAAAGCGCCTGGAAAGACAGCTTACTAACATATAAGAAGGCCTCCGTAAAGCCAGAACAGCTGACCACACTTCATTAATAGATGCAAATAAGAACAACCCGCGTTTAACACCATAGCAGGTTGACAAAGAGTCACAGCTCGGTTGAGCCTTCTATTCCTGCAGCTCTTAGCAGTGAAGACTTTATGAGTTTCTTCACCAATAAAATCACTAACATTAGAGAAAAGATCGATCAAGGTCGCTCCATGACAACTGATGAGCTGCCCTTGTTAGCAACCCCGTCTAGTCCTGATCCACCTCTGGACAGCTTCCTGCCCATAGATCTCCCTGAGCTGACCTCCAGCATTAATGGATCTAAACCAACCACATGTCTCCTGGACCCCATCCCAACTAAGCTTTTCAAGGATGTCTTTCCTCTGATTGGGGCGTCAGTATTAGATCAGATCAACTTATGTTTGACAACAGGTTATGTACCTCAGGCATTTAAAACTGCTGTTATCAGACCTTTACTTAAAAAACCTTCACTTGACCCAGGCGTCTTAGCAAATTATAGACCGATATCCAACCTCCCATTCATCTCTAAGATACTTGAGAGGCTGGTTGTCAGTCAGCTAACCGATCACCTAAACAGGAATAGTCTATTTGAAGTGTTTCAGTCTGGTTTCAGAGCTCATCACAGCACAGAAACAGCACTGGTTAAAGTCACTAATGACCTCCTCATGGCATCAGACCGTGGACTTATTTCCGTACTGGTTTTACTGGACCTCAGTGCTGCCTTTGACACTGTAGATCACAGCATTTTATTACAAAGGCTACAACATGAGATTAGGATCACAGGGACAGCTCTAGACTGGTTTAAACCTGATCTATCAGATCGATTTCATTTTGTTCATGTTAATGATGTTTCCTCTGAGTGTACAAAGGTTCATCATGGTGTTCCACAGGGTTCAGTGCTTGGGCCAATCCTGTTCACTCTTCACATGCTCCCTCTAGGGAATATAATTCAGAAACACGGCATAAATTTTCATTGCTATGCCGACGATACGCAGTTGTATCTATCCATGAAACCTGATGAAACAGAGCCGTTAGCCAGACTCCAGGCATGTCTCAAAGACATAAAAGACTGGATGACCTCCAATTTCCTTCTTTTAAACTCAGACAAAACTGAAGTCATTGTTCTTGGAGCTAAACATCTGAGGACTAGATTATCAGATAGCATTCTCTCTGGATGGCATTACTTTGTCCTCCAGTACGGCTGCAAGGAACCTGGGAGTTATCTTTGACCAGGACATGTCATTTCTCCCTCATATTAAACAGCTTTCTAGGACCGCCTTCTTTCACCTCCGTAATATTGCCAAGATCAGGAGCATCCTGTCACAGAGTGATGCTGAAAAACTGGTCCATGCTTTTGTTACCTCTAGACTGGACTACTGCAACTCATTACTGTCAGGATGTCCAGATGATTCCATTAAAAACCTGCAGCTGATACAGAACGCTGCAGCCAGAGTTCTGACAGGAACCAGCTCCAGGGAGCAGATCTCTCCAGTTTTAGCTTCTCTTCACTGGCTTCCAGTGAAATTTAGAATAGACTTTAAGATTCTCCTTCTAACATATAAAGCTCTAAATGGACCATCTCCATCATACCTGCAGGATCTCATAGTTCCGTATATTCCTAAAAGAACACTCAGATCACAGAGGTCAGGTTTACTGGTAGTTCCTAGAATTCATCAAAGCAGACTGGGAGGACGAGCTTTTAGCTATCGGGCAGCTTTACTGTGGAACCAGTTACCAACCTGGGTCTGAGA
Organism: Pao palembangensis; assembly: GCA_015343265.1. NCBI lineage: Eukaryota > Metazoa > Chordata > Actinopteri > Tetraodontiformes > Tetraodontidae > Pao > Pao palembangensis. Next base: position 200,382 of record CM027091.1, on the reverse strand, counting down.
GGCAGACACCACGTCTGCCTTTAAGATCAAACTTAAAACCTTTCTGTTCACTAAAGCATATAGCTAGCCTCAAACCAAGTGTGTAGGGCTGACAGATCGTGTTTAGTCAGTTTTCACAGCTACAGCTAGAATAGGCTCATCAGACTCTTATTCTTCAGTCTTTAGCACAGCTATGCTGCTATAGGCTACGCTGCTGGGACACAACCATGATCCACTGTCAGCACCTGCCTCTGCTGTTCCCTGTAAACCTGCCTCTGCTGTTCCCTGTAAACCTGCCTCTGCTGTTCCCTGTAAACCTGCCTACACCGTTCCTCTTTTATAACAACCTGCTATGCTGGATTATATATATACGTGTATATAATATTATGTCTGATATGTTTGTATTTCTATGATTGTATTTTGTTTGTATTTCTATTATTCTATGATTGATCTGTTCTCTCTCTCTCTCTTTATTCTCTCTGTCCTGTCTCCCTCCTCTTCTCCTCCTTTACTCAGCTGACTTTCAGCAGGATGGTTCCTCCTTGTCAGCCTGGTCCTGCTCAAGGTTTCTTCCTGTTAAAAGGGAGTTTTTCCTGCCACTGTGCTGACCTGGTGGTTCCGGCTCTGGGTTTCTACCCCTGTAAAGCACCTAGAGACAATTTTATTGTAAAAGGTGCTATATAATTTAAATTGAATTGAATTGAATTGAATTGAATAATGAACATTCTCCACAGTTAATAAAGCTTTTGACTAAGATAATCTGCAAGTTAAAATTTACAAACTCTGACACAAGAAATCTACTTCCCTTTTAATCCTGCAGATGCTGTAGTTTCCCAAAACATCAAAATATTGTGATTGTTTGTTTATGTATTTATATATATGTGCACTTCACATTTCATATGTGCACATTTGTCTTCTTCGCTGTTGCTTGACGTTCTTTGGTTATCGTTCAAGCTGTATCGACGCAACAAAATATTGTTGTGGCCGTGTTGCACCATCAGGGGGCAGTAATGGCATAAAGCTTATTGACCACCTTAAAGCAACGAACAAGAAGAGTCAGCGAGGGGGCGCGAGGATGTGCACACGGAGTCACGTTGCCGGAGCACGAACGTTCTTTGGTGACGTCACTGCCAGGAACTAGCTAGTCTACTTATAAACCTCCAAAGCGCTGCGTCGAGGCCGGCTGCGTGTTAGCTGTACTGACGACTGCTTTTTTCTCCAGAATATGGCCGCGGGTCCTCTCTCTGTATCTTCTAATGCTTCCACAAACAACGATGGCATTCTCATTGGAGATAAAGTCTACGCAGAGGTGTTCCTTACCATCGACAATTCGCTTATACCCGATGAAAGGCTTTCACCGACGCCATCAATGCTCGATGGCCTCGACTTAAATACGGAGACCGACCTTCGCATTCTGGGATGTGAGCTGATTCAGTCAGCGGGCATTCTCCTCCGGTTACCCCAGGTAAGCCTTCCTTCACCAACAATTGTATTCGATGTTCTCACCCACTCTCGTCAGAAAGCCCTGAAGTCCGTGTTACCTTGTTGATAGCATTTGGCTAGCATTAGCATTGGCGCTAACGTGAAGGGGTTAAAATGGCGCCGATCTATTGTACTGGCCTGTTTCCGCTAGCCGGAGCACCAAAGTCACGCCATGTTTTCACCGACAGGTTGCAATGGCAACGGGGCAGGTGTTGTTTCATCGTTTTTTCTACTCAAAGTCCTTCGTCAAGCACAGTTTTGAGGTAAGTGTGGTTGGTGATTGCCAGCCTGAGATTACGCGCTAGTGTTAGCTTAGCTTCACGTTGTGGTTACGTTCGTGGCAGCCATGTTGCCGATACGTTGTAGCTTCAGCTTTTGGACAAAGACAACACGCCTGGAGTTATAATTAACTACAATAATCCGAATTGGTACTTGTTCTTAAAATAACTTAAAAAAAAAAACAGAAAAAAACTACTGCGCTAGTGCCGTAGATTTACTGTAGGGTTATACATGACAACACTTACATGACGGTGTTCATAGAGGTAGCTGGTGTAGAACGTGACTCAGGGGTTCTTAGGAGGGTAAAGCTAGATGAGGGATAGTAGAATGTGGATGAAAATACTCCCTGTATTATTGAAAGTGGTCCTACTTGCTGCAATTCTTTTGCCAGATTGTCGCCATGGCGTGTATAAACCTGGCCTCCAAGATTGAAGAAGCACCGCGTCGAATACGAGACGTCATCAATGTTTTCCACCACCTCAGACAGCTGAGAGGAAAAAAGTAAGTATCTGGATCCAAAATTGGATTCCTTCTACAATGAATTGTCTTGCATCTGCTTAGCGTTCATTTCTGAAAGTACGACGTTGACCTGCTTTTGCTGTGAACTCAACCATTCTAAAGTTTTTCAGTTTCTGAAGTGTAGTTGTCCACATGCAAGTTTGATGTCACTGATTTGCTATCTCACTGAACAGTGGAGTGCTCTTTTGCACACTCCTCTACAAAGGCACTACTGCATTCACATGTGTGCCTTTGTCATTGAAGTACTCTGTACATGTCTGTACTGTAGGCCCTGGCATTAACTTGGCTTTTTTTTCCCTTGCAACCAACTAACAGCGACCAGCTACATTTACCAAAGCCTGGGTGATGTGGAATGGTACGTAAGATGAAGCAGTCGGCATGACAACCATGGTGCAATGGGGGCTCTCTCCTCCCCCAGGGCCACCCCACCCCTCCTGCGGGAGACGCCCATGGTCTGAGCCACCGTGGGCCGCTGGGATCGGGGATGACAGGTTGGCCGAAGGTCCTTGGCCCCTGGGGCACCTTGAGGACTTCTGTGGTTCAGTCTTAAACTTTTGGGTAGCTGTCCATCAATGTGGGGGCCGTTGGGTAATGTAGTGTTTGACTGCTCCTCACCATGCATTCTGTATGTGCTTCAAGAGCATCGATCCATTCACCAAATGTTGCTCATGGCTCTCCTAGAAATCTCACCCTGAAGTCATCATCCAGCTGTGCTTTGACCTTGGCAGGGAGTGCAGCATGTTAGAGCGAAGCTGAGTAACCGTGCTTCTAGTTCAGATACCTGGATCAGCCCTTGATAACTTACCTGGAAGTCTTCAGAAGTCAGGCTTTTGAGCAACTCTGTGGAATCTACAGCTTCCCGACCATGCTCTGCACTCCGTCCAACAGTGGCCTTATGTCACTTGAGTGTGTCCATGAATCAGTTGTGACATTAAAGTGTGAGCTGGATGTCATGTGTTCTGAACCTTGCTCTTTTGAGGCTTCCAGGAGAACTCAGTGTCTACCCCAGGATGTTTGAACAGTTGGCAGAGCTGGTGGCTGGAGCGGGTGGTGATTTGGTGTTTCTGTTAAAGCTGTGACACTGGGTGATGTGGTTGAGGACTGTCTGATCCCAAAGCTTTACTGGAACCACAGGAGTCTCAAAGCCCCACAAACTGTCAGGCACTCAGAGAGAAACTAGCTGCTCCGAGTTGGTTGGAAAGGAAAAAAGAGTTGGTTCAGTCCAAGGGCACGCACTTCCACTTTGAAAGGAGAGAAACATGATTTTATTTTGATTCCTTCACAAACCAGGACTCCGAGTCCATTGATACTTGATCAGAACTACATTAATACCAAAAACCAAGTCATCAAAGCTGAGCGGCGGGTCCTGAAGGAGCTGGGCTTCTGTGTGCACGTCAAGCACCCACACAAGGTGAGTGGCTCCCAGCTGCAGTCTGAGCACGTGCAGCACGGCTGCGCCTCACCACGCCTGTGCCCTCCCTCTGCTTGCAGATCATCGTCATGTACCTGCAGGTGCTGGAGTGTGAGAAGAACCAGATCCTGGTGCAGACGGCCTGGTGAGTAGCTCCGCAGGGGCAGCAGTCTGGGCCAGGCCAGCTGGAGGTGCTGGGACACCTAGTAAAGGATTTGGCCCCGGTCTGGCCAAGACAGCCTCACCTTCTCCACCCAGTAGGCACACGACACCCCCTGCCCCTCCCCCATGGCTCCTGAGTGGTGGGCATCGTGCGTGGCGATGCTGGAACACGCTTTGACTTTGTCCTTTCTCTCTACTCTTTGATTAAAGGCTAGTCCATGCTGCTAAGACCTTAGCCTTTTGCTAGCTTGCAGTTAGCTGTAAAGTAAGCTAACCTCTTTGAGCTGCATTCTCCAGACTCCCCCAGGGTGCTGTCTCCTTCCACACTGGTCCAGTTCTCAGCTCTGGCCCCGCGTCGGCCTGACTCGCTCCACCCTGCTCGTTAGCAGGTCGGTTCAGGGCAGGTGTGCTGAAGCAGCTTGGACAGGAAGTGACTGATGTGCAGCACCTGTGGGGGCGCCCCAGCAGAACCTGGAGCTGTCGCTCCTGCTCTGTCCTCGTGGTGACCTTTGCTCTCGCCTCCCCGCTGGTGCCTTTCCATCCAGGCCCAGCACGTCCTCACACGTCTCAGGACTGCTGCATCAGCCTGTCAGTGACCCCAGCCTGCACACCCTGGTCGTGTGTTCACGCTCGACCTCTGACCTGTGAGAGCTGGACAAAGTTAAATACGCTTCCTGACAAATTCAGGGTTAGGACACCAGGTGGTTTTACCAGACCAGCGTGTGAGTCAGGCGCTTAGCTTGGAGTGGGTGTGGCCCTGGGGTCACCTGAGTGCAGGTGTGAAGCCAGAGTCTTGTGTTGTAGGAACTACATGAACGACAGCCTGAGGACCAACGTCTTTGTGAGGTTCCAGCCGGAGACCATCGCCTGTGCCTGCATCTTCCTGGCCGCCCGAGCTCTGCAGGTAGGAGCAGACGCTGCTGCAGCTGCAGACGTGCATGCCTGGGCCCACAGCTGCAGACGTGCATGCCTGGGCCCACAGCTGCCTCTCTCCTGCAGATCCCGCTTCCATCCAGGCCCCACTGGTACCTGCTGTTTGGAGCCACGGAGGAGGAGATCAAGGAGATCTGCGTCACCACGCTGAGGCTCTACAGCCGGAAGAAGGTTAGTCCCCGCCCAGCCCAGCACCGTCAGCCTGGACGCGCCGCTCTAACCTGTGGCTTCTCCGTGCTTGCAGCCCAACTATGAGCAGCTGGAGAAGGAGGTGGAGCGGAGGAAGGTGTTCCTGGCGGAGGCCAAGCTGAAGGCCAAAGGCTTCAACCCGGACGGGACCCCCGCGCTGGCCGTCGGCGGCTTCTCCCCCGCCTCCAAACCCTGCTCCCCAAACGTGGTCAAGGTGGAGGAGAAGTCCCCCAACCCCCCCACCGCCAAAGCAGTCAAGAAGGAGCCAGACAGCCGCACCCAGATCAGCAAGAGTCCACACAACGGGTAAGGCCCCGGGCACCAGCGCTGGCGCGCACGGCTGCCTGCTGCTCACGCTCCTGTATCTTCCAGGTTGAGGAAGGACGTGAAGCTCGGGAGGAGCAGCAGGAGTCGCTCCAGGTCGCGCTCCAGGTCGCGATCGCGCTCCCCTCGCAGGCAGTAAGAGCGCCCCCTGCTGGACTTCCTGTCTCCAGCGGCGTGCTCTTCTCATGCTCTCTGTTCTCGTTGCAGTTACAACAGCAGGCGCAGCCACTCGGGGACCTACAGCTCACACTCGCGCTCGCACAGCCGCAGTCCGTCGCCCCGCCGACACCCACCCTCGCCCCTCCTCGCCCACGTCAAGTCCAAGGCCAGCCACCACGGCAACAGTGACTCCAAGGCCAGCGGACGCCACGGAAACAGCGGCGGCTCGGGTCACAAGAGGAAGCGCTCTCGCTCCCGGTCGCGCTCTCACACGCCAGTCAAGGTGGAGCGAGATCGGGACAGGGAGCGCGAGCGCGCTTCGTACGAACTCTCCTCAAAGAAACACAAACACGAGCGAGCCGCCGGGCACCGCGCCGACAGGAGGGAGCGGGAGCGCTCCCGCTCCTACGACAGGGAGAGGGAGCGCAGCCACAAGAGCAAGCACCACGGCGCACACGCGGGCCACGGGCGCCATCGGCGCTGAGCTCCGCCAGGAGCCCGCTCTCAACCAAATCCATATCAGTCCAAACCTGCAGCCGAGGTCTTTCTGTCAGCGGTTCATCTCACCCCGGCGTAGCGCCGCGCTGGGGCTAGCATGCTAACCTTGTGGACTTGGAAAAGACGTTATTTACAGTGTAAAGATGGACCAGTGTCCATGTGAATGCTTTGATTTATAAAAGCAGAGGAGTGGCTGCAAGCACGGCGCCAACGTGAGGACAGATGTTTGCACAGCTGGACCGGCAGGTGACTTTTATTTTTGGATCATTGCTAAAGCCGTTTCTATGGTTTCCAACCTTTTCTTTCCTTTGCAGGGGACGCAGACTTGATTTAAAACATTTTATTGTCTTCTTTGTTACACTGGTATGTAGTCTGCACTTGTCCATGTCTGATTTTTATTGAGTAATAAATGAGTACTTACATCCAGTGGTACACAGGCTCCTCTGAGCGTTTGAGCGGGAGCAGCACTGGCGCCGCCAGGGGGCGCTGTTGGACCAAAGGAACTGCAGTCAGCTCCCTCATTTCAGTCCTCTCACACACCTCAGACTTGTTCTGCCTGGCCCAGAGCGGGCGACCGGTCCAGGTTCAAACGTGAACCTTGTCGGAGGGTCTCCAGTCAGCCTGTGACCCTGGACCCGCTTCAGGCCCGTGTGTGTCGAACCCGTCCTGCTCTCGGTTCAGACCGCAGGGCTTGTTTGAAAGCTGGGTACGTGCCTCGTTAACCCGCCCAGGGTCAGGGTTTGGGTCTGCTGAAGCCAGTAATGGTGCTTAACAACTCAACCAGCAGCTCCCAGTCTAAAGGTTCAGGTCTGCCGAAGCCTCTACCTGCTGGGGAAGAGTGCCCTCACACAAAGGTTTCCTCTTCCTGGTGGCTGTCCAGAGGACAATTGAGTCCTCTTCAGGACTGCTGCTTGTCATGGAGTCTGTCAGAGACTGTCGTTGCTAGAGCAGCAATCCTGAACCTGATCCAGTCCACGTTTTACCCCATGCGTGCACAAGAGTTAGGAGGGTTTTTAAACAGAAGCCCCGGAGCCGGATTGTGGACCGGGATGGTGAAACGAGTGTGCATTCGGAGGTCAACAACTGTAACTGACGGTGGTTGTCAAGGTTGCTCATGTTTACACGTCTCTGCTAAACACTGACCTCACGTAACAAACGGCACGTTTCACTGGAGTGGATCAAAGAATCATTTACCTTGTGTGATCCATCTGCAGAAATCTAGACCCCGCCCCCTCTGCAGACACGCCCCCTCTGCAGACACGCCTCCAAACGCCCACCGATGGAACAGGCAACAACATTCGGACGGAAACGTGACGATAAAATTTAGTCACTTCAGATAGCACATCAGGTCTCGCTACGGCTGTTTGCTAATAAAGTAGCTGATTAGCGACTAGCTCGCGTGAGGATGGCCTCCTGGTTGGAGGCGGGGCTTGGACCTCGTGGTTCTCTTCCTGGCCCGTCAGTCTGAGGCTGCAGCTCCAAACAAACACCGAGCCAGGCGAGTGTTGTCTTTGATTTTAGTGGTTACGCTAAGCTAACGGCCTGCTCGGCGCTCGCTGGTGGAACAGCTTCAACCTAACCAACAGCAGCTTTGTGGCGTTTGGCTCCTGCACAGGAAGTAGATTGTCCAGTGACCTGGACACGCCGCGAGCGCCTTTGTCCTGGTCTTCAGGCCTCGTTGATGCAGCAACGTTGTGTGGCGCTGGAGGTTGTTGCTGGGTGGGCGGCGCTCACAGGTAGGTGGTGGCCTCGCCGTGCTCCCTCTCGCGGGCCTGCGCCACCGCCACGTTGAGGCACTGCAGCCACTCCTCCGCGCGCTTCTCGTCCTGGGCTTTCAGCACGTACGTCTTGCTCTCGGTGAAGATCTCAAAGGCGCGAGGCAGGCTGCGATCACGCCGCTTCCTGGCTACGACCTTCGGAAGAGAACACCGTGTGACCTTTGGCGCCAAAGTTGGCAGAGGTCAGAGGTCACGCTCACCTTCACGCTCTGCACCTTGCTCAGCTCGATGGGGACGTCGTCCAGCTCGTCTTTCTGTGGAGGACAGAGACAGGTAAGAACAACAACAACCCTGCTCTGGTTCCTGTGTAGGTGGAGAAACCTTTGACCTTCTGACTTTCAGCTCCAGTTAGCCCAGCTAAGATCCAGACCCAGAACCACATGGCAGAGGGACCCCTGCAGACCGCTCAGAGGAACCGTGGTTCCAGAGGGAGGATGCTTGGTTCCAGAGAGACGGACCCTGGTTCTAGAGAGAGGATGCTTGGTTCCAGAGAGACGGACCCTGGTTCTAGAGAGAGGAGCTTTGGTTTCCAGAGAACCCTGTGGTTTAGAGAGAGGAACCTTGGTTCCCAGAAACCCGGACCTGGTTCTAGAAGGAACCATAATTCCAGAAGAGGAACCTTGGTTCCAGAGGCGGACCCTGGTTCTAGAAGAGAGGATCCTTGGTTCAGAGGCGGACCTGTTCTAGAGAGAGGATGCTTAGCAGTTCTGACCGGACCCTGGTTCTAGAAGAGAGGATGCTTGGTTCCAGAGGCGGACCCTGGTTCTAGAGAGAGGATGCTTGGTTCAGAGAGCGGACCCTGGTTCTAGAGAGAGGATGCTTGGTTCAGAGAGAGCCGGACCCTGGTTCTAGAGAAGAACCTTGGTTCCCAGAGAGGCGGACCCTGGTTCTAGGAACCATAATTCCAGAGGAGGAACGGATTTTCCAAGAGAAGAACCTTGGTTCCAGAGAGAGGAACCCTGGTTCTAGAGGAACCATAATTCCAGAGGGAGGAACCTTGGTTCCAAAGAGAGGAACCCTGGTTCTAGAAGGAACCATAATTCAGAGAGGAACCTTGGTTCCAGAGACGGACCCTGGTTCTAGAGAAGAGGATGCTTGGTTCCAGAGAGACGAACCCTGGTTCTAGAGAGAGGATCCTTGGTTCCAGAGAGAGGAACCCTGGTTCTAGAAGGAAAAACCCTGGTTCCAGAGGGAGGAACCCTGGTTCTAGAAGGAAAAACCCTGGTTCCCAGAGGGAGGAACCCTGGTTCTAGAAGGAAAAACCCTGGTTCTAGAAGGAAAAACCCTGGTTCCAGAGGGAGGAACTGCTTTTTGCTTCCTCTGAGCTCATCAACACAGCGTTGCTGAAGACCAGGAACCGTTCCTGGACCCGTGAGTCCACCTGGAGACAGTGAAATATTTCTTTTTTAGGCGACGCTGTCTGCAGAGCGTGGTATGATCATCAGGCCGTCTGGTCTTCAGAGCAACCATGTGAGCGTTTATATATCTGTCTGAGCAGGGCGGAACATCTGCTGGAATGGTTCCATGGGCTCTGGTGAATCACCGTGGCCTCTTTTATCAATTCATCTTTTATGTGTTTCAGCTGTTTTCTGACATTTAGTGGCCATAACATAAATATTCCTGTTAATACGTCATTGCTGAGGACAGGCTAATATTTATGCTCATCTTACAAAGGCCTGATTAACCTTAATTAATCATTTATTAATATTTCCTTTATTTCTAGAGAAAGTCGTCCTCTTCCTGTTTTCGAAATATTAATTATTGCTTGGTGACTCAGGTCTTCCTGCGGTCTCATGTTTGCGTTAAGTAAGCTCCGCCCCCATGTGGTCGTTGGCTGGAGTCACCTGTTGATTCACTTGATGAATCGAGGTGTGTGTGTGTGTGTGTGTGTGTGTGTGTGTGTGTGTGTGTGTGTGTACTGATTTGCCTCTCGGAAGAGCAGCTGGTTTCCCGCCAGGTAGTAACAGAGTCTTCCAGCGCAGTGAACTTCCAGCGGACCTGCTTCTCCTTCAGCTGCCCCTCCATCAGAGGCTGCCCCTGCTTCACCCCTGCAGTCACAGAGGAGGTGAGACGCCCGGGTCCTTCTCACACACACACACACACACACACACACACACACACACACACACACACACACACTCTGTCCCAGCACAACCAGTCATTGTCCTGCTCCAGTGTTGTTCACATTCCAGGTTTGTGTGCGGATCAACCCCCCGTTTCCACCGGAGGCGCTGCGTCTCCGACCGTCCTGATTAGGTTCCATCTTCCATCAGAGTCCTTCTATTTTGGACGGACGGACGGACGGAGCAACAATCTACACAAGGCATCGCGTTCGGCACAGGAAGTCGGGTGCGATAACAAAATAAAACATCCGAATTTGTCACAATTAAGGTGCAGCATTCACACAGGAAGGACTCCTAGGAGGAAGAGGAGAGAGAGTGTGTGTGTGTGTGTGTGTGTGTGTGTGTGTGTGTGTGTGTGTGTGTGCTGCCTGTGGCCTTCTCAGGGGTTGTTACACATGAAGCCAGGCCACTTGCCCCCTCCTCCTGTAGGAAAAACAGGTCAAGAATCATTCTCCAGCTGAACCTGCAGGCTGTCCAGGTCCTGAAGACACAGGTGAAGACACAGGTGAACTCAGGTGAAGACACAGGTGAACTCAGGTGAAGACACAGGTGAACTCAGGTGAAGACACAGGTGAACTGAGGTGAACTGAGGTGAGTTCCCCCCCCCCCACACACACACAGGACTGGGGGCTGGCAGTGCAGATCGCCAGTTTTGTGGCTGAAGGTGTGTGGGGAAGTGTGAGTGTGTGTGTGTGTGTGTGTGTGTGTGAGTGTGTGTGTGTGTGTGTGCCTTCTGCTCCAGCCTGGCGTGTGTGTGTGTGTGTGTGTGTGTGTGTGTGTGTGTGTGTGTGTGTGTGTGTGTGTACCTGCTCAGCCTGTGTGTGTGTGTGTGTGTGTGTGCCTTCTGCTCCAGCCTGGGCGTGTGTGTGTGTGTGTGTGTGTGTGTACCTTCTGCTCCCAGCCTGGCGTGTGTGTGTGTGTGTGTGTGTACCTTCTGCTCAGCCTGGCGTGTGTGTGTGTGTGTGTGTGTGTGTACCTTCTGCTCAGCCTGGCGTGTGTGTGTGTGTGTGCCTTCTGCTCAGCCTGTGTGTGTGTGTGTGTGTGTGTGTACCTTCTGCCCAGCCTGGCGTGTGTGTGTGTGTACCTTCTGCTCCAGCCTGGCGTGTGTGTGTGTGTGTACCTTCTGCTCCAGCCTGGCGTGTGTGTGTGTGTGTGCCTTCTGCTCAGCCTGGCGTGTGTGTGTGTGTGTGTGTGTGTGTGTGTGTGTGTGTGCCTTCTGCTCCAGCCTGGCGTGTGTGTGTGTGTGTGTCTGTGTGTACCTTCTGCTGCTCCAGCCTGTGTGTGTGTGTGTGTGTGTGTGTGTGTGCCTTCTGCTCCAGCCTGGCGTGTGTGTGTGTGTGTGTGTGTGCACCTTCTGCTCCAGCCTGGCGTGTGTGTGTGTGTGTGTGTGTGCACTTCTGCTCCAGCCAGGCATTATGTGTGTGTACCTTCTGCTCCAGCCTGGCGTGTGTGTGTGTGTGTGTACCTTCTGCTCCAGCCTGGCGTGTGTGTGTGTGTGTGTGTGTGTACCTTCTGCTCCAGCCTGGCGTGTGTGTGTGTGTGTGCCTTCTGCTCAGCCTGGCGTGTGTGTGTGTGTGTGTGTGTGTACACCTTCTGCTCCAGCCTGGCGTGTGTGTGTGTGTGTGTGTGTGTGTGTGTGTGTGTGTACCTTCTGCTCAGCCTGGCGTGTGTGTGTGTGTGTGTGTGTACCTTCTGCTCCAGCCTGGCGTGTGTGTGTGTGTGTGTATGTACCTTCTGCTCCAGCCTGGCGTGTGTGTGTGTGTACCTTCTGCTCCAGCCTGGCGTGTGTGTGTGTGTGTGTGTGTGTGTGTGTGTACCTGCTCCAGCCTGGCGTGTGTGTGTGTGTGTGTGTGTACCTTCTGCTCCAGCCTGCGTGTGTGTGTGTGTGTGTACCTTCTGCTCAGCCTGGCGTGTGTGTGTGTGTGTACCTTCTGCTCCAGCCTGGCGTGTGTGTGTGTGTGTGTGTACCTTCTGCTCCAGCCTGGCGTGTGTGTGTGTGTGTGTGTGTGTACCTTCTGCTCCAGCCTGGCGTGCTGGGTCATGGCGGTGAGGAAGCTGTGAGCTCCCTCCATCTTCTCCCAGAGGGAGCTCAGTCTCTGCGTCGTCCTGGCAGCTCAGGGCGTTGCTCCGCCCTGAGAAAAGCAAGGGCACCGTTACCGCCAGCAGCCGGCGTGACTCCTGCTGGGGCGGCACAACTGCCGGGTGGGCGTGGAGCACCTGCAGCGCACTGCAACAGCATGAGCCAGATCCTGGGTGAGACTGTGGCTGTGCTCAGGTAGAAGCAGCACTTGGAGTAGAGACGGAGTCCTGAGGAGACAGGAGAAGGACAGCCTGGCCACGCCCCTGCTGAGCCACAAGAACATGGACACACACACATGGACACACACACAGGTTCTTTAGACACCAGAGGTAGCGCAAACACTGCAAATTACTAACTGTCTGACTGATGGTCTGACTGATGGTCTGACTGACGGTCTGACTGACTGACTGATGGTCTGACTGACGGTCTGACTGACTGACTCACTGTCACAGTTGATGGACTGACCTTTGACTCTCTGATGGTCCTGACTGACTGACTGATGGTCTGACTGACTGACTGTGGTCTGACGGCTGATGGTCTGACTGGCCGGTCTGACTGACTGACTCACTGTCACGATTGATGGACTGACTGACTCTCTGATGGTCTGACTGACTGACTGATGGTCTGACTGACTGACGGTCTGACTGACTGATGGTCTGACTGACGGTCCTGACTGACTGATTGTCTGACTGACGGTCTGACTGACTGATGGTCTGACTGATTGATGGACTGACTGACTCTCTGATGGTCTGACTGACGGTCTGACTGACTGACTGATGGTCTGACTGACGGTCTGACTGACTGACTCACTGTCTGATTAATGGACTTACTGAATGGTGGTCTGACAGACTGGTGGTCTGACTGACCGACTGGTGGTCTGACTGTCTGACGGTCTGATTGATGATCTGACTGACTGATGGTCTGACTGTCTGATTGATGGACTGACTTACCAGAGTGATGGTCTGACTGTCTGACTGACGGTCTGACTGATGGTCTGATGGTCTGACTGACTGATGGTCTGACGGTCTGACTGATGGTCGGACTGACTGACTGGTGGTCTGACTGACTGACTGATGGTCTGACTGACTGATGGTCTGACTGACTGACTCACTGTCTGATTGATGGACTGACTGACTGATGGTCTGACGGTCTGACTGACGGTCTGACTGATGGTCTGACTGACGGCCTGATTGACTGACTGATGGTCTGACGGTCTGACTGACTGACGGTCTGACTGGTGGTCTGACTGACCGACTGATGGTTTGACTGACGGTCTGACTGACTGATGAATCTCTGTGGTCTGACTGGCCCGGCTGGTGGTCTGACTGACTGATGGTCTGACTGACCGACTGATGGTTTGACTGTCTGACGGTCTGACTGGTGGTCTGACTGACCGACTGATGGTTTGACTGACGGTCTGACTGACCTTTGATGGTCTGTGGTCTGACTGTTGACTGGTGGTCTGACGGCTGATGGTCTGACTGACGACTGATGGTTTGACTGACTGACTGGTGATCTGACTGACTGACTGATGGTCTGACTGTCTGACTGATGATCTGACTGACTGACTGATGGTCTGACTGACTGACTCACTGTCTGATTGATGGGCTGACTGATTGATGGACTGACTTACCAGACTGATGGTCGGACTGACGGTCTGACTGACTGACTGATGGTCTGACAGTCTGGCTGATAGTCTGACTGACTGACTGATAGTCTGACTGACCCGGACTGATGGTCTGACTGATGGTCTGGCGGTCTGACTGACTGATGGTCTGGCCGGTCTGACTGGCTGACTCACTGTCTGATTGATGGACGGCTGACTGATTGATGGATGACTGTCTGATTGATGGGGCTGACTGACCGACTGATGGTCTGACGGTCACGGCCTGACTGATGGTCTGACTGAAGCCATTGATGTCTGTGGTCTGACGCTGACCTATTGATCTGACTGACCCGACTGATGGTCTGGCCGGTCTGGCTGACCCGATGATGGTCCCTGACTGACAGTCTGACTGACTGACTGATGGTCCTGACTAACGGTCTGACTAACTGACTCACTGTCTGATTGATGGACTGTCTGATTGATGGACTGACTGTCTGATTGATGGACCGACTGATGGACTGACTGACCGACTGACCGACTGATGGTCTGACTGACCGACTGATAGTCTGACTGACTGACTGATGGTCTGACTGACTGACTCACTGTCTGATTGATGGGCTGACTGATTGATGGGCTGACTGTCACAGTTGATGGACTGACTGTCTGATTGATGGACCGACTGATGGTCTGGTCTGACTGACTGACTTGACTGACTGACTTACTGTCTGTCTGATTCTGAAGTGGTCTGACTGGCCGACTGATGGTCTGACGGCGGTCTGACTGACCGACTTCCGTGGTCTGATAGCGGTCTGACTGACTGACTCACTGTCTGATTGATGGACTGACTGATGGACTGACTGTCTGATTGATGGACCGTGATGGACTGACTGACCTGACTGATGGTCTGACTGACTGACTGATAGTCTGACTGTCTGACAGTCTGACTGATGGTCTGACAATGACTGATGGTCTGATTGATGGGCTGACTTCAGTTGATGGACAGCTTACCCAGACTGATGGTCTGTCTGTCTGACTGATAGTCTGACTGACTGACTCACTGTCTGATTGATGAATGACTGATTGATGGACTGACTGTCTGATTGATGGACTGACTGTCTGATTGATGGACTGACTGTCTGATTGATGGACTGACTGACCGACTGATGGTCTGACTGACGGTCTGACTGACCGACTGATGTGGTCTGACCTTGGTCTGACTGACTGACTCACTGTCTGATTGATGGACTGACCTGATGGACTGACTGTCTGATTGATGGACCGACTGATGGACTGACTGACCGACTGATGGACTGACTGATGGACTGACTGTCTGATTGATGGACCGACTGATGGACTGACTGACCGACTGATGGTCTGACTGACTGACTGATGGTCTGACTGTCTGACGGTCTGACTGATGGTCTGACTGACTGACTGATGGTCTGATTGATGGGCTGACTGATTGATGGACTGACTTACCAGACTGATGGTCTGTCTGTCTGACTGATGGTCTGACTGACTGACTCACTGTCTGATTGATGGACTGTCTGATTGATGGTCTGACTGACTGACTGATGGTCTGACTGACGGACTGATGGTCTGACTGATGGTCTGACGGTCTGACTGACTGATGGTCTGACGGTCTGACTGACTGACTCACTGTCTGATTGATGGACTGACTGATTGATGGACTGACTGTCTGATTGATGGACTGACTGACCGACTGATGGTCTGACTGACTGACTGATGGTCTGACTGACTGACTGATGGTCTGACTGACCGACTGATGGTCTGACTGACGGTCTGACTGACCGACTGATGGTCTGACTAACGGTCTGACTGACTGACTCACTGTCTGATTGATGGTCTGACTGACCGACTGATGGTCTGACTGACCGACTGATGGTCTGACTGACCGACTGATGGTCTGACTGATCTAATGACCTTCGATGGTGCAGTGGTCGGGCGTTGGGATCTGCTGCTTCAGGTCTTTCCAGAACTCCCTGATGGTCTCCATGTTGTCCCTCAGATGGATGAAGAGTCTGTCAGGCTGCTCCTCCTTCTCCTCCTCTTTCCCATCCCTCTCCATGCTGAGGCTCCTCCCAGCCTCTGTGACCCCTGGGTCGGGGGCGGTGGCGGTGCTGAAGTCAGCGGCTGTCTCTGCCTGATTTGCTGCCTGGTTTCCGGCTGCTGCGCTGGACGAGATGTCTGACGTCTGATCCACGTGGTCGCCGCCGGCGTCAGCGTTGACGGAGCGCGAGCGAAGAGCCAGACGCATCGATCTGGGGACGCCAGCAGGATAAAGACCGGCTACTTCCTCTTTCAGCAGCTGCTCCCTGGTTGCCGTGGCGACCCTGACTCTCCTGGGACCGCCAGGCTGTTGCGTGAGCAGCAGTCTCACCTGTTGAAGCTCATCTCTCGCCGCTCCTCTCTGACCGCCTGGTTCAGACTGTAGCGTCTCTGTGTTGGGGGAGGAGCTTCCTCCAGCACGCCGTCCTCTGAGGCCTCGCTGGTCAGCTGCAGCTCAGGAGACGAGGCCTCGTCCGCCCTGCAACACGTGTGTGTGTGAGTGTGTGTGAGTGTGTGAGTGTGTGTGTGTGTGAGTGTGTGTGTGGGCACGTGAGATGAAGCTCTTGGTTTCAGTCCCTCCCCCTTTTCTGGCTAGCTGAGCTGAAATGGCGTCTTTCTCACGATGACCGTCCCCTCTTCTTTGTCTCGTTCTTTGTCTCGTTCTTTGTCTCGTTCTTTGTCTCGTTGTCCTCCCTCTGTCTCCTCTGTTTTGCTTTCTAATCACTCTATTCATCTCCCCTCTGTCTGCCTGCTTCTTTCCTCCATGAGCTCATTAAACAGGCTGTTTAGTTGATCCACAGAACCTGGCTGCTGTCCTGCTGTCTCAGCCTGTCCTCGTCTCTCTGGAGCTCAGCCCTCAGACACACACACACACACACTAGCTGCCCCTGCTGTTATCTGAACAGGACTTCCTGTTGACCGACCTGCAGGGTGAGGTGGCGTTGTCCTCCAGTCTCCGCCCCAGCTGCCTGGCGATCGTCATGAAGGAGTTGCTCATCCTGTAGACGTCTTTGGCTCCGCCCCCCAGTAAAGACGGGTGTCGGTCGGCCAGAGCTCTGATCTCCAGCAGCAGCGTGTGGTGAACGCTGCTGTACTCCACGCTGCCCAGGAGGGAGAGCAGGTAGACCAGAGAACCGTGAGCGTGAGCCTGGAGACGGGATGAAGATTCAGCCAGACCAGCCTGAACATCTGCACAGGTGCAAAACATCTGCACAGGCGCAAAACATCTGCACAGGCGCAAAACATCTGCACAGGCGCAAAACATCTGCACAGGCGTAAAACATCTGCACAGGCGTAAAACCACGAACCACGGCGGCGCTCTGGTGGAAACGTGGATGTGGAGACTGGAGACACACACATCTGATGCAACAGGACCAACACGTCGTAGCTGAGGACGTTTGACCTTTCACACACACACACACACACACACACACACACACACACACACACACACAGGTTTCTGCGCGTGAGCCTGACCATCAGAACGTTCTGGGGAACGTGGCGAGGAACCTCAAACAGGTGTAAACATGCACATGTGCAAGTTGAGACATGCATGCGTGTGGCGTTGCAGGTCGTTGGACGGGTGAGTGGACAGGAGTGGCGTGTGAGGGTGGGGCTAACCGGGGACGTCTCTCCTCACCGCCTGCTCGGACAGACCGAGGTGTCTGTTTTCAGACGGAACTCAGGAAGGAGGCGGAGCCATGAAGGCTCCAGGGCCTCCTCAGCAGAACAACAGGTCACCAAGGTCAACCTGGAGTCAGGCCAGTCAGAGGAGAAGAGTCCTGGAGCTCTGCAGACCGACGAGCACGTCCCTGCCTCGTGCACACGTTTGGACCGTCCGTCGTCATGGCAGCGCTGGGCTGTTTTCTGCCCGGCAACCGCACATTAAAGCAAACAGTGCGGGGGCAGCGCGGCCCCCCGATCCGGCCTCAGGGCTGACGGCTCCAGCTAGAGGTCCTCCGGAGACCAGAGCTCCCTGGAAAGGCTGATGCTGTGGTGGAGCAACAGGCCAGGACGGACCGCCGCAACGGCCCCCCGCAGCGGCCCCCCGCAGCGGCCCCCCGCAGCGGCCCCCCGCTGGCTCCGGGAGCCAGCGCCAGGCTTGTGCAACCCCACATGTGTCTCTGTGAGCGTGCTGGCGTGGGGCACAGACCCACAGGAAGTGTGGGCTGCCGCCACCGGGAGGCCTCAGCGGAGCCCGTTCCCAGAAACAGCCTGGCTCCGTTTACACACGAGGAGAGACGGGACAAACGTGTCCATCAGCTCGTCCCGCTTTCAGTTTCCATCATCTGGATGGAAACTGGCCCCGGTGGTTCCTGTGGGAGCGCCGAGGCCTCACCCCATCCAGCCTTCGCCTTCATCACTGTCCACACGGGCTGACAGCCGTGTGGGACATCAGCGCCTGACGCAGCCATGACCTCACACCGATGGACGGATCGGAAAGGCAAACCTTACGAGGACACGCTGGACCTCCAGGGCTCCGGGATTGATTCAGCCTCTGCTAGCATGCTAGCATGTGGTCATGCGCCTGTCACAGCTGACTGAGGGACCTGGTGTGTGTGCTGGGGTCACACAGCAGGCTAAAGAGATCCCTCGTTAATAAGATGGACGAACTGACAGTGCTAGCCCAGAGTCAGAAGGAATATCGGGAGTGCAGTTTAATGTGTTTTTCCGAGACATGGCTGCATGAAGATGTGCCTGATGACTACGTTTCTATCGCGGGCTTCTCCACTGTACGGGCCGACAGAGAGCGCGCCAGCTGCGGGAAGAGCAGAGGGGGAGGGGTCGCTGTGCTCGTCAACCACCGCTGGTGTCATCCATCGCACATCACCATCAAGGAACGGATCTGTAGTCCTGAGGTGGAACTATGTACTGTCGGACTACGGCCTTATTATCTGCCGAGGGAGTTCTCTCATGTTGTGTTTGTTGCTGTCTACGTGCCTCCGTCAGCCAATGCACACAGCGCCTGTGACTCTATCCACGCTGCGGTAGCCCGGATTCAGAACGCCCACCCTACAGCCTTCATCGCCATCTCCGGGGACTTCAATCATGTCAGTTTGGCCAAAACCCTCCCCACTTTCTCCCAGTTTGTAGACTGCTCCACCAGGGAGGGAAAAACATTAGACCATCTCTATGCTAATGTTCGTGGCGCATACCTGGCGGCCCCCCTGCCCCCACTTGGCCGTTCAGACCACACCCTGGTGTTCCTCAGGACATCTTACACACCCCTGGTGAAGCGCCTTCCCCCCTCCCCCAGGTCTGTGAGGAGGTGGACAGACGAGTCTCTGGAGGTGTTACAGAGCTGCTTTGAAGTGACAGACTGGGCGGCACTCACTGAGCCCCATGGAGAGGACCTTGACGGGCTGACGGACTGTTTCACCAGCTACATAAACTTCTGTGTGGACTCAGTTGTCCCAATAAAGACTGTGAGCTGTTATCCAAACAACAAGCCATGGATAACCAAGGACATAAAAGCCACACTCATTAGGAAGAGGAAGGCCTGCAGCTCGGGAAACAAGGAGGAGGCCCGGGCTGCTCAGAAGGAACTGAAGGTGCAGCTGATCCAGGCAAGACGGAGATATGGGAGGAAGCTGGAGTGGAAACTTCAGCAGAACAACATGCGGGAGGTGGGGAGCGGCATGAGGACCATCATGGGACACAAGCCGACCCGAGGGGGAAACGTTGAGGGAGATGTGAACACAGCCAATGAGTTCAACATCTTCTTCAATCGCTTTAACACTGCAGGAACTGTCCACCTCCAGCCAGTAGCAGGCACCCCCCTCCCTCCCCCGTCTCCTGTGAAAAACCCAGCTCACACCTCAGACTACACCACCCCTCCCCCTCCTGACACCTCCACACTGGCTATCACTGAGGAGCAGGTGAGGTGTCAGCTGCAGAGACTGAAGGCTGGTAAAGCACCAGGACCTGATGGAGTGAGCCCCAGAGTCTTGAGGGGCTGTGCTCCCCAGCTCAGTGGTGTCCTGCACCAGATCTTCAGCCTGAGCCTGAGCCTTCAGAGAGTCCCCCTGCTGTGGAAGACATCGTGCCTCGTCCCTGTCCCGAAGACGTCGCGCCCCAGCGACCCTAAGGACTACAGGCCCGTGGCACTGACCTCCCATATCATGAAGACTCTGGAGCGACTCGTCCTGGAGCGGCTGAGGCCCATGGTCCAACAACTGCAAGACCCTCTCCAGTTTGCCTACCAGCCCCATCTTGGTGTAGATGACGCCATCCTGACCCTACTCCACAGAGTCTACTCCCACCTGGACAAGCCGGCCGCCACTGTGAGGATCATGTTTTTTGACTTCTCCAGTGCGTTCGATACCATCAGGCCAGCTCTGCTGGCTGAGAAGCTGGCGGTGATGCAGGTGGATGCCTCCGTGGTGTCCTGGATTGTGGATTACCTCACTGGAAGACCACAGTATGTGCGTCTGCAGAGCTGTGTGTCGGACAGAGTGGTCAGCAACACCGGGGTTCCACAGGGGACAGTCCTGTCTCCCTTCCTCTTCACCCTCTACACCACGGACTTCAACTACTGCAGCGAGTCTTGCCACCTTCAGAAGTTTTCTGACGACTCTGCAGTGGTAGGATGTATCAGCGGTGGTGACGAGGAGGAGTACAGGACTGTAGTGGACAACTTTGTCACTTGGAGTGAGATGAACCACCTCCAGCTCAACGTGACAAAGACAAAGGAACTGGTGGTGGACCTGAGGAGGACCAAAGCTGCTGTGACCCCCATCTCCATCCAGGGGGTCAGTGTGGACGTGGTGGAGGAGTACAAGTACCTGGGGGTGTACTTGGACAATAAACTGGACTGGAGCAGGAACGCGGACGCAGTTTACAAAAAGGGCCAGAGCCGCCTCTATTTCCTGAGGAGGCTGAGGTCCTTTGACATCT
This sequence comes from Pao palembangensis, assembly GCA_015343265.1. Lineage (NCBI taxonomy): Eukaryota > Metazoa > Chordata > Actinopteri > Tetraodontiformes > Tetraodontidae > Pao > Pao palembangensis. The sequence continues at coordinate 179,894 of CM027091.1, read as the reverse complement.
GCAGGACAATGCTCAGGATGTTCTACGAGTCTATGGTGGCCAGTGCCATCATGTACGCGGTAGTCTGCTGGGGCAGCAGTCTGCGCGTGAGGGACACTAAGAGACTCGAGAAGATCATTAGGAAGGCTGGACATGTTGTGGGGGAGGAGCTGGACTCTCTGACGGGGGTGATGGACAGGAGAATACTGGACAAAATCTGGACTATTCTGGACTCTCCCTCCCACCCCCTCCACAAGGTGCTGGCCAACCAGAGGAGCTCTTTCAGCCAGAGACTGCGGCTGCCGCGCTGCTCCACCGAGAGACACAGGAAGTCTTTCCTGCCTGTCGCCATCAAACTGTTGAACGCTGCACTTTAATCTTACAATTCACATTGTAGATAAGTGTAAATATGTAACTAATGTAAATAATTATAGTGAGATCTTTTATTTTATTTTTATCTCATGCTCTGGTTTGGATTGCTTCTGTAACAAAGGGAATTTCCCCTCGGGGATGAATAAAGTAACTCTGTCTGTCTGTCTGTCTGTCTGTCTAAAGAGCAGAACCCTGGAGCACGTGAGTCCAGCCTGTCCGTGTCCGCTTGTTGTGGTGTGTGTGTGTGTGTGTGTGTGTGTGTGTGTGTGTGTGTGTACCTCGCTGATGACGCCCACGGCACCGTGGATTTTGGCCACGTGACCCAGGAGAGCGGGCGACTGCTGTCCCACAGTCCTCAGCGCTGGCAGAAAGCTGCAGAGGGAGGAGGGGCTGGCCTGGGACACGTCCACCAGTGCTCCCAGCAGCGCCTCGCTGAGACACTGGTCTCCCAGGTAACTGACCAGCTGGGGCACCTGAGGGCTTAGCATCTTTGTGGGGACACACACACACACACACACACACACAGAGTTCACTTTGATGGTTTTGACGCCTGAGACGAGCCGACACCAACTGGGCCAAAAACAAAGCTGGACTGTGTCCACCTCATTATCTGTACTGGTCACACTGGGCTGCACCAGACTGGGCCGGATGGCGCTAACAAAGCGGAGCGCTGCCAGCCCCGCTCACGTGCAGGAGTCTGCACGCTAACGTGGGCGCATAGAGGAGCTTCTTCTCTGTCCCCAGGGCGTCCTCGCCAGTGTGTCCACAGCGTACAGAGCAGATGACCTGGGCTCCAGCAGCTGCACCGGGACGGGCGTGGACGTGCCGCAGCCACGCAGATACTCACCAGTGGGTGTTCCTGCGCCACGGCCTGGATGAGGTGCATCAGGTGCTGCTGCTCGGGCTCCTGCAGCTGCGGGATCAAGGCTGCGAGGCCGTGGAGGCGCCGGTGGATGGGCTGCGGCTGTCTGCGGTAGAGCGACGGCAGCACTCGCAGCAGCATGTGGTTACCTGCAAGGAGGCGCAGACGCCCAGGTTACTACCTCCGGAGAAAAGAGGAGGAAGCAGCCCGGCCGAAGGAGTCTGCTGCTTACACAAATCGTCACAAACACAGAGGGAGAACGTAGACGCAGGACGGTCGGGAGCGGCTCGTGACTGTACGGGAGAGCACAGTCACAAAGATTGACACAGGCAACAGGCAACATCAAACACGCAAAGGAGCAGCCGCACGTGGGCAGGGCGGGCTGCTCCTTAACGCTCACGCTCTTCCTGGCAGCGCTAGGCTAACCGACGCCAACCGGCTGGGGGATCTACCAGGCCTCCTTTCTCTTCGGTACCTGCTCACCTGCAGCATGGCTAACGTTAGCTACATAGCTCAGAATAATGGAGTCCCCAGTATTAGCCAACAGTGCTATGCTAACAGTCTCCTCACAGCAAGCTAACAGTGCTGAGCTGTGTCCAGCTCTCTGCAGATGCCCAGTAGGACACCACTCTGTCCAGCACCATGTTGGGCTGACCGGCCAGACCTTCTGACTCTACTGGAAACGGCAGAAGAGAGGATGTTGATGGAGGCAGTACCGACGGCTAACCGTTACCAGTACCGACGGCCAAACTTTACCAGTACCGACGGCTAATTGTTACCAGTACCGACGGCTAAACTTTACCAGTACCGACGGGTAACCGTTACCAGTACCGACAGCTAACCGTTACCAGTACTGACGGCTAACCGTTACCAGTACCGACAGCTAACCGTTACCAATACCGACGGCTAACTGTTACCAGTACCGACGGCCAAACTTTACCAGTACCGACGGCTAACCGTTACCAGTACCGACAGCTAACCGTTACCAATACCGACAGCTAACCGTTACCAATACCAACAGCTAACCGTTACCAATACCGACGGCTAACCGTTACCAGTACCGACGGCTAATTGTTACCAGTACCGAAAGCTAACCGTTACCAATACCGACGGCTAACCGTTACCAATACCGACGGCTAACTGTTACCAGTACCGACAGCCAAACTTTACCAGCACCGACGGCTAACTGTTATAGTACCGACGGCCAAACTTTACCAGTACCGACAGCTAACCATTACCAGTACCGACGGCTAACTGTTACCAGTACTGAGTGGGTACTGACGGAAAAGACGCATAACTGGACCAGTTTCTGTAACATGAGGGATCGATACAGTCAGTGAACACACCTGAACCAAATTAGAGAGAGAGAGAGTGTGTGTGTGTGTGTTTATGTAAGCGGGCCGTAAATGTGGTTGAATACTACAATGTTGGGCTTCCTGCCAAAGGATTACTCAGCATTTAACATGTGCTTTTGTGTGTGTGTGTGTGTGTGTTTGGAGGGTGAGAGAGGCAGAGGGGTGGGGGAGGGACCAGTATGAAAGAGTGCAGGGTTGGAGAAAGTGACACAGACCTCCTCTGAACACAAGCAGGAGCAAACTAGCCAGAGCCTCGTTCATCTTCTAACACACACACAGACACACTCACACACTCAGCATGCTGCTGTGGAGTCTCCCCCGAGCGGTGTGTGTCCTGTCGGCGTGTGTGTGCCTGGGTCTCGCCTACGACGACGACGATATTGAGGTCAATTATGCTGACGTCTACTACAACGACATCACAGAGGAAGAAATACCATTCCGTGAGTGTTGCCCTGTGTGTGTGTGTGTGTGTGTGTGTGTGTGTGTGTGTGTGTGTGTCCCCTGGTTGATGGTCATTCAAGTGTTTCTGTATAAAGATGAAAGGATGAAAGTCGAGAAAGGAAGTAAAAACGTAGGAGAGGCAGACGGAGGTAGAGAAGCTGAGCGCGTCTCAGGCTGAGGGGGCGGAGCTTCTTAGACCGCACAAACTCATCAGCAACCAGAAAAGAACCAGGTGACGTTGGCCTGGTGTCAGGAGCACTCGGATCAATGCTGACTCCCCCAGCGCTCAACCGTTTATGTCCGTCCCACCACCGGAGGGCTGGGGCCAGGGGTCAGGGGTCAGGAGGTAGATGACACGGAGGGTGTAACGTGAGCGAGCGCTTCGACAGGGACAGGGCCAAGGCAGCTTCCATCCGCAGCAGAAGGGCGCTGACCCGGAGGCCTCCTGGGGGGCCAAGGTCGGGGCAGATCCATCACCGTCCCTGATCCAGGCCCGCCAGAGCGCCAGCACTCCCAGCGCCTGTGCTTCGCCTGTGTGTGCTTCGCCTGTGTGTGCAGCGCCTGGACCCCAGCATCAACGTCGTTGGGCTTCTCTCCAGGTCCCAGACTGGCCGTAGGTGCTGACCTCTCCTCGCGACTCCACCCGTCGTCCACTTCCTGCGTGTCTCCCATCAGGGTGGAGCTGCTGCTCAGCCTGTCCTGGTTGGCTGTTGATGTTTCCTGGTGGCCTCTCTGGCTCCAGCACATCTGCTCAGCATCAGCGCCGCGGCCACCAGCCGTGTACAGAGGTCACGCGCCTGATTCTGACCTGAGTCCAGCAGGGCTGGTGGTGGCCGCTGAGGGTGCTGCAGCACCCCCTGCTGGCAGAAGCTGGCGCTGATGATTAACCCGCCTTTACCAAATGTGGTTCACGTAGATTTTCATCTGCTTTCCATTCAGACGGAGGGGTGGAGCGGATCCGGCGCTCTGGGCTCCTGAATGGGGTTAGGCTTTGGTGTTGCTCGTGACGCCGGCGCTATCGGTGGTTTGGCTCCGCCCACAGTCTGACTTCTGCTGGCTGCTCTGTAGACGGACAGCCTGGTTGCAGAAGCTCTTCACGCTGCTGTCCTCTCCCTGCAGCGCCCCCTAGCGCCCTCAGGCTCCGGCTGTTTTCAGTCCGAGGAAGCGTAACGAGGCGGCGGCAACATTTGTGTGGGTGAAAATGAAGGACCTCCTCAGAGGAACCACGTTCTCTCCTGCAGAGCACCGCGGCGGGAACACAACCCTGTGGGGTCACACGTCTCTCCGGTATGGCTGAGTAAACGAGGGGAAATCCCTCCGCTTTGTGTCCGCAGCCACATCCAGCCCAGCCCCCTGCGGTTCTCCAGACCTCAGCAAATGGGACAAGATGTTCTCCATGCTGGAGAACAGTCAGATGAGGGAGAACATGCTGCTCCAGTATGCAGATGACATCATCAAGGTGGAGATTGGATCGCTGCGTGGAGAAATGCTCAGGTTAGTCCACACCTCCACACAGCCAAACAGGAAGTGGCGGGCTTCTGCTCAGGTCCAGCTGCCTAGAGGAGGCCCCGCCCCTCCCGCCAGCTGAAGCCCTGCAGCATGTGTGAGCAGCCAGATGAGCTGCACACCCGAGGGGGGCCCCTCCAGGGGCCGAGCTGACCCAGGGTCCAAGCGAGAACCTTCAGCGCTCACGTTCTGCTCGTCTGACATGACTGACGGCGGCCCTCTTGTCCAGGTTCATAGCCCAGTATGGCGGCTCCTGCGGGGCCGCGGTGGAGACAGCAGGAAGAAGGATGGTCCTGCAGCTGGAAAGCCGCCTCCGGGAGTCCCTGGAGCGCCTCCGACTCAAAGAGCAGAACGCGGCCGCTGCTCGGAATTCCGTGGGGAATTCCAGGCAGCTGGAGGCCACGCTGCAGCAGCTGCTGTCCACGCTCCAGACGCAGGCCAACCGACTGGCCACGCTGGAAGGCGCTTGCTCCGGCAGCCCCGGCGCCGCGACCGGGACCAACCCCAGAACACGAGCCCTGCTGCCCGAGGGAGGAGGGGCTGGGGTCCCGGAGCAGGAGCTCAGGTGCCGCCAGGCGGAGCTGGACGGGCTCCCGGTGGCTCTGGCTGAGGTGCTGAGGTCCTGGCAGCAGAGGAACCTCCCCGCAGGTGAGATGTCCAGCTGGCAGCAGTCTGTCCTCGCCTGCCGTCTCTGTCTGCACCTCCGTCCACAGCACCACCCACGTGACCTTCCGCCCTCACATGCTCTTTCTGCCGACATGTTCAGGTCACGGTTCAGCTTAAGGAATGAGACCCCCCAGCCCCCGCCTGGACTCAGGGTCCAGCAGCTAGTTCTTCCTCAACTCCACCACCTTCGTCTCCCTGTCCTCACGCTTCATGTCAGGCTTTGGCTGGCTGCTTTCTGTCCTGGCCTGGACAACCAGCCTCGCAGAAACTTGACTTTAGGAAAATCTGGAAGCTCCAGCAAGGCTGAACAATTCCCAAACACGTCCACGTTAACACTTCCAGAGTTCCTGCCATTCCAGGATCGGAGTCAAGGTCACCTCCTGGTGGACTTTGGAGTCCGTCCTCTGGTTTTCTGTGTTTCCCTCTTCAGACTTTTAGCCGTATAAATCAGGTTGATAAATGTAGCTTAATGGACTGGCGCTAACAAAGAGGAGGCAGTAAATCCAGGAAACATGTGGTTCCACTTAGCCGCGCTGCTACTCTGGTTTCATCTTCTTCCTCTGATTAACAACAGGAGAACTTCACGTTATTGATCATGTGACTAAATTCGTCTCTATTCCCTTCAATCAAACACAAACCAAAACACCAAAGAACTCTGGCAAATCAGAACCAAATGGAGTCACATCATCAGGGTGTTGTTGAGCAGAGGGTTGAAACCTGAGAGGAGCCCTGGAGGATCCGAGGGGGTCTGGGAGACCCCCTTTAAGTGGAGACAGAGTGGGAAAGGTTTCCAGCGCAAGGTTAACTGTGACCATACTGGGGAAGAATTCAGCTGGTCAAACTACAAAAGCATCAGCCCAGAAAGCAGGAAGTAAGCCTTGATTCCGCTGATCGGACTTCCTGTCTCAGGAGTCCTCCCAGGTTCGCTTTCTCCTCCAGATCTTCTTATCTTGTCCCCTAAATGTGGTGGTAGGGCGAGGGAGCGACTGTCCTCCAGCCGCAGGTAAACCAGCCCGGGCCACAGCTGCTAACCCAGCTAACCCCTAGCTGTGACACACCTGCTCCCCGCTCACGCTAACCCTCGTTTCCTGTTTCCTCTGCGGGCTGCTCCTGTCCCGTCCCAACCCAGGAGTCTAACGCAGGTCTACAAGGTCTGCTGTTGTTTGTGTTCAGGGTGCGAGATGGCGCTCCTCTTCCCCATGCGCTCTCGGCGGATCTACACGGCCGTCGCCCCAGAAGTCCCGCTCGCCCTCTCCGCCTTTACCGTCTGCATGTGGGTGAAGCCGACCGTCGTCTCCAGCAAAACGGTGCTTCTGTCCTACGGAGACCGCCGCAACCCCTTTGAGATCCAGCTGCTGCTCGCTCAGACGTCAGCGCTCATCACCGTCGGAGGAGAAGCCCACCTGGTGGAGGCCCGCGGCGTGGTCGAAGCAGACGGAACATCAGACTGGCTCCACCTGTGCGGGACCTGGTCGTCAGACCAAGGCCTGGCGTCCCTGTGGGCTGACGGGAAAAAGGTGGTCACCACGTCTGGAGTGGCGGAGGGACACGTCTTAGCGGACGGGGGCTCGCTCCAGCTGGGGCAGGAACGGAACAGCTGCTGCCCCCCGACTCAAAGCAACGAGAACAGGGTGCCTGGGTTTGAGGGAGGGTTCGACCCAAAGCTGGCCTTCGCCGGGAAGATGACCGGGGTCAACATGTGGAGCAGGGTTCTGTCGGCGGGGGAGATATCCCAGCTGGCTCTGAGGGAGGGGCGGGGCTGCGGGCAGCGGGGAAATGTGGTGGCGTGGGGCGTGACGGAGATGGTCCCACATGGAGGCGCCCACTTTGTCCACTGACACGTTTTAGTATATTAAGGTCATTAGCTTCATGGCCAAACAGAACGAGAGCATCGCTAATGTTATCATCTATCAAACGTTTTTGTTGTAGCCCTGCCTCCATCTCTGTTGTAGCCCCGCCTCCTGCTTTGGTTTAAGCCCGCCTCCATCTCTAGTGTAGCCCCGCCTCCTGCTCTGGTTAACCCCACCTCCCTCTCTAGTGTAGCCCCGCCTCCCTCTCTAGTGTAGCCCCGCCTCCGTCTTTGAGCACAAACACATGCAGCAGCTGAACTGGAAACAGACTGAGCTTATTTTTGTGGACAGATTTAGCGTAAAACCAGAAAACTGAGCCGTTTACCAAAGACTGCCACCAGGCTAAACTGGTCCTGAGCCAGTCAAACCAGTGATCCTGCTGTTAAAGGTCACAGGTTCACACGTCCACGCTGCAGCTGAGAGCGGGGGAGCGACTGAGCGACTCGTACGTGACTGGAAACTGCTGTACTTTCATTTGCTAACAGTATATTTTGTTTGAGCGATTGTTTGCGTTATTATGTGACTTTTCTATGGTTCTAGATGTTTCTATGACTCATTTAAACCGCGTCTCCTGGGGTCTGAGAGAGCCTGATCACAAGGTTCACAGCCTTTGATCTCTGCGGCGCTTTGGCGCTGTAGCCGGAGCTGGTTGCTATGGTGAAACGGTGAATGTAAAGTAAACGTGTGGAGTGAAAGAGTGAATAAAGACGTGAGGAGACGCTTCCGTCACCAAACCCTCAGAGTCTGCAAACACAAGTGCGCGTAAAACAGACATTTCAGATGTGATTATCCCACACTTGGCTTCAGCTCTGTTGTCATGGCAACGCTGCTCACACGTGTTTACAGTTTGGCGTGCACGGATCCAGGCCCATTAGTCAGACACGCAGGTCTGCACAGAAACAACACCCCCCCCACACACACAACCCCCCCACACACACACACCCCCCCCCACACACACACACCCCCCACACACACATTGGCCCCCACACACACGGGGGAACCCCACACACACAACCCCCACACACACACACACCCCCCCCCACACACACACACACACACACACACACACACACACACACACACACCCCCCACACACACACACACACACTCACGCACACACACACACCCACACACTCCCCCCACACACACACACACCACGCTGCACACACACACACACACCACGCACACACACACTCTGACACACACACCTGGCACCCACACACACACACACACACACACACACACACCACGCACACACACACACACCCACACACCCCCCACACACACACACACACTCACGCACACCCCCCACACACACACACACACCCCCACACACACACCCCCACACACACACACCCACGCACACACACCCACACACACACACACACACACACCCCACACACACACACACCCACGCACACACACCCACACACACACACACACCCCCCCACACACACACACCACACCCCCCCCCACACACACACACACACACACACACACACTCCACGCGCACACACACACACCCCCCACACACACCCCCCACACACACACACACTCACGCACACACACACTCACACACACCCACACACACACACACACACACACACACACACACACTCACGCACACACCCCCCCACACCCACACACCACACACCCCCCACACACACACTCACGCGCACACACACACACACACACACTCACGCACACACCCCCCCCACACACACACACATCGTAGAGTGTGAGACAGAGGTGATAGAAGGTGATAGAAGCACAAATGCAGCCAACTCGCACGTCTCTACCACGACCCACCCACAGCACGTTCAGGCTTCATTCACAGAAAACACACCCCCCCACACACACACACACACACACACTGACCCAGGATCAGCAGAGCACGTCCATGGCCGTGTTTATGCTACACTGGGGTATATTTAAGAGATGATGGTTGGGGTAAAACAACACCCACAGAAACCTGACCTCATCTGTGCTACAGCACCTGCCAGCCATCGTGTGTGTGTGTGTGTGTGTGTGTGTGTGTGTGTGTGTGTGTGTGTACTAAGGCCCATCACTGGTGGATCAACCCCCCACGAAACTGGATCACAGCCACTGGGAGCTGTAGCCAGAACCAATGTATCATGTTTCCCTCTCTCCAGAAGGTCACAAATAGTCCAGATGCAATATGCAGAGGAGAGGAGAGGAGAGAAGGAGAGGAAAGGAGAGGAGAGGAGGAGAGGTTTTGAGGTAAGGGGAGAGGAGAGGAGAGAGAGGAGAGGATAGGAGAGAAGGAGAGGAGGGGAGAGGAGAGGAGGAGAGGTTTTGAGGTAGGAGGAGAGGAGAGGATAGGGAGAGAAGGAGAGGAGGGGAGAGGAGAGGAAAGGAGAGGAGAGGAGGAGAGGTTTTGAGGTAGGAGGAGAGGAGAGGAGGAAAGGGAGGAGGAGAGATAGGGAGAAGGAGAGGGGAGAGGAGAGAGAGGAGGAGAGGCTGGAGGTAGGAGGGAGAGGAGAGGGAGAGGAGGAGAGGAGAGGAGAGAGGTTTTTGAGGTAGGAGGAGAGGAGAGGAGGAGAGGTTTTGAGGTAGGAGGAGAGGAGAGGAGAGGAGGAGAGGAGAGGAGGAGAGGTTTTGAGGTAGGAGGAGAGGTGGGAGGAGAGAGTGAGGAGGTTTGAGGTAGGGAGGAGGAGGAGGAGAGGAGGAGAGGTTTTGAGGTAGGAGGAGAGGAGGAGGAGAGGAGAGGAGGAGAGGAGCTGAGCTGAGCTGCAGCCTGTGAACGGCTTAGTCCTCCACAGCAGCCTTACAGCATCTGTGAGGGTGGGCGTGGCCTCTGGGGGTAAACAGACCTCCGTCAGGCGGCTAGTTTGAGCAACGGGAGGTTTGTGTGAATGAAAACAGGTTGAGGCACCGTGCAGAAGCGTGTTCTGGATCAGGACACATCACCAGGACAGCAGAGAACGCCCAGGCAGCTCTGCTTGCTGGAGAGCTCAGACAACGAGCAACAGTACCAGGCTGGACAGGAAGCCAGCGCTAACGTGCAGAAGATCCCAGAAACACCGGGTCCGCCACCAGAGGGCGCGACCGGCACCGTGTGATGATGAGAGATGATGAAGAGCGCTTACCTGCCAACACGCTGCCGCGATGGCCTGCAGTTCGCCAGCAGATCTCGGCGATGTATGCCAGCTTACAGGTAACTGACATGTTCTTGCTCAGCTCCCCCTGTTTCCCTGCAGGAAGCGCACGGCAACAGGGACGGCCAACGCCATGACGGACGGACGGCTGTAGTTCTGATGGAAGCCACACAGGAGACAGTCGGAGACAGTCAAACTGGTAACTAACAGCTGAGCCTGGTTCAGCCTCTTTCAGTCGTCTTGGTCTCGAGTGTTTAAAGTCACGTTTCTATGACCAGGAGAGAGGAAGAGCATTTCCGAAGCGCACCGGTTTCTCAGGGACAAACATCATGCAGTAGTAGTAAATGTGTGTGTGTGTGTGTGTGTGTGTGTGTGTGTGTGTGTGTGTGTGTGTGTGTGTGTGTGTACAGACTGCTGGATAAAAAGATGAATAAATATTAGAAGATGTAGACCTTACCCTTTTAGTATAGCCTACACATGACTTTTGTGTGTGTGTAAAGCGTCTTTGAGTCCTGAGAAAAGCGCTTTATAAATATAATGTATTACAATATTAATAATATCAATAACAGTCAATAACAGTATTATTATTATTATTATTATATAACAGCAAAGCATATATATATATTTATATAAATAGCAGCACATATTATTATTATTATTATTATTATATAACAGCAGTTACATATATTATTATATAACAGCAGTTATATATATTATTATATTATTATATATATATATATATATAACAGCAGCATATATTATTATTATTATTATTATATAACAGCAGTTATTATTATTATTATTATATAACAGCAGTTATTATTATTATTATTATTATTATTATTATATAACAGCAGTTATTATTATTATTATTATTATATAACAGCAGTTATTATTATTATTATTATTATTATTATTATTATTATTATTATTATTATTATTATATAACAGCAGTTATTATTATTATATTATTATATAACAGCAGTTATTATTATTATTATTATTATTATTATTATATAACAGCAGTTATTATTATTATTATTATTATTATTATGCATTTTAACACCTGTCATATCTCGGTTCTGCCGCATGGTGGCGGTGTTTGCCAACTAGAGTCCAGCTGAGCCGCTGTTTTATACTTCCTTTATCCCAGAAACTGTTTAAATTTAAACATGCGCTGATGTCAGAATGACGTCAGTCAATCAATCGATCAGCTTTCAGACGTTCGGAGCTGCTACCGCAGCCGCGGTTCCACGCTGCGGCACCTGTCCGCATTCCGAGGATGCAGCTGGTGATGTCAGAGGCTATCTTGGCGTGCGGCGTGTCCTCGTCTCCGCCCCCCTGCGGGGCCAGGTTGTGCTCCAGACACGACTCCCACAGCCCCACCAGGGCCGCGCCAGCTCGGCGGGAGCTCGCCTCTACGGTTGCCGTGATGCGCGACGCAAATTCCCCACCACGGCCTGGTCGTTGTCGCGGAGACGATCCCATTACGGTTAGCGCTGGTTAACGGCGCCTGCTTAACAGCAGCACCCGCCGCTATTAACGCCTCCTGAGACTGACCGGAGAGCAGGAGATGACCTGATGGTCCAGAGCTCCGACAGGCCACCGATCTCTGCGTGCATCCCGCCAGGAGAAAATAGATCCCCCCTGCGCGGGACAGGTCCCGCCTCCCCAACACCTGTCTGGAAGAGCTGGTGCATCTGGCTGGTGCAGGCCTGCTCCACCAGCCTGGGACTGAAAGTCTGGGGCCAGCAGAGACAGGTGGGCCGCCATCAGGTGACACTGCTGCCAAGAGGGGCACGGGCCAGGACTGCCTGCAGGGAGGCTGGGAGTGTGTGTGTGTGTGAGTGTGTGAGGAATGAGGAGGGGTGAGTGTGTGTGTGTGGGGAGGAGGGAGTGTGTGTGTGTGTGAGAGTGAGTGAGGGAGGAGGAGGTGTGTGGAGTGAGGTGTGTGTGTGAGGAGGAGTGAGTGTGTGTGTGGGAGGAGCAGGAGGTTATAAGTGAGTGGGGTGAGTGTGTGTGTGAGTGAGTGTGTGTGTGTAAGGAGAGGGAGGAGTGGGAGTGTGTGTGAGTGAGTGTGTGTGTGTGTGTGTGTGGGAGTGAGAGAGTTTGTGTGTGTGGGAGAGTGTGTGTGTGTGTGTGTGTGAGTGAGTGTGTGTGTGTGTGAGTGAGTGAGTGTGTGTGTGTGTGTGAGTGAGAGTGTGTGTGTGTGTGTGAGTGTGTGTGGGAGGAGGAGTGAGTGTGTGTGTGTGTGGAGTGTGTGTGTGAGAGTGAGTGTGTGTGAGAGGAGGGGGAGGGAGGAGTGTGTGTGTGGAGTGTGTGTGTGTGGAGTGAGTGAGGAGGGAGGGAGTGTGTGTGAGGAGGGAGGTGTGAGGAGTGTGAGGAGTGGGAGGGAGTGAGTGAGTGGAGCAGGAGTGAGTGTGTGTGTGTGTGTGTGAGAGTGAGGAGGAGGGAGGTGTGTGTGTATGTGTGTGAGGAGTGAGGTGTGTGTGTGTGTGTGTGTGTGAGAGGAGTGGAGGTGAGGTGGGAGTGAGTGTGTGTGAGAGTGAGGGGGAGGAGGAGGAGGAGTGTGTGGAGAGTGGGAGTGTGTGAGAGTGGTGTGAGAGTGAGGTGTGTGTGTGTGTGTGTGTGAGTGAGTTTGTGTGTGTGGGGTGAGTGGGAGTGAGTGTGGGGTGAGTGTGTGTGTGTGTGTGAGGAGGGAGGGAAAGGGAGGTGTGTGTGAGAGGGAGTGTGTGTGTGGGAGAGTGAGTGTGTGTGTGTGTGT
>CM027091.1:131980-156980 GCA_015343265.1 Pao palembangensis | reverse complement strand
CACATTTGTTTCTGCTTAGATTGGTTTTCAATTCTTCATTTTGATCAGTAGGGGGCAGTGTTTCCCAGCGCATTCACCACCAGAAGTGATGGCACAACCTTTGGTTTTCAAAATAAAAGCACGGCATTTTTCAAAAACGTACTTTGAAATGCTTTTAAAAGCAAAGTGACAGAAATGGGAAATAAAAAAATAGTGTTTTATCTTACACTTATATTTTCAAATGTTTATTATTTGATGGGAACTGAGAAACATTATCTTACCACAAACATTATCTTTTACAGGAAGTTGATGTATACTCATTCACAGCAGCTTCGGGATGGGTGAAACATCTGAGCACCACTAATGGTTCTATAACAGCCTTTAGGGCCCTTTAGGGCCCTTACACACACTAATATTGACACCTGGTCCTGGAACCCGCGTGACCCCAGTGACTGGCGATATTGGTTGTGTTGGACCAGAACTGTGGGTGTTATAGGACGTCTTCAGGGTTTACGGTCCAAATCCCCCCCTCAGCCCAGTGATGAAGCAGTCAGCTGGTGGTCAAGCCAAGCATCAGAGGACTCTGCTCTGTTCCTGACAAACACAGGTGGACCAGAAGTGGTCACGTCAGAGTGTGAGGAACCTGGACCTTTCCACATCTGAGCGGCGCATTGTGGGTAAGAGCTGTCAGCAACTGTGGAACAGCAACTGTGGAACAGCAACCGTGAACCGGCTGGTGCTTGTCTCTGTCAAATAGGTGAGTCTGAGCTGAGGTGGGGGTCAAACATCTGCCGACCTTCAACCTTTGACACATCTGGAGTTGTTTTAATAAGTGATGGTGTTTGTAAAAACTACGAGTTGATGAAGACCCAGAGTTGCTGATTCTATCTATCTATCTATCTATCTATCTGCTGGAGAAAAGCTGCATTTCTCCTTTTTCAGATCCCAGATGTGTTTTTATTCCTGTTAAATATTTCAGGGCATCCATGCAGACCTTCTCAGACTCTGATGGTGGCTCTGATCACACACGGAGGCGTCCTGGACTTCAGAGAGCTGACGCAGGGCTTCGAGGAGCAGCAGCAGGTGCCAGCAGAACTGCCTCCAGCTCAACCTGGATTAAACCCTGGAGCTGATGGAGGATCTCTGCAGGTCCACATCCAGGGAGCACACATGTGAGATGGAGATTATCTGTGCTCCTTTGTCTGACTGTGGAGGCCTCAGACATCTCAGCCCAGACTGAGCAGACACATGAGGAGGGCCACCACTGCCCTGGACGCCATCTTCTTGTGTAAACACTGCCCTAATTTGAATGACTAAACTTCACAGCGTAGATTTTCCCATCTCTACTGCAGTTATATTCTTATTTCATGTAGGAATGTTATACTTTCTGCTCTCTTTTCTGATGCTGCTCTACCTCCATGTCTTCATATTCTTTTTCTATCCTTTTAGTATCCCTGTGCTGCTGCTGCTGCTGCTCATTTCCCCACTGTGGGACAAATGATGGACTAACTCTGCTGGATGGAACTTTAAAACATTTAAATTGCCGTTAGACTTTGACTATATCATATTAGAATTTAGCTATTACTAAAAAAATAATCTACCATTTAAAACTTTTTCCCCCAAGCAAGGCGTAGTTTGAAGATTTCATTAGAAGTTTAGAACAGACCGTTTAAACAGCGGAACTACCAATCCCCGCTGCTGCCTCTGGATGGATGTCTCTGTCGACCAACCAGAGCTCGAGGCCAGCGTGTGGGGCGGGGCCTGGAGGCGTCGGGGCGGGACTTCCTGCGGGGCAGCAGTTGGATGGCAGGCAGCTGCTGACACGTAACTCAGTTAAAGGTGCTGCGGAGGCCATGTCGGAGACCTGAGCCCGTGTCTTCAGCCCGGAGCTCTTTGGAAGCCAGCAGGACAGTCCACAAGAGGCGAGCAGGAGCCGCTGGACTCGCTTTAAACTGCATTTTCCCAGCAGAGACGCCAGCGCCAGCGGAGCTTTGCCCCAGAAGTCCAGGAAAAGTAGCGAGCCAAGTATGCTCACGTCAGCACCAGTCCCGACCTAAGCAGCGCTTCCAAGTGGGAATGCTCCGGGAGTGACGGGAAGAGGTTTTCCAGCCTTCCCTCGGACGCGGAAAGTTTGCTCAGAAGTTCCCAGCAGCAGAGACGGGGCTTTCCGGCGCAGACGGCGGGGAGGGGAGCCGGTCCAACATGGGGAGCGGAGTGTGCTCCCGGAGGCAGCGGAGGATCTTCCAGTGTCTCCTGGTGCTCACCGTGGTCTGTGGCGTCTTCTACGGGGGGATGATGTCCTACGAGATGCACAAACAGCTGAGGAGGACCGAGGCGACGGCGCTGAAGTACCAGCAGCACCAGGAGTCGCTGTCCGCGCAGCTCCAAGGTAAAAAGAGCCGCGGTTTCCGGGTGAAAAGCTCCGGGTCCAGGCAGCACAGCGACGGAGCCCCCTCCGGAAACCTCCGAGTAGTCCCACAAAGTTAGTTAGTTAGTTAGTTAGTTAGTTAGTTACCAGCGCTGCACGGAGGGAACAAAGCTAAAGGTGTGCGTGGACATGTCCACAGCTAGTAAAGTTCTGCTTGGTAGTTTACTGAAGCTGAACCACAAGTTTACCCAGAACCTGGAACTGACTTGTGAGCTCACACAGTCTCTTTGGTCTGCATCTACTCTAACACACACACACACGCTGGTATTCAGTCCCAGGGCCAGTCTGAACATCTGTCTGCTGGAGGAGCACTGGTCTTCCCATCAGCTGGAACCATCAGTGTCTTTGATCCTTAGTCTGATGGTCTCCAACAGCCTGAAAACCTGATTCATGCTGAAACTGATGATCAGCAGAATGAAGACCACCTGCTGAGGCTCAGCAGCAGGTTTGTGAGGCTCAGCAGCAGGTTTGTGAGGTTCAGCAGCAGGTTTCTGAGGTTCAGCAGCAGGTTTGTGAGGTTCAGCAGCAGGTTTGTGAGGCTCAGCAGCAGGTTTGTGAGGCTCAGCAGCAGGTTTGTGAGGTTCAGCAGCAGAGCTGGATGAGTCCAGGTCGGGACTCATCCACCCCCCGCAGAGGTGCACTTTGGCTTGTCTTCCCTGGATATGTCCGAACTGCCTGGAAAGGTGGACCCTCAATTCAGTCCTGTCATGTGGAGGATTTACCTTCAGGTCCTGGAGGATCTACATCCCAGCTCTAGACAGGAAGTACCTTTGCTTGTACCTTTGCGCTGTATTTCCAGGAAGTTGACACTGTTTAAAAGGGTTCTGTAAACAGCAGCGTTGGCTCTGAACGCAGCTTTAGATGGTCAAGCACAGGTACAGGTGCTAGTTCACCTGGTTCATGTGAGGACGTCCCTTAAAGGCCTCAGATTTTGTTTAAACTCCGCCTTGGATCCGCCCAACCAGCAGCATCACTTCCTGTCCCCGGGGCATCAGTGTTGTATCTGATGTTTAGCTAACGCGGGTCGCTGTGGTCCACGCCCACTCGTGCCCGCTCAGAAGCAGCCAGTCGTTCACTGAGCCCATCTGAAGTCACCTGATACCCACGGCAGCCGTGATTGCTGTGTTTCTGTGTCCTATATTTAGAGGTGACTGCCAGCTGTTTCTAAGGTCACATGACTCCCGCATGGCCTCAGGCGCCATCTGACAGTCATTTACTGGTGTGAGTGGTGCCAGTCGTCTGTGGACCAGCGCAGCAGCGTCTCCATGCTCAGCACCATTGTTGTGTGTTTGACGGCTGCTGACCGCCTGGACAGGCTGCTGTTGCCATGACGCTTTTTGTTTCAGTCCTGAAGCCAGTTTAGCAGGTTTGGAAGCAGGTTTGGAAGCAGTTTTCTCAGCCCCCTGAGGTTTCACACCTTCACCTGAAAAGAAGGGCGAGCTGCTCCACCTCCTCCCCTCTGAGGAGCCTGTGGAGCATCTGTTCCAGCCAGGACCGGGCTCAGATGGAGCCCAGAACCCTACCCCTGTGATGGACAGCTGGGAGGACACCTCCATCCCAGGTCCTCCTGCTCTTGGAAGCAGAGTTCCTGGAGGCCAGCTCAAGAGCCTGCTTGTACAGCCTTCTTGTCCTGGTGAGCTGTGGTCTTCTGGCCTGCAGGGGGCACTGTTACCCCTTTTTGAAGCCCTTAGAGTGAAAATGGAAGTTCTGCTGGACTGGTGCGTCACACTAGCGCTGGCTGAATGTTGAAGATGCTACAAGCGCCTGGACGGTTGCAGCTGCTAGGACAAGGTCACAAGCTGATAGTTACCGATCTGGAACCACCTGACCTCAGGTGTGCTGGCGATCGGGGCCTTTTTTTTTTCTTTTACTGGTGTTAAAGGTCTGGTTTCACTTAAGAGGGTCCTGATTTTGAACCAGGCATCAGACCTTTAGAGACGTGAACCGGGGACTGTGCTGAGCAGCAGAACAGACTAGCAGGACGGCTGGAAAGGCTTTTGTTGTGGCTGAGTGAAAGGTAAACACTGCTGCTCACACCCACCTGTCCTTTGTTCAAGGTGGAAACCTGCCAATCAGCCACACCTGGACGAGCTCAGCTAATGTTTATCTGATTTATGATCTTAGAGCGAGCAGTGGGTGGGGCAAACCGGCGGTGGGTGGAGCTACCAGATGGTGGGTGGGGCTATCAGGCGGTGGGTGGGGCTATCAGGCGGTGGGTGGAGCCATCCGGCAGTGTGCTGCTGCAGCTTTGGTTGCCAGTGTGAACATCAGCAGCGTGTCTGGTGGACATCCTGAAGCTCCTGTGATCAGCTTCACCTGGCGGGTTGAGGGTTCTTTGTGGAGAACATGTTCTTCTGGCTCCACCAGCAGGATCCGTACATGTCGCCTGGGTTCTCTGTCGTGAGGCGATCTGGCCACGCCTTGGCTCTCCAAGCACCTTGCTCTTCATGTCTCAAGTTCCTGCCTTCCTCCAGACTAAAGACGGACTCTTCCTCTCTGGTGTCTGTCCTCAGTGGTGTATGAACATCGATCCAGATTAGAGAAGTCTCTTCAGAAAGAGCGTCTGGAGCACAAAAAGGCCAAAGAAGGTGAGGAGCACCCGGCTGCAGCCCCAGAGACGCCCCCTGCTGAGACACAGCTGCTCTTCTCCAGAGCCTTCACACCGACTGCTGCTTTCTCCTTTCAGATTATCTGTCCTACAAGTTGGAAGCTCAGCAGTCACTCAACAAGGAGAAGGTAGCTGTCCACCTTCAGCTAACCTGGCTAATCCGGCAGCGTTCCTCACCACGGTCTGCTTCTGTTCCCACAGCAGGACTCCATCAGCAGGATGAACTCCCTGCAGGTGCAGCACCAGATTCTGAAGGTACCTCAGCCTCAGCAGCGCTGCAGCTGCACTTCAGGCACCTCAACACTGCTGTGGTGTCTTCTGCCAGAACCAGCACGAGGACCTGAAGAAGCAGTATTACGACCTGCAGGACCAGCACCAGGCCCAGGGCCACGACCACAACCGGCAGCTGGACGAGCACCGAGAGCGCTACGACAAGCTGCAGCAGATCAAGGAGCTGGAAGTGTCCCAGCTCAAAGGTGGGAGGGACACGGACACACACACACACACGGCTGGAGGATGGAAGCTCTGTCTCCATCTTCTGGCGCAACTAAGAACTGCATGTTCAGCGCGCTGGCGCTCACAGCCACACACCTTCAGGGCTGTGCGCCATCAGGTGCGTCCCTCTCCACGCTGCCTTTGACATGTGTGACTCTGGGGTTCCAGACAGTATGTTCAACCTGAGGGAGGAGAACAAACAGCTGAGAAGAGCTCACCACGACATCCACACACAGCTACAGGACGCACAGGTGAGCAGCCACGGGTCTTTAATCCCACAGGTGTGAGACAACACCAGCCGTCCTCCTTCCACGCCCCCGGCCTTGTGTGTTCAGGTTCGTCACCAGGACCTGAAGGCGGCCCACGACCAGCTGGCCCTGAACCTGCAGGACCACAAGAGCGCGCTGGCTGCAGCTCAGGTGGGACGGCTGCGCTTCCTCCAGCCCGCTGTGTTAGCAGCACAAGCTAGCATGTCCTTCTGCATTAGCTAAGGCTTCTAAAAGCCTAATTCAGTACCTCTGGTTGGATGGACACACACACACACACACACACACTCTGGTCTGACTTATTACAGCGGTTGTTGTAAAGAACATTCCAGCCAATCAGCCAGAAGGACATAATGGAAGGTCAAGGAGGTCAGATGTGTTCTGGAGATCAGGATGGAGAAGCTCTGAACTTCTGTCTGTCTGTCGTCTTCAGCTGCAGGTGGATGAGTACAAGCAGCTGAAGGAGTCCCTGAACGCAGCATCCAACCAGCAGCATCCCAGCGCTGCTCAGAAGACACCAGCAGCTCCAGAGTCCCACAACCCTGAAGCCCAGAAGGACGCGGACGTGGACCTGCCACATAAAGATGAGCCAGGACCTCAGCTGGAGCAGGAGGAGTCTGGACCCAGGGTAACGGCGGTGGTGCTAATCATCCTACTGCTACAGCAGCATGGCTACAGCAGCCTCTGTCTCCCAGGTCCAGTCCCAGCACCCTCTGTCAGACAAGGAGGGAGAGGCGGAGAGGCGGAGGGAGCTGGAGGAGGAGCAGATGGCTCAAGCAGGCCAGCCTCAGAAGCTGGAGGAGGACCTGGACCAAGCTCAGCAGGGGGAAGAGGACGAGCCAGAAGCACAGCAGCCGGATGAGAACGCGCTGGAGCCAGACGGGGCTCGTTCCCAGCAGGTCAGCTGTCCCTCCGCCCTCTCCTCCGCCCTCTGGACAGGCACTAGAGGCTGCAAGGAAGGGGCGAATGTTTGGTACGCGGCTGGTGACGGTGATGTTCCTGCACCAGGGTCTGTCCACTCACTGGACAAACATCTCAGCAGATGGAGGATCCGGGGCCGGTTAGGTCGCCCCCTCCTGGTGAACCGCAGTAATACTCTGTTGGCTTGCAGGCACTGTGGAAGGTCCACACCAGCTAGCAGAATGAGCACATGACGGTGTTTAGGCTTCTGCTTGGAAAGCAACTAAATGTGTACCTGGCTTCCCTGTGAAGGCTCTCCGTCAGCAGCAGACCCCAGCCGAGCCCATCAAGACCTTCGAGCAGCGCCTGCAGCTGCAGAGAGAGAGGGAGCAGAGGCAGGAGGAGGAGGAGCAGAGGCAGGAGGAGGAGCAGCAGCAAAGGTCAGCGTCAGGTCAGCACGTCTGAAATGTGGAGACCACCTTCTAACCTGTGCTCTGCTGTCAGGAGGAGGACGGACTACATGGCTCCCGTGGAGCCTCATCACACCCACGACGAAGGTGAGACGTCAGCACGCAGTCCAGCCTCTCGCTGTGGAGGTCGTCTGAAGGTCAGCTGGCTTCTAAACGCTCCAATCTGTCTGATGCCAACAGACAGAGACGCACACTTGTTGAATGAGGAGGAGATGAAGGTGGACCAGAAAGTCCTGCCACCGCAACAGGTAACACACACACACACACACACACACACACTCTGCGTGGACCACCTGAGGACGGTGCCTCTGCAGGGCGTCGTAGACGGTGAGCTGGACCCTGAGGATGACCCCAACAACCAGGGAGAAGATGAGTTTGATGAGGCAGAGGAGGAGCAGCTGCAGCACAGAGTCACTGAGGAAGAGGAGGAGGAGCAGCAGGAGGAGGAGGGGCCAGCAGCACCAGCCCAGCACAGAGACACACACCCCGGCCTCCAGCCTGCAGCTCCAGCCGTGGAGGAGGAACTGGTGGTGAGTGAGGAACACACAAGCAGCGCTCCACAGCCACAGGAGAAAGACCTGAGCTTCCTGTCGCTCACTTCCAGATGGCTGGAAACCCGGATCAACAGGAAGACCCGGTGGACGAGCAGTACCAGGAGGACCTGGAGGATGAGGTGTGTAAGCACAAGCATGTCCTGCTCCTCCTCAACACCCACGCTCTTGTCTCCTGTTGGTGAAGGCTCAGGAGGACGTGGCTGGTGGGCAGAAGAGGGATGTGCTGGAGGAGGACCCATACAACCAGGAGAACCTGGAACAGGTGAGTCCTGCGGCAGGGCCAGGGGCTGGAGCTGCCCAGGTGCTTCAGCTCCTGCTGCTCCTTCTCACAGGCTCCGCCCACATTTCCCCCTCAACAGCCAGGAGCAGCTTTGACTGTTGAGGACAAGCAGACAGAAAGGATCAGCCTGACTCTGAGCTAACCTCACATCAGTCCGTCACTGCACGGCGGCGTGCACGTGGCGCTAACCCGAACCAGCGTGGAGATCAGGTGTTGAGGGCTCAGCTTACCACCAGGTTGTTTCAGCCCCCCCGACAGGGCCAGCGTCTGACAGCTGTTCCTCGTGTCACACGCTTGTGTTGTTGTCATGGACACCTCCCGGTAACCAGGGAAACCTGCCGCAGCCTGACTCCCCCCGCCCCTTCCTGTGGATGCAGGAAGGATCTTCACCAGGCTGCCCCTGGTGCACGCATCAGCACGCCACGTGCACACAAACTGTCACGCCTGTCCTCAGAGGTGCTCTCAGGACTGTTCCACAGAACGGTTCCACTCTCTCTGAGGGACTCCTAGAAGGACCTTCTACTTCCCGTCCACCTGACTGATAAAAGGACCTACTTCCTGTCCACCTGACTGTTGAAAGGACCTACTTCCTGTCCACCTGACTGATAAAAGGACCTACTTCCTGTCCACCTGACTGGGGGAAAACATTGTTGACAAACTTGTCTTAATTGTTTTGTTTTTTCTGTAGGAGGGACCAAAAAAGGTGGAAGACCACGAGAACGAGGACAATTATGAAGAGGAAGAAGAGGAAGGGGAGGGCCAGGCTGTTGGAGGGAACAAGGGAACCAATAGGAGGGCGGAGATGTGAAGTGGGCGGAGACTGCGAGTGCACTGGCTGCCTTCTGAACCTGTCAGGAATTCATCCATCTGTTGGTGGAGTGTGGGAATCAGGAAAACAGGGCTGTTTGCCAGGAAGTTAGCGCCCCCTGCAGTGTGGGGGTGGAACTGTTTAAACAGGCCACATCCTTGGTGATGAACGGATGTGGAAGCTTTTTAATCCTTTTACTCTTCTGTCTGAACCGCTGCCAGACAGCCAGAGAATGTATTTATCTTGGGTTATCTCTGTGTAAAGAAATCATTTTTAATTCCCGTCGTCCAGAAGTGATATTGGAATGATGCAAACTGTTGTAATCTTTGTAGAGTTCAGGTCTGAAGCTTCATTCTTCTCTTATTTATTGCTGTGTTGACTGACAATCTTCCAGAAGGTGCAGCATTTCATCTGTTCTTAGCTACGTCTGACACAGGAGTACTGTCACTGGATATTCCTGCCAGGAGAGACGTGCACGTGCCTTGGCGAGCGTGGCCTCAGCCATTCCAGCCGGGTTCCAGGAGAGACGGCTGCTTTCCTGGCTAACTTCTGCTCTCTCAGCTGGAAGGCCTCACCTCCTCTGCTGCTTTCACCTTTCCAGACTCCGAGCTTTTTTCTGTAAATTCCAGAAGTCACGATCGGACCTTTGAGTCTGCGTTTCAGCTGTTGTATTTGATACAAAAAAGAACTTTTGACTTCCTCTGAATGAGGTGCAGAATAAAGAGGTCAACTGACTTCACATCTGCTTGGTTGTGTATTTCTAAAGGCCAACTAGACTTTGGTCCGGATTTACACTGAAAGGTTGGTTACAGCTATTAATACTCCGTCAGGAATCTGTCCCTCATGCTGACCGGTAGGAGGAGGACTAAAGACCAGAGGAAGTGCAGAATTATAAAACTACTTCCATCCAGCTCTCACGGAAGTAGTTTTCATCTAGAAAGCTGCATTTAATGACCATGAGAAAACAGGAGCATAGTT
The DNA here is from genome assembly GCA_015343265.1 of Pao palembangensis. Classification (NCBI taxonomy): domain Eukaryota; kingdom Metazoa; phylum Chordata; class Actinopteri; order Tetraodontiformes; family Tetraodontidae; genus Pao; species Pao palembangensis. Next base: position 147,214 of record CM027091.1, on the reverse strand, counting down.
CATCTGCACGTGTGTGTGTGTGTGTGTGAGAGAGAGACCTGCTGCTGGGGGTTCACAGGTCATCAACCAGTCAGCCAGAGGACGAGAAGCCTTTGTCCTGGAGCGTCTGCTGCCCAATGACTGATGAGCCAACTTCACAAAATGCTGCACATCCTGGTGCTTTCTGGGAAACGGAGTCTTGAGGGCACAGAGTCTTCTGGCAGCTTGGGGATCCCATCCAGGACCTCCAGCTTTGGCAAACAGGCGAAAACCCTGAAGGGTGATGGGACCGGGTGAGAGGAGGAGAAGCAAAACCAAGAGCCTGACTGTTCTTCTTCAGAGCAGTCCTGTGTGGACCGCTGAGGACCTAAACTCTGGAGACCTTCCTCCCTCAGCTGAGCTCTAAACGGTGCAACGGAGGAACGGAGACGCTTCCAGGCGTCCTGAAGGCTGACCTACAGCCACACAAGCCTGAATGTCGTCTGCTCACCGTGCACGATAGTTGGGCGTGAAGGAAACTGGGTTGCGGATCAGACTGAGCGAGCGGAGTGGCGCCTTCCCCAGAGCTCCCAGTCCAGCCAAGGAGCTGATGGCGTTCTCAGACAGACAAAGATGCTCCACCAGGGGGAGCGTTGGCAGCTGGCGCAGACCCGCCACATGGTTCTGCTGCAGGTTGAGCATTTTGCACCTGCCCAGAGAAGAGCAAGCAGAAGTCTACACCTCAGCAACACAAGAGAGAAGACACCACAAGCTGAGCTCAGGGAGCTCAGCCCGTCCAGGTCCGGGCTCAACAGGAACCGGCGGTCGCTAGGAAGTGGAAAAGAGTCAGAGAAATATTCAGGAGAACGAGTAATGGTCCCTGAGGCCTGTTTGGCTGCCCCTGGACCACCCATTCTGGGTCGCTGGTTCCAACCTTGGCAGGCGTACAGAGCTCAGGTCCGTGAGCCAATCAGAGACCAGCTGAAGCTTCTCCACGCGGATGAGTCGGCGGAGGATGCGGAGGAAGTTCTCACGCTGGAAGGGCTCCCCCAGGTCCTGGTAGGACAGATTCAGCTCCTGAGGAGAGACAGGAAGCCGGACCCTCAGAATCGCCACTGGACGCCCTGGAAGCCGGACCCGTCCACTCATTTACCAGACAGTTTTCCCAGTTCTCCTGCAGTCGCTCCTCCCAGCTCTGTCCTTCATCCCTCCTCCTCCTCCTCCTCCTCACCAAACAGGCATCTCTTTCCAACGCTTGGTCCTCCGTCGGCCCTTTTAAATGACAGGATGAAAAACAAATTCACCGCCGTCCCCTCGTCCCTCTAAATGGTTCTCTCGTGTCACCAAATGTCCTCAAGCTGGTCCTGCAGCTGCGTGTGTGTGTGAAGGTCACGGAGCAACACGTGCACACCTTCTCTGACCCTGGGGCAGCTCAGCTGATCCCCCGTGACATCACAGCGCTCGAGGTGCTGCCACGAGGCGAAGCGGAAGCGACTGGAGGGAAGCTGAGGAGACGAGCAGAGAGAAGGTCCGGGTTGGAGTCGTGGCTGCTAACAGGCTAAAACAGCTCCGACGAGAGCTTAGCAGCAAGGTGCCGGAGCCTGTTTGTTGTCTTCCTCCAGACTGATGCCCTCAGTGTCTGTCCGGTTTGAACCTTTCACCCCCAGCACCACCCCACACACCTGCCACCAGCCTGTAACGCAACACCTTCCTGTTATTCTAGACCTCGCTCCCATTGACCCCCACAGAGGTCAGCGGATGGAGAAAAAACAGCCGTGAGGAGGAGCACATCAGGGCACCGTTCTGGTAACCTTGAGTTTCTGTCACTTCTTTTCATCACTATTTGCTTTAATTGTTAGCGTGTGTGTGAGACTCACAGGAGTGGAACCAAGTCCAGAATCAGGCCTGGGGTCCACACCGCGGGGTGTTTGCGCGACCCCGAGGTCAGAGGAGCGGGAAGAGCTGGATTTGGGAAAACTGGCTCTGAGGGTGGTCACACCTGAAGAGCTGAGACAGGGGAGGATAAAAGCTGACACACCCACACCCACACACACACAGCAGCAGCAGCTGCACACCTCCGGGCCCTGGCCCTGGATGGAAGCGCTCCTTTTCCGTAATGTAAGCCGAGGTGTGCGCTGAAACTCCGACCAGCGGCCGGCCGGGTAGAGTTACCCTGAACCCGGTCTGACACTGCGGATCAGCGCACGATGCTGACACCTGAGTAACTACTAAGGCTGGTCACATTAGCTCCGACACCGGCACAAAGTTTCCTGAATCATTTCTGTAAAACGTTAAAGGCCGTGACGCTAAGATGCTCATTAGCATAGCTCATTAACCCGCAATTACCGTCAGTCTGACAGAACCATAGCCTACCTTTCTGACATGTCCGTATCTGCTGTTGAACGGCTCCTGTCCGCCCTGTAACCCAGCAGCCGTCGCCCATGGAGCCCGCTGGGTTCGCCTGGATTAACAGACGAACTTCAGGGTTCGGTTCGCTGCTTCCGAAGACTGAAGCGCAACTTCACGAGGAGGCGTTACAATGTATGGCCACACCCACATTTCACCAAGACACACCCACCACTGGCTCTGATTGGTGGCTTTAGTAAAGTGGTCTTCGATTGGCCCACCGTTAACCAATCATCGTCTTTCTTGTTAGGGAGTCCTTCTCCAGGATCAGTTCATCCCCGCAGCGAAATATGAAGTTTCAGTGAAATTCCAGAAATTAAGATTTATGACAGAGGAGGACATTATTTGGCCGTGTGCTTTTAAAATTAATTTTAAGATTAAAATATCACAGTTTGGTGTGACAGAAATACACTCGTCTGTCTTATAACGTAGTTTATATCCCCGTTCCCTTAGAAAAGTTGGATATAATTTAATTCAAATAACATTTTTCATCAGCTCTTTAAATTGTGAGTATTTATTAACAGTAAATATTAAGAGCATTAAATATCATTCACTTAAAAAAATGTCAAGTGACCAAACCTACTGAAAAGACTAAAATTGTATTAAAAGACATTTTTATCATTTCAACACACTGATGATTTTATTGAGTAAAGACTGGATACAGCTGGTGTTCCTCTTTTTCCCTGTACATACATCTATGGTGGTGCAGCAGGCTTTTTTCCCAGTGTGGCCTCACACGTGCACGCCTCTGGCAGACTTCCTCTTCCACTGATTCCATTCCTCTGATTTTAAATCAGCCACACAAACGTGATAAGGCAGAATCGACCTTCAGCAGGTTAGCCTAGCATGTGAAATGACTAGAATACTGTCCAGAACAGATATATTACTAAGATTCTTTATATGAAGGACAGAGTATTTGCTCGTGTGTATTCTCCAATATGTCTGTGTGTGTACAGAACACAGTATCAAAAGTATAATGATGTGGGTGAAGTGTGACAGCATCGACATGTGTTAGCTTTGAAAGATGAAGTTCTTGTTCAGAGAAAAAGAGTTTTTGTGCATCAGCTTTGTGCATGTGTGGGGGCAAAGGTCACCACGTGTTCCTGTCATGCATGTAACCACCATCTTCTAGAATATTCACAACGTCCTGCAGAGGTTCCATCCAAACACACACATTATACGTCACGTCAGCATATTATATACTATATAATAGACAGGCTTGATCTCATTGCTCTTCAGGGACAAATAAAGCTTTTTGACTTAAATTGAAGCGATTATATGTGAAGAGTATAAAAGCCAGCTGAAGGTGGCGCTAGCGTTTCTCAGCTCTAAGTTACAGCGAGTCAAAGTCGCCGTCACCAGCATCGATAACTTCAGGGGTCGTGACCCTGCCCATGAAGAGGATGGACCCTGCAAAAAAAAAAAGAGAGAGAGAAAAAGAGGTTAGAGAGCTGATGCTCAGATCACGTGTACGTCACATGACACACACACACACCTGTCCTGCGCTCTCTAATGACAAAGAAGAAGGGGTGGTCGGCCATGACCTGCGGGTACAGCACCAGGGTCCTGGTCAGGGCCATCATTCCTGACAGGAACAGGAAGGGGCGGGGTCAGTGAAAGGCAAGCGTTGGACAACTGGCTCATTCAGAGCGTCTACCTGAGCCCACGGCCCCCTCCGAGCCCTCCTCGGTGACCTCCACGTAAGCCTTCTGCACCGCCTTCCCGACATACAGGTCCTTCCCGTCTGGCGGACACACGTTCACATTTGAGCAGCCTGCAAGCCGACTGTTTGTCCCCCCAGCAGAAGCAAAGACAAGCAGCTGTTCTGACTCTGGGGTCCAGCACACGTCACTTCCTGTCCCCGCCTCTTTTTTCTCTGGCTCTATTTTTACTTCCTGACGTGACACATCTGACCTGCTCGCTTGCTACCAGTTACCGTGGTAACATCAGAACGTGCTGGAGGCTAGTGTGCAGCGAGAGGCTCAGATGCTGGCCCACATTCTTCAGGCTGGATGGCTGAATGAAAGGGCCGTTTCTATGGTTACGTGTTTGTTACCTGTCATGGCAGAAAGATCCGCTTCGGCGCTGAAGATGCTCTTTATGCCGAGCTCCTGCAGAGCCTCCCTCAGGTCAATTTTCTGCTCCACCTTGAAGCTGGTTGAATTTCAGGGGTGGATTAATGGTCAGAAACAGGCAGCAAGAAAACCAGTTCTGCCTGCGTCCCCCCACCCAGTTAGCACATTTGCTAATCTCTTGGAACAGACACTTCCTGCCTTCTAAACTTGGTTCCTGGTCTACAGTGGGGTCTAGTGGCCCAGGATGGACCAGCTGCTGGGGTCAGGACGGCGTCTCACCGGGGCAGGTAGACCTCCACCTTCTGCAGCTTCACATTGTTGGCCCAGTCCTCCAGCAGGGCCGCTTTGATGATGGGCTCCAGGGAGGACAGAGGCACCTCCTGCCGCGGCAGGACGATCATCATGGACATGTCCTCGCCCTCGTACGGCATCTCCAACACCTGGTACACGCCCCCTGCTTCCTGGGAGCCGTCACTGAACTCGCCTGCAGGAGGATCAAGGAGAAGAGTGAACGGACGGAGCAGAAGCACCAGCACCACACCCAAGACGGAGAAGAGCGATGCAAACACTCGGAGCTGGAGGCCTGGAGGAAAGACCTCCAAGAGCCAGGACTCGTTCATGGACAACACAGCAACGAGCAGAGGAGCCTCCATGAGGAGCCTTCAGAAACAAAGGTTCCTGAAGGTGCTGCCCATGTGACCACAGCAAGCCAATCCCAACATCAGCTACAACCACCTGTGTGTCCTCAGCAGAAGAGAAGACGAGAGGAGAAGACAAGACAAGACAAGAGGAGAGAAGAGAAGAGGAGAGAAGAGAAGAGAAGAGAAGAGAAGAGAAGAGAAGAGAAGAGAAGAGAAGAGAAGAGAAGAGAAGAGAAGAGGACATGGTGAAGCAACCGTGTGGCTGCAGCACGGATGAAGAAGCCTCCCTGCTCTACCAGAGAAGTGGAGGTGAGGGACATGTTGATGGACAAGCTCAGGAGAAACGTCCATCAGAGATCCGCCTTCCAAAGCAGCTCCTGGTGCTCCAGGATCCAGACCTTCTGGAGCTCCCTGGACTGCTCCTTCCTGGCCTCAGATCAGGAGCAGTTGAGGAGATTCAGACCTTCACTGTGAAGAGATCTGCTTGGAGGGACCTGATTCAGCAGGTCCAGAACATCTCCTCTCACACCACACAAGCATGTCTACACGCTCGGCCCGCCAGCGCCACCATCCACCAAATGTTTCCCATTTCACCTGAACGCAGCAGGAGAAGGAAGGAAGAGAAGAAGACGCAGAGCAGCAGAGCCATGAAGCAGGTTCTCACTCCAGAACTCCATCCTCTCCCACCGCCTCCTTCTCATCGAAGCAAACCCGCAGCTAATGAGACCAGAGTTTCCAGTCTAAATAATGAGGACGGCCTGACTGAGTAGAGAAAAGACGTGTCATCATCATCTTCATCATCATCATCCTCCTCCTCAGAGGCTGCAGCAGACGGAGGAGAAGCTTCTGCAACCTTCGCTTGCATCTGCCTGTCAAACACCGCAGCAGCAGCAGGTCCTCCCCAGGGACCTGTCCCTGTTCTGCTCCCACACACACACACACACACACACACACATGTGCAGGAGCACGTGTGTGCACACCTTCAGACTGCACCAAAATAACCCCAATGCGTCAGTTTGTGGCAGCGCCGACCCGGTTCTGGCAGCAGAACTCAACCCTGACTGGATGAAAGAAAACCCGGACCGGAATCTTTCTGGTGGAAGAGGATTCAATCTAACCTGCTCTAAACCGCACGTGTGTGTGTGTTAGTACGACATAAAGAAATACACACTCTGAACCCTGTAGTTTGATATCCAGATATTTGCTTGTGTTTCGCATTTTACACTAACAGAAATAGTTTAATTTTTTAGACTGTTGTGGTTTTAATGATTCCGAATCATCAAGTAACTAAGTACATTTACTCAAACACTGATCTGAGTTTAAACCAAGTTTAAACCAAAAATTATGAGTCAATTTACAACCAAGGAAATGTGCAAATGTCATTCCATCCATCCATCCACCCATCCATCCATCCATCCATCCATCCACCCACCCACCCACCCATCCATCCATCCATCCACCCACCCATCCATCCATCCATCCACCCATCCATCCACCCGTGGGTGGATGGATGGGTGGATGGGTGGGTGGGTGGATGGATGGATGGATGGGTGGGTGGGTGGATGGATGGGTGGATGGGTGGGTGGATGGATGGGTGGATGGATGGGTGGATGGGTGGATGGGTGGATGGGTGGATGGATGGATGGATGGATGGATGGGTGGGTGGATGGATGGATGGATGGATGGATGGGTGGATGGATGGATGGAATGACATTTGCACATTTCCTTGGTTGTAAATTGACTCATAATTTTTGGTTTAAACTTGGTTTAAACTCAGATCAGTGTTTGAGTAAATGTACTTAGTTACTTGATGATTCGGAATCATTAAAACCACAACAGTCTAAAAAATTAAACTATTTCTGTTAGTGTAAAATGCGAAACACAAGCAAATATCTGGATATCAAACTACAGGGTTCAGAGTGTGTATTTCTTTATGTCGTACTAACACACACACACGTGCGGTTTAGAGCAGGTGTGACCAGGGTCAGAGGTCACACCTGTGTCTTTGTGTCTCAGATTTGGAGGCGCTGATTCTCATCCCGGCTGCGAACTGGTCCAGCGAGAGCTGGAGGTCACGGACCGATGGGGCCAACAGGACCACATCATCTGCAAAGAGCAGAGACCCGATCCTGAGGCCTCCAAACCGGACCCCCTCAACACCACGGCTGCACCTAGAAACTCTGTCCATAAAGGTCAAAGGGCAGCCCTGGCGGAGTCCAACCCTCACCGGGAACAAGTTCGACTTACTACCGGCGATGCGGACCAAGCTCTGACACCGGTCATACAGGGAGCAGACGGCCCGTACCAGGGGGCCCGACACCCCATACTCCCGGAGAACCCCCCACAGGACTCCCCGAGGCACACGGTCGGATGCCTTCTCCAGATCCACAAAGCACTGGTGACTGGTTGGGCAAACTCCCACGCAGCCTCAAGGGCCCTGCTGAGGGGGTAGAGCTGGTCCACAGTTCCTCCTGAATCTCCTCCTGGATCCGAGGTTCAACTATCCGGCGGACCCTCTCCAGCACCCCTGAATAGACCTTCCAGGGAGGCTGAGGAGTGTGACCCCCTGTAGTTGGAACACACCCTCCGCTCCCCCTTCTTAAAAAGAGGGACCACCACCCCGGTCTGCCAGTCCAGTGGTACCGCCCCCGATGTCCACGCGACGCTGTCGTGTCAACCACGACAGCCCTACAACATCCAGAGCCCTGAGGAACTCCGGGCGGATCTCATTTGAAATACAACTTAGAAAAAGTTGTTTTTACACAGACAAAGGACAAAAGAGGACAAAAAGGAGAAAAGAGGAGAAAAGAGGAGCGTTCCACAGGAAAATCCCTCCTAACATGAAAGATTTATAGCTCAGATCAACATTTTCAACAACCTCAGGAAATAAGTGAGCAGCTTCACACACACACACACACACACACACACACACACACACACACACACACACCCACCGTAGTAGAAGTCCCCCTGCTGGTACATCATGCGCGTGTGCACCTCGGAGCCGTCGTCCCTGCTGAAGGAGAAGGCCCGGGTGTTTTCTGGTCGGAACTGGTTTTTCCAGGAGCCCCTGAAGTAGACGGCGTTGACCAGCGTCAGCCGGGTGAGGCTGCTGAAGTCCTCGGCCGACAGCAGCTCTCTGATCTTACCTGAGGGGGCGCTAGCGTTAGCATGTGAGCAGGTCATGTGACTGGCAGCGGCGGGGCTCACCATGGGTGCGGTTCTCCACCCAGCTGTTGATCTGCTGGGCCACAGCTGCAGACTCGCTGAAGTCCACCGTCTCCACCTCCGCCCGGAAGTACTTCCTCACCAGGTGCAGAAACTCGGGGTTAAAGGTCACGCCCTGCTGCAGGAACAGGCTGTTGGCTAACCGCAGCACATGGTGGGCGTGGCCCTCGGCCGGCGGCGCCGTCAGGTTCTGCAGCAGCCAGAAGTCCCCACCTGGAGAAGAGAGGAGCAGCTGAGGACGTCTGAGGGCACCTTCAGGTGTCCTTGACCAGGGCCTGACCTGGGAGCAGGTGGGGGAGTCCTGCCACCTGGCGGATCTGCTCCAGGGACGCTCCCCGGGCTCCCAGCCCCAGCATGCCCAGGGCCACCGCCACGCTCAGGGGCGAGAAGACCAGGTTGTCCTGCTCGCCCCCTGCCTGCAGCTGCTGGTACAGCCTGAGCGAGAAGTCCGCCAGGGCGTCCTCCGGGACGTCCGTCTCCCGGCAGTGGTGACACGGCAGCAGGACGGCCAGGAGGACGAGCGAGGACAGAAGGTCCAGGATGGACATGTCAGCTCAGGAGGCTGGACAAAGGAGGACAGAGAGACGGAGAGAGCAGGTCAGGAGATGTGAGGGAGGAGAAGGGTGTGCGTCACTCACACACACACACACACACACACACACACACACACACACACACGGTGGAGGAGCTGAGGTTGTCCTGTAGCTCCAGGAACCTGCTGGACAGCAGACGAGAGAGCTGCTACTCTGCTGCTACTACTCCACCTTCCTCATCATCGGTCAGCTCCATCAACACGTTCCACCTGACCAGCTGGGCTCAGCGTCATGGCTGCTGAAAGGGCAAAGGTCACAGCCGTCTGACCTTTCCGCTGGAGGTGCAGCCCGCTCCCTACGTCAGCAGGGGAAACCCAGCAGCTCCCCCTGGCTCAGGTTGCAGCAGTTCAATCCTGACAGCCTGACTAATCCCTGGTTGCCGTGGGCGACCAGCAGCATCACCTGATCTGTGCTGGAGTCTCAGATGTGCAGGTGACCTTTGCAGACGGTGAACTCACTCCCTTTAATCCTTGCTGCCATTTCAAGGCAGCAGCTTTCAGCGTCCACAGCCATGTTTGCACACGCGCACCCAAGTCACTGTTGCCACGGCAACTGCCAGTGACGGACATCTGTTGGTCAGCGGACCTGACTGAGAATTTAGTCTCCAATTGGACTGGAGTCGGACTGGAGTCATGCGAGGTGGACGGACTGGAGTCACGCAAGGTGGACTGACTGGAGTCACGCGAGGTGGACGGACTGGAGTCACGCAAGGTGGACGGACTGGAGTCACGCGAGGTGGACTGGACTCACACACGGTGGACGGACTTGAGTCACGTGAGGTGGACTGGAGTCACACACGGTGGACGGACTGGAGTCACGCGAGGTGGACGGACTGGAGTCACGCGAGGTGGACTGGAGTCACGCGAGGTGGACGGGAGTCACGCGAGGTGGACGGACGGGAGTCACGCGAGGTGGACGGACTGGAGTCACGCGAGTTTGACTGGAGTCACACAAGGTGGACGGACTGGAGTCACGCAAGGTGGACTGACTGGAGTCACGTAAGGTGGACCGGAGTCACGCAAGGTGGACCGGAGTCACGCAAGGTGGACGGAATGGAGTCACGCGAGGTGGACTGACTGGAGTCACGCGAGGTGGACAGACTGGAGTCACGCGAGGTGGACAGACTGGAGTCACGCAAGATGGACGGACTGGAGTCACACAAGGTGGACTGACTGGAGTCACGCGAGGTGGACTGACTGGAGTCACGCAAGGTGGACGGACTGGAGACATGTGAGGTGGACGGACTGGAGTCACGCAAGGTGGACTAGAGTCACGCAAGGTGGACTGACTGGAGTCACGCGAGGTGGACTGGAGTCACGCAAGGTGGACTGACTGGAGTCACGCGAGGTGGACTGGAGTCACGCTAGGTGGACTGACTGGAGTCAAGTGAGGTGGACTGGAGTCACGCAAGGTGGACTGGAGTCACGGAAGGTGGACGAACTGGAGTCATGTGGGGTGGACGGACTGGAGTCACGCAAGGTGGACTAGAGTCACGCAAGATGGACGGACTGGAGTCACGTGACATGGACGGACTGGAGTCACGCGAGGTGGACTGACTGGACTCACGCGAGGTGGACTGGAGTCACGCGAGATGGACGGACTGGAGTCACGTGACATGGACTGACTGGAGTCACGCGAGGTGGACTGACTGGAGTCACGCGAGGTGGACTGGAGTCACGCGAGATGGACGGACTGGAGTCAAGCGAGGTGGACTGGAGTCACGCGAGGTGGACTGGAGTCAAGCGAGGTGGACTGGAGTCACACGAGGTGGACTGACTGGAGTCACGCAAGGTGGACTGGAGTCACGCAAGGTGGACTGGAGTCACACAAGGTGGACTGGAGTCACGCAAGGTGGACTGGAGTCACACAAGGTGGACTGACTGGACTCACGCGAGGTGGACTGGAGTCACGCGAGGTGGACTGGAGTCAGAGTTTGTGGACATTAGTCTGAGTCCTCCCTGAGGATCAGACACACACACACACACACACACACACACAGAAAGCTGCTTTAAAGACCTTTGCTGTGTGAACGGAGGTTCTGTTGTGCTGCTCAACCACACAGCCAGATGAACGTGGGATTAACGGACGCAGATTAGGATTAAAGCAGCGGTGATGATTTTTCCTGAGCTGCTGGGCCGACCCGAAGGTGGAGTTAGGATCATTACCTGAGCTGCAGACAAAGAGATCACAGGTGAAAGATCACCGATGAACGCTGACAGACTCCACATCTCCATCTCAGTACGGGGATTCTTCTTCTGTCTGACGTGTGCGTGTGTGTGTGTGTGTGTGTGTGTGTGTGTGTGTGTGTGTGTGTGCAGGGGTGTGGATATGCCCTCTGGTACTACACTCTGCCTCGTTAACGTACACATGCGCCTTTGCCTGGAATTCAAGGACAACAATGCTGCTGCAACATGAGTGCAACACACACCTCTGTGACGGGCACACACACCATCCAGCTTCCACCAGCGGGAATATTCCAGGTCCACGCCACGCATGCGGGTGTTTGCCAGTGTTAGTTCAAAGCTCCAGCCACAAGAAGACGTTTAGAACAACATCCTGCTCAAAACGGCGCTGCTGCGCTTATTTTCACTCACGGTGCTCTGGAAGCGAAGCAGAAGCGGATTCTTACCGATGAACGCAGTCAGGTGCGGTGGGAGGATGGGAGGAAGGGAGGAAGGCAGGATGGATGGATGGACGACGGCTGGATGTGTGCGCTGTCTTTCCGCCAGCGCTGCGGTTTCCAGCCCCTTTCTGCTGCCGTAGGCCACGCCCCCTGCACTCCCATTGGTCCACTCAGACTCGACCAAAGAGCCTCAGTCAAACTGAGCCAGTTCCTGTCGCTTACTTCCGCTTTTGTTTTTCTCTCCACCTTCTCGTCAATTACGGTGGCCGAGAGCCGCCATCGCTGCAAATTAAAGAAACGACGCAAACAAAAAGCCACAACGGAAGTGGAGGTAAGTCAAAGGGCTAGTTTTTAATGTCGCTTCGTGGACTTTGGTGGACATAATCCGTCCTGCCTTCAGTGCAGTGCAGGAACAAGTGTGTTTTAATCACAACATTCTCCTTTTCTGTTACTTGCCAGTTGTCTGCATTTATATGTTTGTACAGTGGAATCTCAAATATCTATATTCAACTTCCGTCGTGACTTTTCGTTTGCGTCGTTTCTTTAATTCATTCTCACTCATTAACGTTTTAAAATTGTGACTTATTTTGGTTTCAACACGACCAAGAAGTGTCAGACCTGTTTCATCGGTAAAGGCCAACAATTCTATTCATCATCGATACTTTTACTGCTTTTGGCTTATTTTTTTAGCTCGCTCACAAACTTTATACGACGCTGAATAACACAGAGCAAGTGTTTCACAATCATGACGCCCGAATTCTGCTTTTAATGTGCAAATTAAGCCAAACTTTACACTGAAATCTGAGTAAAGTTTCGCTTAATTCGAATTTCGAATGTATAGAAAAAACAGCTTCGAGTGACGTCACTGACTGTTTGGGAAATGGAGTTTAATTTTGTTTCATTATTATTTGAAGAAATGACTACAACCCCGGTGCCGTAATAAGCCACGTTTGTCGTTGAGAACTGGTTGTCAAACATTTTACAAACATTTTACCTGAATAAATCAAGGTTAAACCCGTGGAATCTTCGCTGGGGTTTGTTGATCTCGTTAGCTGCCTTTGGTCAAACCTCCAAACCATCAGCTCTGCCATCATTTCACATGTTTGAGCACAAACTGCAGCCCAACTTACTGAAGCACAAATACATTTAAGTCAGTAAAACGTTACCGAATTTAACTGTTTTTTTCTTTTTCGCCAACCATCTGCAACTTTAGCCAAAGAAGAAACAGTCTCCTCTTTAATTTGGATTATTTATCATTGATGTGTTGTTCTAAAACAGCTAAACGAAAAAAAAGAGGTAGAACACAGTTTGTTAATTATTGTGTTTATTTTTTACAACCAAACACGAATAAAAATAGAAACCATAAGGACCATAATTTGGGATTATTTAATAAATGCGAAAGGTTGTAATACTACTTGTAATACTTAATGTAATTTGTCTTATTCCGTGAATTAAGTTCCATTTCTTTCTCTTTTGGGGCTCTTACGCTGGTATTCTTGTCTTTGCTGCCATCTAGCGGCTGCTCCTCAGAAGAGGCAGCGGGTGATTCTGGGCACCGATGGGGTGAAAGTGTCCCTGGTGGAGGTGTTTCTTCACCTCTTCCTCATGAAATCAGCTGTTTATGTTGTTACCACCATCATGTGTTCTTACAGCAGCGAAGCAGCTGAGTGTGATGCTGAGGAACAGTAAATGCTCTTCCAACGGCTCCGGGGCCTTTACGCCACACTTCTTTTCCTCTCCTCCTCCTGCCTTTGACGGTGAACCAGCTCTCACCTCTGACCTCCACTTTGTTCATCAGTATTACGTGTTTGTAATAAAGGAGAGCAGTCCTGCAGTGTGTTATGTAGAAGAAAGCAAAGATGTTTAATCAGAAAATCTAACGCTGATGTCGCTAATGCTAAAAGGGCTGAGAGCTGAGCGACCACTGACGTGGTGGATGTTTATGATAAACCCGACCTTCAGCCTTTTACTGGGAACGCTGGTTGACCACCAGCCGCCCTCTGCCCAGGCTCTGTTCAGGGTCGTGAGGTGAAAGCTCCTTCTGGACGGGATGATAGTTGTGGAAATATCATCACAAAGGAAATACAGTCCACAAACACAACTCCCACACCAGCTCCGGTGGAGGAGGAGGCCTGTGGCTAGGGTCAAAGGTCACGTGGAGGCACTGAGGTGACCTCTGTGGGCCTGGTGCCACTGGCTCTGCTGGTGTCCAGCAGGTTCTGGTCCAGGGAGGTTGGATGTCAGAGCAGACCCGTCCTCCGGTACGTCTGCTCCAGCCCCTCTTCAGGCTGTCAACCGTCTTCACACACCCTCCTCACGCTCAGTGTCTCCTCCCCTCCTGCAGGGGGCGCAGCGGCGTCCCAGCTCGGAGCGTGTGGAGAAGCTGGTGCCGAGCGCTGGTGTGGGAGACGTCCCCACCGCAGTCCCCTGGAGGTGCACGGCTGCCGTGCTTGCCCCAGTCTTGGCCCGTAGCGTCTTTACCCACCCACAGCGTCGAGTCTCCGCCCACCCACAGTGTCTCCGCCCCTGCTGCTGTGAACGGTCCCAGTGGGATGACTCTAAGGCACCCTGACTGGTTCCGACCGGAGCCTTCGTCTGTATTCAGGGATGAGATCGCGGAGATCTGACCCTGCAGCGCTCCAGGGTCCTCCTGGAGGTTCTGGAGGTCCCAGGAGGACCCTGCAGCGCTCCAGGGTCCTCCTGGAGGTTCTGGAGGTCCCTGGAGGCCCCTGCAGCGCTCCAAGGTCCTCCAGGGTCCTCCTGGAGGTTCTGCAGGTCCCTGGAGGACTCTGCAGCGCTCCAGGGTCCTCCTGGAGGTTCTGCAGGTCCCAGGAGGACCCTGCAGCGCTCCAGGGTCCTTCTGGAGGTCCCTGGAGGCCCCTGCAGCGCTCCAAGGTCCTCCAGGGTCCTCCTGGAGGTTCTGCAGGTCCCAGGAGGACCCTGCAGCGCTCCAGGGTCCTCCTGGAGGTTCTGGAGGTCCCTGGAGGACTCTGCAGTGCTTCAAGGTTCTCCAGGGTCCTCCTGGAGGTTCTGCAGGTCCCAGGAGGACTCTGCAGTGCTCCAAGGTCCTCCAGGGTCCTCCAGGGTCCTCCTGGGGGTCCTGGGGGTCCTGGGGCCACGCAGGTTGAGGAGGAAACGAGGCTGAAGGCCAGCGTGGAGACTGGGTTCCAGAGGTCAGGTGAGTGTGTGTGTGTGTGTGTGTGTGTGTGTGTGTGTGTGTGTGTGTGTGTGTGTTTCCACCAGACTGGGCTGAGACTCACACAGACGTGAACAGTCAGAGCTGATGAAGGTTGAAATCCTGATGGCTGATTTCTGTGTTTGACATGAGCAACATGTTTGCAGACGTTGGAGAGCTCAGGTATTTACTCGCTGTAATTTGTACCAGCACTGATGATTTTACAGTTCTTTACGATGGCTTAAGCACAACACCACACACAGTTAGCACACACACGCAGAACAGCTCAGGATGAACAATGAACCAGGCTTGTCAAAACTACACACACGTTTATCAAGCCACCATGTTAGCGTCTGAAACACACACTTTTCCTGAGGCTGAACTCTGTGATTGAACACTTTTCATTCTTCCTCTCAGTGATCGTTACTGTGATGAAGAACACAGAGAAATGACCAACAGCAGATGGTGAAGACCAACCTCTGCTTCTGACCCTAAACCAGCCCTGTGTGTGCTCACTGGGTGTGTGTTGGACCGG
>CM027091.1:0-131480 GCA_015343265.1 Pao palembangensis | reverse complement strand
GGACGCTGATGCTAGGACGCTGATGCTAGGTCACTGATGCTAGGATGCTGATACTAGGATGCTGATGCTAGAACGCTGATGCCAGGTCGCTGATGCTAGGTCGCTGATGCTAGGTTGCTGATGCTAGGACACTGATGCTAGGTCACAGCAACAACAACAGCAGCATCAGTCACTCAAACGGCGTCCCACTTTCTGCACTGGCACCTTTGGACTGCAGCCACAGCCTGTTTTATCTGCTCTCATTGGCTGAAGCTTGTCAAACACTGCGTAACCATGGAAACCCCATCCTCCACTGCCTTCCGTCTTTCTGTTTCCAGCTGTAGCTGCTGTTGCTGTTGTCTGTCCAGCTGCTGCTACCTGGCAGTCAGAGCAGGAATCATGAGGACGACACCCCACAGCTCTAGTCGGAGCGGCGCAGTTGCAGCAACACAGATAAGTCAGCCATTCTTCTGCAACAGTGCACCAAAGCAGCTCTGCAGGAGGGACACGTGGTAAATCATGTGACCTGCCGCCAGCCTGTGACCCAGGAGTGTGTTCCACCACGTCACGCACGGTTACTTCAGGTTGGAGGGCGACACATGTGATGCTGCAGCTGAAGCTCTTCTCCGTGCAGGATGCTGAGAGCGCCAGAGCGCAGCACGGGAGCCTGTCTGCGAGCTGCTGCAGCTCTTTCTGGCTCTTTGCTAACCCTAACGCTAATGCTAATCCTAACCCTAACCCAGAGCTCAGAGCTGATCAGCTGATCGATTGGTTTAGAGACAGTCCTGACTGGTGATGCTAGCCGGCCCCCATGCAGCCCTGCAGCAGGTCAGCGAGAGACTCTCAGGAAACAATCCATGAGAACGGAGGCGTTCTCTCTGTTGCAGACTCCATTATGTCTGACATGAGTAGCTTCCAACTCTGTGTGTGTGTGTGTGTGTGTGTGTGTCCTTGTTGCTCGACCACTGGACAGAGGTTGTGTGTGATTTCTATTGTTGCTGAAATGCCACTGCTGTTATTAGGGAAGATTTATGGGCTGCACCCAGGGACGGAGTCAGAATGCCAGCGTGTGTGTGTGTGTGTGTGTGTGTGTGTGTGTGTGTGTGTGTGTGGTAATAAACGTACAGGTGAAAAGTTGAGCAGTACTTGATGGTTTTCATGAGGTTGTGAATATTTGATGGGGATATTTTGGCTGCAGGATGACAGAGTTCACCTTTACACCAACACCCATCCATCCATCCATCCATCTTCTTCCGCTTATCCGGGGTCGGGTCGCGGGGGCAGCAGCCTAAGCAGGGAAGCCCAGACTTCCCTCTCCCCAGCTACTTTGTCCAGCTCTTCCGGGGGGATCCCGAGGCGCTCCCAGGCCAGCCGAGAGACATAGTCCCTCCAGCGTGTCCTGGGTCTTCCCGGGGGTCTCCTACCGGAGGGACGTGCCCTGAACACCTCACCAGGGAGGCGTCCGGGAGGCATCCTCACTAGGTGCCCGAGCCACCTCATCTGACTCCTCTCAATGCGGAGGAGCAGCGGCTCTACTCCGAGCTCCTCCCGGATGGCAGAACTTCTCACCCTATCTCTAAGGGAGAGTCCAGCCACCCTGCGGAGGAAACTCATTTCGGCCGCTTGTACCCGCGATCTCGTTCTTTCGGTCACTACCCAAAGCTCATGACCATAGGTGAGGGTAGGAACGAAGATCGACTGGTAAATCGAGAGCTTCGCCTTTCGGCTCAGCTCTCTCTTCACCACAACGGACCGGTGCAGAGTCCGCATTACTGCAGACGCCGCACCGATCCGCCTGTCGATCTCCCGCTCCATTCTTCCCCCACTCGCGAACAAGACCCCAAGGTACTTGAACTCCTCCACTTGGGGGAGGATCTCCTCCCCGACCCGGAGAAGGCACTCCACCTTTTTCCGGCTGAGAACCATGGCCTCAGACTTGGAGGAGCTGATCTTCATCCCGGACGCTTCACACTCGGTTGCGAACCGATCCAGCGAGAGCTGGAGGTCACGGACTGATGAAGCCAACAGGACCACATCATCTGCAAAAAGCAGAGACCCGATCCTGAGGCCACCAAACCGGACCCCCTCAACACCACGGCTGCGCCTAGAAATTCTGTCCATAAAAGTTATAAACAGAATCGGTGACAAAGGGCAGCCCTGGCGGAGTCCAACCCTCACCGGAAACGAGTTCGACTTACTACCGGCGATGCGGACCAAACTCTGACACCGGTCATACAGGGAGCGGACGGCCCGTATCAGGGGGCCCGACACCCCATACTCCCGGAGAACCCCCCACAGGATTCCCCGAGACACGCGGTCGAATGCCTTCTCCAGATCCACAAAACACATGTAGACTGGTTGGGCAAACTCCCACGCACCCTCTAGGACCCTGCCGAGGGTGTAGAGCTGGTCCACAGTTCCACGTCCAGGACGAAAACCGCACTGCTCCTCCTGAATCCGAGGTTCGACTATCCGGCGGACCCTCCTCTCCAGTACCCCTGAATAGACCTTCCCAGGGAGGCTGAGGAGTGTGATCCCCCTATAGTTGGAACACCAACACGTGGTCACAAATGGGAGATCGTCGTTGCTGCAGGTGATCTCAGGTGTGTGTTGCTTCCTGTTGTTGCTGCAGGTGATCTCAGGTGTGTGTTGCTTCCTGTCGTTGCTGCAGGTGATCTCAGGTGTTTTGTTTCCTGTTGTTGCTGCAGGTGATCTCAGGTGTGTTGCTTGCTGTCTCACACCTGATCAGTCTCACACCTGGTTGAGGTGATAGTGGGACCACAGGTCACCTCTGGCTCTTCCTCCCTGCTCCTACTCGCTTTCATCACATGTCATTCATGGCGTTTGTGTCTCCACAGGCGTGTGTCTGTGCACGTGTGTGCTCAAGTGCGTTTGTGAGTTTGAGTGGCTGTCAGCTCAGATCTGCACCACACTCCAGGATGGCGTCAATGAATACCAACGCCAAAGTCATCCTCAGAGGAGGGAGGGAGGGAGAGAGAGAGAGAGAGAGAGAGAGAGAGAGAGAGAGAGAGAGAGACAAACAAACAAACAAACAAACAAACAAACAAACAAACAGAGAGGCGGCGGTGAGGAGCTAACAGTGATTTCTGCTCACTGGTGGCTGGAAGGAGGCCTGTTCAGGTCCATCTCTGCAGCCCCTCCTAGCTTCACTGGTTCTCTCCTAGCTTCGCTGGCTGATCGTGATAGTGTAGCAGCTAGGAGAGTGCGGGGCGTTTTGTAGGCTCTTTTTTTCGCGTTTAGGTTTTTATTTTGGTCACGATCTGTTGGCGGTGGGTTATATTGGTGGTGGTGTTTACTTTGGTGTAGTTTGACTAAAGTTGGTGGGTGTTCTGTGCAGCTTTTGGCGATCGTTTTTGTCTGCGGGGAGCGCTGCTCAGGAGCCGGCATGGCGGCTGTCGACCTCTTCGGGCTGTCGCGGAAGCACGGCGTCAAGGTGGGCGCCGGCTCCGTGGAGGAGGTGGCGCTGGCCGCGGGCCAGATCATCAGCCACGGCGCCGTTAGATCTGCTGCCCGCATGAACAGGGCGGTGGTGGTGTTTTTGGACAACGCGGAGCACGCGAACAGGCTGGTGGAGACGGGGATCAGCGTCAGCGGCTTGTTTGTGCCGGTGCTGCCGCTGACGCACCCCGCAACGCGGGTCACATTGTCAAACGTGCCGCCGTTCATCCACAATGAGCTTCTGGTTGAAAACCTTTCTCGTCATGGCAAAGTGGTCTCTCCGATTACGAACGTTCTGGCCGGGTGTAAATCACCGTTACTGAAACACGTGGTGTCTCATCGTAGACGAGTGTTAATGATCCTGAATAACCTGGCGGAGGAGTTTGACTATCGCTTCACGGTGCGGGTGGATGGCTTTGACTGTTTGCCACCTCCGCCGTGCTGAAGTGTTTTGGCTGTGGGGAGGAGGGGCACCTCGTCAGGGCTTGCCCGTACCGCCCCGTTTCGGTGGGGGTTGCCACGGCGTCTGCAGCAGCAGCTGGGGGGCCCGCCCCGGCGGCTTGCCCGGCGGGGTGCGAGGGGCACGGTGGTGGGGAGATGGTAGACACGGGGGCAGCGGTGGTGGTGGGTGGCGCCGGTGAGGTGGTGGGTGCCGCCTGTGAGGTGGCGGGTAGCGCGGGTGAGGCGGTGGGGAGTGACGCAGGTGTGGCGGTGGGTGGCGCCGGTGAGGTCGCAGGTGAGGTGGTGGGTGACGCCAGTGGGGTGGTGGGTGATGCAGGCGCAGTGGTGGGTGACGAGGGTGCGGGGGTGGCCGCGGGTGACACAGGCGAGGTGGCGGGGGGCGCAGGCAGGGTGGTGAGTGATGCAGGCGGGGTGGCAGGTGGGGTGGGTCCGCCAGAAGGGTTGGTGGATGAGGGTGGCGGGATGGAGGTGTCTGCGTCTGCTCCTCCAAGGCGGGGCAGTAAACGTAAAAACCGAGCTGCGGTGGTGGACTGTAAGGCGGGGCGGCTGGAGGCCCCGGCAGCCGCCGCTGTGGAGGGTGACAGTGATGCAGAAGCATCCATGTCTGACAGCAGCGACGAGTCCAGTGTCGCCGCTGCTGGTCAGGAGAGCACGTTCTACCCCGACACCATGTTCCAGATGTTCCTTCAGCACACTAAAGGCATGAAGAGCGTAGACGTGGGGACGGTTTTCCCAGACAAACTTCTGTTCCTCCGTTCGGGGAGACAGGTTGTGAGACATGGAGCCACGTCTGTGTTGACCCCTCAGGAGGTTTTTAGACTGAAGAAGCTGTTGACCAGGGTTAGGAAGGAGCTGGCTTTTTAACTCACTATGGCGTCTTTTAGAGTGGGGACGTTGAACGTCAGTGGCGCCAGGGCGGCAGAGAAGAGGGCTCTGGTGTTTGACACAGCCCGAAGGAAACATGTGGATGTCTTTTTTTACAAGAAACTCATAGCGATGACCGGAATGCGTCTGACTGGGACAGGGAGTGGGAGGGGCGGGTGGTCCTGAGCCACCTTGGCGCTGCTCAGGGTGGGGTGGCTCTCCTGTTCTCCAGGTCCTTCACTCCTGCCTCGGTGGAGGTGGAGCATGTGGTGCAGGGGAGGTGTCTTTTAGTGAAGGCACTTTTTGACAAACACACTCTGGTTTTTGTGAATGTTTATGCTCCGCCCACCGGTGCAGAGAGGAGGAGCTTTTTGGAGACGGTCAGCACCAAGCTGACCTGCTGCGGCTCGGAGGCTTTCTTAATCTTGGGGGGGGATTTTAACTGTACGCAGGATGACTTAGTAGACCGCAACCATGCAGAGCCTCATCCGGGATCCCAGCACGCTCTGGGGCAGCTGGTCCGCTCCCATGGCCTCGTGGATGTGTGGAGGAGGATGCACGCAGGCTGCCGTCAGTATACCTGGTCCCGTGTGGGTCAGGACAGGGTTTCTCTGGCCAGGCTTGACCGGTTTTACTGTTTCAAGCACCATTTTAATGCTCTTAAGAGCTGCAGCATCACGCCAGCCGGTTTTACTGACCATTCTTTGGTTTTATGTCATATTTACATCCAGAATGTGTTACCGAAGAGCGCTTACTGGCATTTTAATTCTGCTCTGACCTCTGACGGAGGTTTTAGGGAGGCTCTGCTGCACTTTTGGACTCGGTTTAGGCTCAGGAAACCCGATTTTGCGTGTCTTAGGCAGTGGTGGGACCATGGGAAGACAGAAATCAAGCTCCTGTGTCAGCAGTTTACTCTCAATGTCACACGCGACGCCTGCAGATCTATTGCAGAGTTGGAGAGCGAGATCGTGGACCTGGAGACACTGAGTGCGTCCACGAACAATCAGGGGTATATTGAAGGCCTCAAGTCCAAAAGACTAGCTTTGAGGGACCTGCTGGGAACCAAGGTGCAAGGTGCGCTGGTCCGGTCACGGGTCCAGAACATCGCGGAGATGGATGCCCCTTCTAGCTTCTTCTTCGGCCTGGAGAAGCGATCCGGTCAGAGGAAACTTATTCACTCGCTGCTTTCTGACACGGGGCAGGAGCTGACTGAGCCAGGCCAGCTCCGGCAGCGTGCTACTGCTTTTTATTCTTCCCTGTTCTCAAGTGAGTACGTGGAGAGGGAGGAGCTGTTTGAGGAGTTCTGTGGCGGGCTTCCTCAGGTCTCGGAGGCGACGAATGACCGGCTGGACGGGCCGCTTTCGGTGCCGGATCTGCACGCCACCCTGCAAAAGATGCAGGGTCGGCGGGTCCCTAGCGTCGACGGCCTTACGGTTGAGTTCTATAAGGCCTTCTGGGACGTTTTAGCACCTGACCTCTTGGCTGTTTTCAATGAGAGTCTGGTCTCAGGTTCTCTGCCTCTGTCCTGCCGCAGGGCCGTCGTAGCCCTCCTGCCGAAGAAGGGCAGCCTGCAGGACATGAGGAACTGGCGCCCCGTGTCCCTCCTCTGCACCGACTATAAGATCTTGTCCAAGGTGTTGGCTACCAGGCTGGGGGGGGCGATGGAGGAGGTCCTCCACCGTGACCAGACCTACTGCGTGCCTGGCCGGTCCATGGTGGACAACATCCACCTGATTCGGGATGTTTGGAAGGTCTCCGACCTTTTGGGCCTCGGCGCTGGTCTGATTTCACTGGATCAGGAAAAGGCCTTTGACCGTGTTGAGCACCGCTTCCTGTGGAAGACCATGGAGAAGTTTGGGTTCCGCATGGGCTTTGTTGCCAAGATCCAGGCGTTGTACGGAGGCATTGAGTCTATTCTGAAGTTTAACGGCAGTCTGTGTGCTCCCTTCAGGGCGTGTAGAGGTGTAAGACAGGGCTGCGCCCTGTCCGGGATGCTCTATGCGCTCTCCCTCGAACCCCTCCTCTGTAAGATCCGCTCCAGCATTGCTGGTTTGGCTTTTCCTGGTTTTCATAAGAACATTGTTGTATCCGCCTACGCTGACGATGTCGTTGTGATGGTCCAGAATCAAAGAGACGTGGACATTTTATCTGCTTTAACAGACTCTTTTAACGTTCTGTCTTCTGCGAGGGTGAACTGGAGAAAGAGTGAGGCCCTCGCTGTTGGTCAGTGGTGTGGCGACCCCCTGGTCCTGCCCCAGAACCTGTGCTGGAAGAGGGACGGTTTTAAATACCTGGGAGTCTTCCTGGGGGATGAAGGCACAGAGGGGAGGAACTGGGGGGACGTCCTGGCCAGAATAGAGGGAAAATTGTAGAAGTGGAGATGGTTGCTCCCCCAGATGTCCTACAGGGGGCGCGTCCTGGTGGTGAATAACCTCGCGGCCTCTTTGTTGTGGCATCGGCTGGCGTGCCTGGAGCCGCCGCCGGGGCTGCTGGATCAGATCCAGGCGAAACTGGTGGACTTCTTCTGGGACAACAGACACTGGGTTCTGCAGGGGGTGTTGTCTTTGTCGAGGGGAGGGGGGGGCAGGGCCTCGTCCACCTGGCCAGCAGGGCTGCCACCTTCAGGTTACAGTTTGTCCAGAGGTTTTTGATGGGTCTGGTGGATCTGGTGTGGAGAGAGCTGGCCGGCTGTGTGTTCAGACGTGCGGGTGGCCTGGGCCTGGATGCTGCTCTGTTTCTACTAGACTCTAAATTTCTAAATTTAAATGGGGGGCCTCCTTTTTATCAGGGTGTTCTCAGGTCGTGGGCCCTGTTTAAGGGCAGTTCAAGGAAAAGCTCGACCTCTCTGTTCTGGCTTTTGAATGAACCCGTCGTTTACGGTGCCAGACTGGACGTTTCCTGCGAGGCCATGCCGGGTTTGGAGGCGGTGCTGCTTCGCTCCAGGACTTTCCAACTGAAGCAGGTGGTCGATGCAGCTGGGCCGGCGCTGGCGGATGCCGGGGCGCTGGGGTCGCTGCTGGGGGTGAACATATGATCTGTTGAACATACGATCTCTACGGTCTAAATCTCTTCTAGTTAATGATTTAGTAACAGATCATCTGTCTGATATTTTCTTTCTCACGGAGACTTGGTTGCAGGATGAAGAATATGTTAGTTTAAATGAAGCAACTCCATCAAGTCATATTAATTATCATGTTCCTCGAAGTGCAGGCAGAGGAGGTGGAGTGGCAGCAATCTACCGCTCCAGCCTTCAAGTCAATCCCAAACCTAAAGCTACCTGTAGCTCTTTTGAAAGTCTCACTCTCAGCCTCTCTCACCACAACTGGAAGTCAGAAAAGCCAGTTTTATTAGTTGTGGTGTATCGGCCACCTGCAGCTGCTTACACACAATTCCTGGCGGAGTTTTCAGATTTCCTGTCTAGTTTAGTGGTCAGTACAAATAAAGTCATTATAGTGGGTGATTTTAACATCCATATGGATGATGATACTGACAGTCTTAAGACGGCGTTTATCTCACTGATAGATGCAGTAGGTTTCTCTCAGTTAGTAAATGAACCGACGCACTGTCATAATCACACCCTGGATCTGGTTCTCACCTATGGTCTAGAAACTGAGAACCTGGTAGTTGTTCCCCAAAACCCCCTCCTCTCAGACCACTCACTTATAACCTTTGACTTCACTCTAGCAGACCGAGCAGCACATGACAGGAAGGTTTACTACAGCAGGTGTCTCTCTGAAGATACTAGAGACAGATTTGTAGCTGAAATTGCAGCGGTGCCCCCTCTAGCGCCTCCTACTGGTGCAACAGATCATTCTGATCTAAATGTTACTCCTGCAGATATTGACTGCTTTGTCAATGTCACTGCAGCCACACTGCGTATAGTTTTAGATTCGGTTGCCCCACTGAAGAGAAGGTTCACACACCATAGAAGACTGGCTCCGTGGTATAACACACATATCCGAACTCTTAAGCAGGCATCAAGACGGATGGAGAGGAAGTGGTATTCAGCCAGATCAGCTGATTCCCAAAGCGCCTGGAAAGACAGCTTACTAACATATAAAAAGGCCCTCCGTAAAGCCAGAACAGCTTACTACACTTCATTAATAGATGCAAATAAGAACAACCCGCGTTTTCTGTTTAACACCATAGCCAGGTTGACAAAGAGTCACAGCTCGGTTGAGCCTTCTATTCCTGCAGCTCTTAGCAGTGAAGACTTTATGAGTTTCTTCACCAATAAAATCACTAACATTAGAGAAAAGATCGATCAAGGTCGCTCCATTAAAACTGATGAGCTGCCCTTGTTAGCAACTCCATCTAGTCCTGATCCACCTCTGGACAGCTTCCTGCCCATAGATCTCCCTGAGCTGACCTCCAGCATTAATGGATCTAAAGCAACCGCATGTCTCCTGGACCCCATCCCAACTAAGCTTTTCAAGGATGTCTTTCCTCTAATTGGGGCGTCAGTATTAGATCAGATCAACTTATCTTTGACAACAGGTTATGTACCTCAGGCATTTAAAACTGCTGTTATCAGACCTTTACTTAAAAAACCTTCACTTGACCCAGGCGTCTTAGCAAATTATAGACCGATATCCAACCTCCCATTCATCTCTAAGATACTTGAGAGGCTGGTTGTCAGTCAGCTAACCGATCACCTAAACAGGAATAGTCTATTTGAAGTGTTTCAGTCTGGTTTCAGAGCTCATCACAGCACAGAAACAGCACTGGTTAAAGTCACTAATGACCTCCTCATGGCATCAGACCGTGGACTTATTTCCGTACTGGTTTTACTGGACCTCAGTGCTGCCTTTGANTATTCTATTCTATTATATTATATTCCTCAGCTTATCTGGGGTCGGGTCGCGGGGGCAGCAGCCTAAGCAGGGAAGTCTGGGCTTCCCTCTCCCCAGCCATTTCATCCAGCTCTTCTGGGGGGATCCCGAGGCGTTCCCAGGCCAGCCAAGAGACATAGTCCCTCCAGCATGTCCTAGGTCTTCTCGTGGGCCTCCCGCTGGAAGAACGTGCCCTGGACACCTCACGAGGGTGGCGTCCAGGTTAGCGTCCAAGCCACCTCGTCTGGCTCATCTCAACACGGAGGAGCAACGGCTCTACTCCAAAATCCTCCAGATAGCAGAGCTTCTCACCCTATCTCTAAGGGAGAGTCCAGCCACCCTACGGAGGAAACTCATTTTGGCCGCTTGTACCCGCGATCTCTTTCTTTCTGTCACTACCCAAAGCTCATGACCATAGGTGAGGGTAGCAACGAGGCTTGACAGGAAAATCTCTTCACCACAACGGACCGGTGCAAAGTCCGCATTACTGCAGACGCCACACCAATCCATCTATCGACCTCCTACTCCATTCTTCCTTCACTCGTGAACAAGACCCCGAGGTACTTGAACTCCTCCACTTGGGGCAGGATCTCCGCCCTGACCTGGAGAAGGCACTCCACCTTTTTCCGGCAGAGAACCATGACCTCAGATTTGGAGGTGCTGATTCTCATCCGGGCTGCTTCACACTCAGCTGCGAACCGATCTAGCGAGAGTTGGAGGTCACGGACTGATAGAGCCAACAGGACTACATCATCCTGCAGAAAGCAAAGACCCGATCCTAAGGTCACTAAACCGGACCCCCTCAACACCACGGCTGCACCTAGAAATTCTGTCCATAAAAGTTATGAACAGAATCGGTGACAAAGGGCAGCCCTGGCGGAGTCCAACCCTCACCAAAAACAAGTTTGACTTACGACCGGCAATGCGGACCAAGCTCTGTCACCGGTCATACAGGGAACGGACGGCCCTTATCATGGGGCCCGACACCCCATACTCCAGCAGAACTCCCACAGGACTCCCCGAGGGACACGGTCGAATGCCTTCTCCAAATCCACAAAACACATGTGGACTGGTTGGGCAAACTCCCAAGCACCCTCAAGGACCCTGCTGAGGGTATAGATCTGATCCACAGTTCCATGGCCAGGACGAAAACCGCATTGCTCCTCCTCGAATCTGAGGTTCGACTATCCGGTGGACCCTCCTCTCCAGTACACCTGAATAGACCTTACCAGGTCTATTCGGGCTGAGGAGTGTGATCCCTCTGTAGTTGGAACACACCCTTCGGTCCCCCGTCTTAAAAAGATGGAACACCACCCCAGTCTGCCAATCCAGGGGCACTGCCCTCGATGTTCATGCAACATTGCAGAGCTGTGTCAGCCACGACAGCCCCACAACATCCAGAGCCTTAAGGACCTCCTGCCACCGAGGTGTTTTTTGACCACCGCAACCTCAACCCCGGCGATAAAAGAACCCACCTCTGAGTCCTCAGGCTCTGCTTCCTCACTAGAAGGTGCATTGGTGGGATTGAGGAGGTCTTCGAAGTATTCCTTCTACTGATCTACAACGTCCTGAGTCGAGGTCAGCAGCACACCATTCCCACTGTACACAGTGTTGACAGTGTACCGCTTCCCCTTCCTCAGACGTCAGATGGCGGTCCAGAATCTTTTCGAAGCCACCGGGAGTTGTTCTCCATGGCCTCACCGAACTCCTGCCACGCCCGGGTCTTTGCCTCGGCGACCACTGCAGCTGCACTCCGCTTGACTTGTCGGTACCCGGTTGTACCCGGTACAACTCCTTCTTCAGCTTGACGCCATCCCTCACCGCCGGTGTCCACCAGCGGGTTCGGGTATTGCCGCCACGACAGGCACCGACCAAAGCACCGGTCGGCCGCCTCAACAATGGAGGCACAGAACATGGTCCACTCGGACTCAATGTCCCCCGCCTTCCCCGAGACATGGTGGAAGCTCTCCCGGAGGTGGGAGTTGAAGCTCCTTCTGACAAAAGACTCTGCCAGGCATTCTCAGCAGACCCTCACAATACGTTTGGGCCTGCCAGGTCTGACTGGCATCCTCCCCCACTATCGGAGCTAACTCACCACCAGGTGGTGATTGGTTGACAGCTCTGCCCCTCTCTTCACCAGCGGGTCCAGGACATGCAGCTGCAAATCCGATGATATGACTACAAAGTCGATCATTAAACTGCGGTCTAAGGTGTCCTGGTGCCAAGTGCACATATAGACACCTTTATGCCTGAACATGGTGTTTGTTATGGACAATCTGTGACGAGCACAGAAGTCCAACAATAGAACACCGCTCGGGTTCAGATTGGGGGGGCTGTTCTTCCCGATTATGCCCCTCAAGGTCTCACTGTCGCCAATGTGAGCATTGAAGTCACCCAGGAGGACGAGGGAGCCCCCAGAAGGAGCATTATCCAGACCCTCTAAGGACTCCAAAAAGGGTGGATACGCCAAACTGCTGTTTGGGCCATAGGCCAAACAGTTAGGATCCGTTCCCCCACCCGAAGGCGGAGGGAGGCCACCCTCTCACTCACCGGGGTAAACTCCAATGCACAGGCACCGTCGTACAGGTCAGGGGGCAACAAGAATTGCCACCCCTGTCTGTCGCCTCTCACCATCAGCCACTTCAGAGTGGAAGAGAGTCCAACCTTTCTCGAGAAGGCTGGTTCCAGAGCCCTTGCTATGCGTCGAGGTGAGGCCGACTATATCTAGTCGGAACTTCTCAACCTCGAGCACCAGCTCCGGCTCCTTCCCCATCAGAGAGGTGACGTTCCACATCCCTGGAGCTAGCTTCTGCAGCCGGAGATCAGACTGCCAAAGTCCCTGCCTTCGGCTGCCACCCAATACACACTGCACCCGACCCCTCTGGCCCGTCCTGGAGGTGGGCTCACGGGAAGGGGGTCCCATGTTGCCTCTTCGGGCTGTGCCCGGCTGGACCCCATGGGCAAAGGTCCGGCCACCAGGCACTCGCCATCGTGCCCTGCCCCTAGGCCTGGCTCCAGGAGAGGGCCCCGGTGACCTGCACCCGGGCAAGGGAAGCTTGGAACCATATGTGGTCATCTTCATAAGGGATCATGGGCTAGACTTTGTCTGGTCTCTCACCTAGGACCTGTTTGCCATGGGTGGCCCTACCAGGGGCATAAAGCCCCAGACAACTGAGCTCCTAGGATCATTGGAACACGCAAACCCCTCCACCACGATAAGGTGATAGCCCGAGGAGGGGCATTATATTATATTATATATGATATTTTATATTGGTTAGCCTGTCCTCATTAAACAACATTCACTTTTTCATTCAACCTGTAATAACTAGATTTAATTAGAGAAATCCCCTAAACAAAGAAAAAGCCTAATCTTTGGCCTTCCCATTACTGTCAGTACTTAATATTGTCTATATGAATGCCCAACACTGAAATGCCCGTTTTACATGTATGTCTCCAAATATTTAAGTTTTCTGAATATGTTTAAATTTTATCACTATTAGAGAAAACAGAAAGAAAGGTGATCCAGCGCCACCTACTTTTGGCTCACTAACTGCCATTGGACACATGCTCTGTGTCACCGATATTATATATATTAAAAAAAAAACCTGTTGGCAATAAAAGAAAAAAGCACAGTCCGCAGGCTTCCGGAGCAGGAGAAACTTGGGGTTATTTATATTACCTTGGTAAGTGAGTCAGAGTTACGCTGAACCGGCTTTGTGAAACCAAAAACCCTGTTTCTCCCATCGACAAAATAACTCAGGGTTCATTACATCTGCTTTCTGAAACGGGCCACAGAGTAACTAAGAGATGATACACTCATCAGGTTTACGTGCACAGCTTCGTCCAGCTGCACTCTAAATTCCACTTTGACATCTCGCGTGAATTTGGTCCTCACCCCAGTTTACGTGAAACAGTTAATCGAATAAGTGACGGGAACATGTCCTCCTCCTCAACACTAGGTGGCGATATGCGTCTTTTCAGCGGGTTAATACAACCACCTTTCAGTTGATCTATTAGATAACATAATGAACAACTGGAGTCAGACGGCAGACTGGTATTTATAACAGGAAGATGAACAATCCTACAGCTTTGCTCATCTCATACATGATGTGCACATTAGTTATTGTGCAGATTAGATGCACGCTATCCTTCTTCTGCCACCCACTGTCTCGGTTGTTTTTGTTCTGAGAGGATGTGTGCCAACAGTTTAGGAAAGAAAAGACCAGAAAGACTCCAAGTTCAAATGGCGTGTCACCCTTCTTCCTGAAGGTCTACGCTGAACGGCTAGCCCCCACCTTCACTCAGATCTTCAACAGATCACCGGAGTTGTGTGAAGTCTCCTAATGTTTCAGACATGCCACAATAATTCCAAGGAAATCATTCATCACAGAACTAAATGATTACGGCCCATCGCCCTGATGTCTATGGTCATGAAAACATTTGAGACGCTGTGATTGTCTCACCTAAAAGACATCACAGGACCCCTGCTGGACCCCCTGTAGTTTGTCAGTAGAGGATGGAGTCAACATGGGTCAGCACACAACACCTTGCCTAACCTGGGACTTGTGAAAGAATCCTGTTTGGGAACTTTAGCTTGGCATTCAACACCATCATCCCAGAAAGCCTCCACACCAAACTGACCCGGCGCCCACTCCTAGACTCCACCAGTCAGTGGATCAGAAGCTTCCTGACAGATAGGGGGACCAGGTGAACCTGGGGAGGATCACATCCAACACCTGGATGATCAGTGTTGGTGCCCCCCAAGGATGCGTGCTTTCCTCAAAGCTCTTCTCCTTCTACACCAATGTCTGCACTTCGAGAGACCCGTCAATCAATCTGCTGAAGTTTATAGATGACACAACGGTCATCGGTATGATCAATGACAGCAACAAGTCTGCATGCAGATGGGAGGTTGAACAACCTGGAGCTAAACCTGCTCAAGACCATGGAGATAACAGTGGACGTCAGGGGGAGCTCTTCTCCCCCTTCTCTGGCTGCCATTGCCATACTTAGTAACACTGTGACTACTGTGGAAGGTTTCAGGTTCCTGGGAACCCCCATCTCCCAGCATCTGAAGTGAACGTTCAACATAGACTCCGTGATCAAAAAGCAGCGGATGTACCTCAGGTGTCAGCTCAGACAGCTCAACTTGCCTCAGGAGCAGTTTTACACTGTAACCATTCAGTTCTCTGAACGTTCCTGATCTTCCGGTTTGGTTCTGAAACTGCCATGCATCCAGGACTTGTAGACCTCCAGAGTCAGAAAACGAGAACAGACTTCACTGTTGACCCATCATACCCAGGATACAACCTTTTCTCACTCTCCTCTCATGCCAGAGAGACCTACAGAGCTCTGTATACTAGCACAGCCAGACACAAAAACATTTTTTTACCTGTAGGCAAAATCTTGCACAGGACAGATGAACATATATTCTGACAGCATTCTGTCCAGTGAGTCCCGATTTTTGGTGCCGTTCTCCTCATCTGCCCAGTCAGTATACTGGAAAGTTATGGTTGTTTTTGTGGTATTTTGTGCATGTGTAAATATCAGGTCCACTCCAGTGAGGAACTCAGCTCTGGTGATGAGACTTTGGCTGGTGATATCAAAACCAGGAACTGTGTAGACTAAGAAGTAAGTCCCTTCATCATGATTTAGACCCAAGAGCACCTCCTTCTTTTGGATGCTGGAATTACTTATCAATGCCTGCAAGGGAAAAATAGATCAACATGCAACTCCCAGTGAAAGAAAACTCTTTGCTGAAAAAACTACATCAAAATTAAACATACATCTACTTCATCTGGTAGGAAGACTCCATCTACAACAGGAAGAAATGGTATGTCTGAGATTGAGGGGTTTGATAAAACCCCATACTGGACTATTAACAAACGACTGGCATCAATACTCTGCAAACATGTTTCCAGGTCACTGGAGTTGTTGGAACATCCAACTGACATTCCCAGCTTTGTAGACCTGAAGAAGACAGAAGGCAGGTGAATTCAATTAAAATGTATTCGTACAGCATACAGCAACAGAAACCCAGAGACCCTGAACAACCCATGAGGAGAGGAGAGGAGAAGTAAGGAAAGAATGACATGCAACCATGAACCAATCAGGAGACAGAAACTTGCCAGGGGATCATGTTTCTGTATAGTAAGCTAGCATAATAACTGTAGCTACAGAATTACTGACTCTAAACTCTCATAGATTTAGCTGATGGCTAAGAGCACCGTCCTCCATTCCACTGTTGAAAGCTCTGGAACCTGCAGTAAACCAGTAGTCTGGGAGTGGAGCGGTCTACTGGTATGACGTGATCTGGCTGGCTTCTCCAGATATGATGGAGCTTAACCCCTGAGGGTAATGTACAATTGATAGATCCAGGTCAAGGATCACTCCAAGATTCCTCACAGACAACCTTGAGGCTAATGAAATGATCCTCAAGATTAATAATGTGATCATGTGATCTGTTCCTGAGGAGTTTAGGACCAAACACAGTAAAGAAAAAGGAAATTAAAAGACAACCAAAATCTTCCCTCTTTGAGATGAAGCTGAAGTTTGACTGACTGTTCTGTTTCCTTTGCTCTCACTGAGTGTATACTGTGTATATCAGTGTATATCAGTATACCTGGGGCCCGTTTCAAAAAGCGGGTTTACCAAAGTCAGGCTCAGAGCCGAAGCTCAGGGTCGTCAAACCCTGAACTGTGTGACTGAGAGTTTTCGGTTTCAGAACACGTGTTAACAATTGGTTTAATGAACTCTGAGTCACAGATACCCCGAGTGACGCTCGTGCACGAGGATATAAAAAGCCTTATCAATGGAACGCAGAAAACGTGATTTACTATGGCAACAAGCGCAAAAAACCCAACAGGCACAAAACAGACTTGGCAGAAAGTTAAGATGAAATACAAAAATATAGTTCAAACATGTCAGATATGATTTAAATCCAAGCTTTTGTGGTGTTGTTTAGCCTGTCCTCATTAAACAGCATTCAGTCGCTTCATTTAACCAGTGATAACGATAATTAATTAGAGAAATCCCCTAAACAAAGAAAAAGCCAAATCTTTAGCTTCTACCACTGTCAGTATTTACTTCTGTCTATCTGAAAGTCTTAAATGCCTGTTATATACACGTCACCAAATTGATGTTTTCTGAATATGTTTAAATTTTATCTCCATGATAGCAACAGAAAAAAGGCTGGGGTGATCCAGCGCCACCTAGTGTTGGTTCACTAAATGCCATCCATTAATCACAGACACAACTTGACCTACTAATTTTTCTTGTAGCAGAAGGAGTTCTGTGTAATTGGCTGCTGTTTCTTTCAGATGTCAATCTATTTATTGCTTAAACTGATACCTGCAATTCTGAGGAAAACTTTCATGAGATGTCTGGGCTAGCTGGGACTTTTTAACACTACAAACATGTTTCTTTCAAAATCGTTAAGTGCAAGAGTAACGTTTATGACAGCCCAACGGTTACCTTGAACACATGCTCACCGGAAAAAAAAAAAAACGTTGGCAAAAAGATGATTAAGAAGATAAAAACAAATCACAACACAAAGAATTTACTCCAAACCGAGAGCCATTCAGCAACATAAGCGACATGAGGGCTGAGCATGCTATTAAATAAACTTTTGAGGGTGCAACTAAATCTATAACGCTCAAAGAAGTTCCCATCGCAGCTTAATCAAACATCTAATCAGGGGTGGATCTTCCTCTCCCGGCAGTCTGCAGGTAACAGACTCAGAGTTTCGGTGAACCTGCTTTCTGAAACTGAAAAACGTGAGTTTCTTTTAAATCGCAACAAATTAACTCAGAGTTCTCGCTGAACCTGCTTTCTGAAACGGGCCACTGGGAACATTGCTGTTTCCTTAACTGGGATCTAATCAATATGATCTGAGCCAGCCTTGTCCCCCTAACCCCAGTGACATGCTCCACTCTCTGTATAAGGCTGTTATGATGGGCTGTACCAAAGGCACCACTGAGGTCTAGTGGCACCAGTATAAAAATGTGACAAACATGAAGAACATGGACAGATGTTTTGTCTTTAAGGACATGATAGCAATGTGTGTGGACTGGATTCAGTGACCTGTTCCACGCCTCGCTGATGTTCACTGTTGTCCAGTGTGCAGTAGGAGCTCCACTCTGCATCACAGCTCTTTTGAAGAGAACGTTGCTGCCTGGAGAGAGAACATGGAGGCCCACACTCACTGATCCTGCACTTTCTCCAAACAGAGTTATCTGGAAACAACAGACAGACAAAAGTGGCAGTTACAATGAACAAACTGCCATTTGTTTCTTCTATTTAAATGAGTGATGACAGCATTAAGTTGCATTAATGGGCATTCCCACGTGTTAAGAGTTAATGCTGGACCTCTTCGTCGACTTCTGGTAGCTTCTCTTTAGCTGGCACCGCAATTGAACAAACCAAAAGAACTGCAGACAGCAAATCTGATAGCTGTAGCTAACCATGAGGTTGACTGTCAATGATATGTTATCCCCTCCTCGGGCTACTACCTTATCCTGGGGGAGGGGTTTGCATGTCCCAATGATCCTAAGAGCTCAGTTATCTGGGGCTTTATGCCCCTTGTAGGGTCACCCATGGCAAACAGGTCCTAGGTGAGAGGCCAGACAAAGTGTAGCCCATGATCTCTTATGACAATGAACACAAATGGTTCCGAGTTTCCCTTGCCTGGACACGGGTCACCGGGAGCCAGGCCTGGGTGCAGGGCATGATGGAGAGCACCTGGTGGCTGGACCTTTGCCCATGGGGTCCGGTTGGGCACAGTCCGAAGACGCAACATGCGACCCCCTTCCCTTGGGCTCACCACCTGCAGGAGGGGCCAGAGGGGATGGGTGAAGTGTTATTTGGGCGGCAGTCGAAGGCGGGGACCTTGGTGGCTGCAGAAGCTAGCTGTAGGGACGTGGAACGTCATCTCTCTGATGAGGAAGGAGCCTGAGCTGGTGCGGGAAGTTAAGAAGTTCCGATTAAATATAGTCGGCCTCACCTCGACACATAGCAAGGGCTCTGGAACCAGCCTTCTCAAGAGGGCTTTGACTCTCTTCCAATCTGGAGTTGCCAATGGTGAGAGGCAACAGGCAGGGGTGACGATTCTTGTTGCCCCCCCGGCTCAGTGTCTGTACATTGGAGTTTACCCCGGTGAGCGAGAGGGTAGCCTCCCTCCGCCTTCGGGTGGGGGTACGAATCCTGACTGTTGTTTGTCCCTATGGCCCGAACAGCAGTTCGGCGTATCCACTAATTTTGGAGTTGGAGTTCTAGAGAGTGCTCCTTCTGGGGGTTCCCTCGTTCCCTCCTGGGTGACTTCAATGCTCACGTTGGCGACAGTAAGACCTGGAGGGGCATGATCAGGAAGAATGGCCCCCCTGATCTGAACACGAGTGGTGTTCTCTTGTTAGACTTCTGTGCTCGTCACAGATTGTCCAGTACGAACACCATGTTCAGGCATAAAGGGTGTCCATATGTGCACTTGACACCAGAACACCTTAGGCCACAATTCGATGATCGACTTTGTGGTCTGTCATCGGATTTGCGGCTGCATGTCCTGGACAAGGGGGGCGGAGTTGTCAACCGATCACCAACTGGTGGTGAGTTGGCTCCGATGGTGGGGGAGGATGCCTGGCAGAGTCTCCTGTCAGAAGGAGCTTCAACTCCCACGTCCGGGAGAGCTTCAACCATGTCTCAGAGAAGGCGGGGGACATTGAGTCCGAGTGGACCATGTTCTGTACCTCCATTGTTGAGGCGGCCGACTGGTGTTGTGGCCGTAAGGCGGTCGGTGCCTGTCGTGGCGGCAATACACAAACCCGCTGGTGGACACCGGTGGTGAAGGATGCCGTCAAGCTGATGAATGAGGTGTACCGGGCCATTTTGGCCTGTGGGACTCCTGAAGCAGCAGACAGGTACTGGCCAAGCGGAGTGCTGCTGACCTCGACTCAGGACTTTGTGGACCGGTGGAGGGAATACTTTGAAGACCTCCTCAATCGCACCTACACGCCTTCTAGTGAGGAGGCAGGGCCTGGGGACTCGGGGACAGGTTTTCTTATCTCCGGGGCTGAGGTTGCCAAGGTGGTCAAAAAACGCCTCGGTCGCAACACTATTCTGCAACATCGTGTGGACATCGGGGGCAGTACTGCTGGATTGGCAGACTGGGGTGGTGGTCCTTCTTTTTAAGAAGGGGGACCTGTGGGTGTGTTCCAACTACAGGGGGATCACACTCTTCAGCCTCCCTGGCAAGGTCTATTTTGGCATACTGGAGAGGAGGGTCTGCTGGATAGTCGAACCTCGGATTTAGGAGGAACGCGGTTTTCGTCCTGGCCATGGAACTGTGGACCAGCTTGGGAGTTTGCCCAACCAGTCCACATGTGTTTTGTGGATTTGGAGAAGGCATTCGACCGTGTCCCCCAGGGAGTCCTGTGGGGGTTTCTCCGGGAGTATAGGGTGTCGGGCTCCCTGATACGGGCCGTCAGCTCCCTGTATGACCGGTGCCAGAGCTTGGACCGCACTACCGTAAGTCGAACTCGTTTTTGGTGAGGGTTGGAATCCGCCAGGGCTGCCCTTTGTCACAGGTTCTGTTTAAAACTTTTAGGTTTCAGGTTCAGGTCTCTGCTCTTTGCAGATGATGTGGTCCTGTTGGCTTCATCAGACCATCGAATTGAGTTTCCTCCGTAGGGTGACTGGGCTCTCTCTTAGAGAGAGAGTGAGAAGCTCTGCCATCTGGGAGGAGCTCAGAGTTGATGCCTCCCAGACGCCTCCCTGGTGAGGCGTTCAGGGCACGTTTCTCCAGTAGGAGGCCACTGGGTAGACCCGGACACGCTGGACAGACTGTGTCTTTCAACTGGCCTGAGAATGCTTTGGGATCCCCACTGGATGAAGTAGCTGGGGAGAGGGAAGTCTGGGCTTCCCTGCTTAGGCTGCTTCCTCCGCGACCCGACCGCAGATAAGCGGAAGAAAATGGATGGATGGATGTTATCTATATTTATAATTAAATACACTAACGCAAACACATCATTTAACAGCTTAAATTTGACAGCCCTTGTTCAAACCAAAGTAGATATTTAACCTGTGAAGGATCTCCTCCAAATGCAGCGATGTTGTCTACCACCCACTGGATGGCCAAGCGCTGGTCCATCAGGCCCGCATTCCCGCGGACATTTGTGTTGTTTGGAAGAGACAAGAAACCCAAAACTCCAACCCTATCAAATATAAGTACGCAACATATTGTGTTAGATGTATAAGTAAAAACATATGAATGAAAATAAAGTGACCATCATCATCTGAGTCTGTGTTTGAAACCCAAGAACCACCAAGTGTGGCAAAGAATAACCATTACTGGAGATTAGATTATTTTATAATATCAAATATCAGTATCAAGTTGTCTTTTTTGCAGTTTACTGCAATTGTCACCTGTAGTTCATAGATACCACAATCACATCTTCAGATTTAGTCAGGTAGCGACCGTCATAAAGATCCAGAGAAGATGTTCCTGTGGTGAAGCCGCCTCCGTAGATCCAGATCATGACAGGCAGCTGTGACTGGAGGCTGTCTGTCTTCATCTGTGGGGTCCAGACATTCAGGTACAGACAGTCCTCACTCACCGGTGTGTTTGGGCTCCACATCTCTGCTCCTCTGAATCCTGGATGGTATGGGGACATGTGGTTGTCAAAGATTGTATGATATTGTAGTGTAGAGACATCATACAACTGAGCCCACCTGGAAATTGTGTATCTGGCGGCTGGAAGCAGGAATTTCCATAGTTGGTAGCATTCTTCACTCCTTGCCATGGATCTGCTGGCTCTGGAGGTCTGAATCGTAGGTTTTCTACAGGCGGTTTGGCATACGGAATCCCAAGGAATGCTCTGACCTCACCATCTAGCACTGGCAGCAATTTACCCTGAACTTGCCCACTTTTTGTCGTGACTATGAGCTCGTCCTCGGAGGCCAGTGATATAGACAGAACATATGGGAGCAACAGTAGAAATGGGAAAGTTGCCATTGCAAAATCCTGGACAGAGAAAAATTCCGTGTTGACGGTACGAAATCAAAAGTTGTCACAATGAGCATCCTCATTTGATGAGAATGCTCACTACAAGTTTACAACAAATCCTTGTTTATGCCAAAAGAGAGAGCATTTTAGAATGGGTAACACAAAGAGCAGAAGGTTTGGCTTTCGTCCAGGTAGAAGAACCATCAAGCTGGTCACATGGGTCACCTGCATGGACTTCTGAACCTAAGAGCTGTCTTACCTCAGTCAGAAGTTTGTCTGTAATCCTGTTAATACAGACAGTCCTGATGTCCTTCTCCGTCCTTCTCAAATATGAGTGTGGTTCAGTTGATATAGCTGCCAGAGGAGGCGGGGCCAAAGAGGAACAGGAAGACAAATATTATCTTAAATAACTAGGGAGGAACAAAAGGGCTTTTCTCTTTCTGTATTCTTGGTTTTCAACCTCATGCATAATATTTCATAAAGACATTTGAATTGTCACTGAGGCAAAAAGTAAAAAATATAACTATTATCAATATGGTCAAAGAGCAGAAAGTACAGTCGTGTTGACTCTACATGCACAAGAGGTGTTTGGTTAAAATCTAAAATAAAATTCACAGTCGACCAAATGTCGACAATGACCCAACACCACAGGCAATGGAAGGACAGCAAACTGAACCGAACTGGACCAGACCGTCGGATGGATTTTTGGTAGGTCTCAATGCAGATGTATATCAGAAAGGTTGGTCGACACCTACCCAGTTACAGAAGGAAGATGGTGACTATTGTGTCTTCGTATCATCATTTCCGTCATTTCATCATTTTTAGAAGGAGACTAGAGAGTGTGAAGTGAGTCAGTGACAGCACAGGCCATCCTAACTTTAACCAGTATCATGAAGGGATTGCTGCTCTGCTGCTTCTTTTCTAGGTGGAGTCTCAAATGTTATAAACACAATTAGTCTTTCTATTGACTTTGGAGGTGCTCTGGTCTTTAAACAATGTGAAAAAGAAATAAATATTTCATTTGACATTAACATGACATTATCAGTGATGCAAACTTTATTTTCAAAGCCACAGGGCCAAATATATCCCCACTGTGTCAATACAATTTAGATTTACAATTAGCTTTAACAATACAAAGTTTCCCACTCTTTACCTTTTTAAAAAAAACAGTCTCTTTATTGGCCTTATGAAAGCAAACACGCTAGCACCTACTGGAAGAAAATTCTAATGTTTTCATGTTTGACTTTCTCCCAGTAAAAGCAGTTATGCAGTTTAATCAGGCTGTAGGTTAATGGCACCATTGACATGCAAGCTCAAAGACTGTCACGTACACCTACAGGGAATGTGGGACAGCAGTTACCTTTATTAGCATTATTTTGTGATGGTTGTGATGAAGAGAATTATTGAGAACTCCCTGAGGCATGTAGCTCCTGAACCTGACACACACACACACACACACACACACACACACACCTTCAGAACTTTACTGCTGCCTCATATTTGGCTGTCTGAGCCTAATCTGTGGATTCTAAACTAAAGCACCAAGCTCTGGAGGATCCATAACTCCTTCATTTTATTATTACTACTGAGTATCGGGTCCTGTTGATCACCATGTACATGTTCATGTTCCTGGTGTGGCGTGAACATAGACAACCCTTCAGTCCAGGAT
Organism: Pao palembangensis; assembly: GCA_015343265.1. Classification (NCBI taxonomy): domain Eukaryota; kingdom Metazoa; phylum Chordata; class Actinopteri; order Tetraodontiformes; family Tetraodontidae; genus Pao; species Pao palembangensis. The sequence goes on along the minus strand of CM027091.1, from coordinate 108,220 downwards.
CACACTTAAATGCTGAAGCGGTAACACTTTACATTAGGGAACACAAATTCACCATTAACTACCTGCCAACTAGGAGGAGTATTAGCACCAAATTGATGCATTATTATTTATTGTAAAGGTTAATGGTTAATATGTGTTCCCCAAACTAAAGTGTTACCGCTGAAGCTTGTAAACATACTTCACATAACCCAATGACACAAACTGCCCATGACGTGGTTCTCCTAGACTTTACATTTACTTCCTGTAATCCATCATTTTACATCAAGAAAATGATTATACATACAATAGTCTTGCAGCTTCTCCTAATTGTAAACCCAGTGCAGTATTGTGAGGTGTACCGTAGTGACCCTAGCTGTCACCTTCACCACTGTAACGAAGTCTGTGCTAATACAAGATCCCTGAAAACGCTTTGGTAGAAATGGGAACCTGATGAATAAAATCATGTATTTATAATTGTTAAGACCCGCCGGTTACCAGTACTTTGTCTTTTTTCAATTTAACATGTTAGTTTCTCTTTTGTCCACTAGGGGGCGGAAACGATCAACAGGTGGAGCCGATGAAACACAGCTGCAGCCAATTACGGTTGATCGCGTTTAAGGCGCTGCCACCGGTTCACCGGTGTCGGATTGTTCTCCCATGTGGTGGTAATCAATGCTGTGGTCAGCTCATGTGGACTGATCATTTGGACTGGACATTGAACTCTTTTTTGACTCTTTCTCGAGATCGTCACGCACCCCTGGTGAGTGATTAAGGGTCTCGTTGAACTCCTGCCAAGTCTACCCGTCACGGATCTCCAGCGCGTCGGCTGGACGTTTTTTGTTTGTTAAATAACCTCCATTGGAGCGCCCTATGTTTGCAAGCTTGATTAAATTTGTTGAACTTTCATATCTGTCTGCTTTTGGGTCCAGCACAAACCAAATCTTAACAATAATGACTTTAAAACTAGACAATCTACAAACAATTATTTTCACTGAACTGAAGCAGCCTTAGTTCTTACAGAAGGTTGCAAAGGCCTCTCATACATGCACGTTGTTCACGTTGTTGTATAATCGCCATGTAGCACTGCTGCATTTAGATATGGCCATTATGAAACACTGTGCATATCTAAATATGGCAGTACACACTTGTGCAATGTTACCACCTGCAGAGGGATAGCCCATATTTGCTGGTTTGTGTGTAGCATGCATGCTGCCAGACTTTACTAAGAAGAGTTGTTGGAGCTTCTTTTATCTTAGTGGTTTGAACTGTTGCCTCACAGCAATAAGATTTCCTGGTTGGAATCCCCTGGGATCCAGTAGCTCTTCTGTCTGGAGTTTACATTTTCTTAATGTGCCCACGAGTGTTCTCTCTGACTCTTTCCCACAGTCCAAACACGTGCATTTGGGGGAGAGGTGAATTTCCACTGCTAGAAACTCAACTGTATTTATCCATAAAACTAGAGGCGATGGAGCAGTTAGTGAAGCTCCAGGCTTGTCTCAAAGACATAAAGTCTTGGATGACCTCAAACTTCCTTCTTCTTAATTCAGACAAAACTGAGGTCATTGTGTTTGATCCTAAACTTCTCAGGGATAGATTAGATCATGTCATTACTCTAGATGGGCTCTCTGTAGCCTCCAGTTTCTCTGTGACGAATCGTGGAGTAGCCTTTGACCTAGATCTATCCTTTAATTCACACATCCGACCAGTCTCTAGGACCATCTCCTTTTGTCTGTGAAACATTACAAACGAGGAAAATATTGACCCAACATGATACTTAACATAACTTTTATGGACAGAATTTTTAGACGCAGCCATGGTGTTGAAGGGGTCTGGTTTGGTGTTCTCAGGATTGGGTCTTTTCTCTTTGCAGATGATGTGGTCCTGATGACTTCATCAGTCTGTGATCTGCAGACAAGTGTGAAGAGCCTGGAATAAGAATCAGCACCTCCAAAACTGAGGTCATAGTTCTCAGCCAGAAAAGGGGGGAGTGCCCTCTCTGGGTGGAGAAGCGGAGGAGTTGAAGTACCTCCATCCATCCATCTTCTACCACTTATCCGGGGTCGGGTCGCGGGGGCAGCAGCCTAATCAGGGAAGCCCAGACTTCCCTCTCCCCAGCCACTTCGTCCAGCTCTTCCGGAGGATCCCAAGGTGTTCCCAGGCCCACCGAGAGACATAGTCCCTCCAGCATGTCCTGTGTCTTCCCGGGGGCTTCCCATCGGAGGGACGTGCCCTGAACACCTCACCAGGGAGGCGTCCAGGAGGCATCCTGACTAGGTGCCCGAGCCGCCTTATCTGGCTCTTCTCAATACGGAGGAGCAGCGGCTCTACTCCAAGCTCTTCCCGGATGGCAGAGCTTCTCACCCTATCTCTAAGGGAGAGTCCAGCCACCCTACGGAGGAAATTTCGGCCACTTGTACCCGCGATCTCGTTCTTTCAGTCACTACCCAAAGCTCATGACCATAGGTGAGGGTAGGAACAAAGATCGACAGGTAAATCGAGAGCTTCGCCTTTCAGCTCAGCTCTCTCTTCACCACAACGGAACGGTGCAGAGTCCACATTACTGCAGACGCCGCACCGATCCGCCTGTCGATCTCCCGCTTCATTCTTCCCACAATCGTAAACAAGACCCCGAGGTACTTGAACTCCTCCACTTGGGGGAGGATCTCCTCCCCAACCCAGAGAAGGCACTCTACCTTTTTCCGGTTGAGAACCATGGGGTTAGGGTTAGATTTGGAGGTGCTGATTCTCATCCCTGCCACTTCACACTCGGTTGTGAACCGATCCAGCGAGAGCTGGAGGTCACGGACTGATGAAGCCAACAAGACCACATCATCTGCAAAGAGCAGAGACCCGATCCTGAGGCCACCAAACCGGACCCCCTCAACACCACGGCTGTGCCTAGAAATTCTATCCATAAAGGTTATGAACAGAATCGCTGACAAAGAGCAGCCCTGGCGGAGTCCAATCACTACTGGATACGACTTTGACTTACTATCGGCAATGCGGACCAAGCTCTGACACCGGTCATACAGGGAGCGAACGGCCCATATCTGGGGGCCTGACACCCCATACTCCCGGAGAACCCCCCAACAGGACTTCCCGAGGGACACGGTTGAATGCCATCTCCAAATCCACAAAACACATGTGGACTGATTGGGCAAACTCCCAAGCACCCTCAAGGACCCCGCTGAGGGTATAGAGCTGGTCCACAGTTCCACGTCCAGGATAAAACCGCACTGCTCCTCCTGAATCCGAGGTTCAACTATCCGGCGGACCCTCCTCTCCAGTACCCCCGAATAGACCTTTCCATGGAGGCTGAGGAGTGTGATCCCCATGTAATTGGAACACACCCTCCGGTCCCCCTTCTTAAAAAGAGGGACCACCACCCCAGTCTGCCAATCCAGCAGTACCGCCCCTGATGTCCATGCGACGTGGCAGAGTCGTGTCAACCACGACAGCCCTACAACATCCAGAGCCCTAAATAACTCTGGGCGGATCTCATTCACCTCCGGGGCCCTGCCACCGAGGAGTTTCTTAACAACCTCGGCTACCTCAGCCCCGGAGATAAGAGAACCCACCCTTGAGTCCCCTGGCCCTGCTTCCTTACTGGAAGGCGTATCGGTGGGATTGAGGAGGTCTTCAAAATATTCCCTCCACCGATCCACAACATCCCGAGTCGAGGTCAGCAGCACACCATCTCCATTGTACACAGTGTTGACAGTGCACTGCTTCCCCCTCCTCAGGTGCCGGATGATGGTCCAGAACCTTTTCGAAGCTGTCCGGAAGTCGTTCTCCATGGCCTCCTCGAACTCTTCCTGGATCTTTGCCTCGGCGACCGCCCCAGCCTCACTCCATTTGGCCCACCAGTACCTGTTTGCTGCCTCAGAAGTCCCACAGGCCAAAAAGACCCGGTACGACTCCTTCTTCAGCTTGATGGCATCCCTCACCGCAAACAACAGTCAGGATCTGTCCCCCCACTTGAAGGCGGAGGGAGGCTACCCTCTCGTTCACCGGGGTAAACTCCAATGTACAAGCACCAAGCTGGGAGGCGACAAGAATTGCCTAACCCTAACCCTGCCTGTCGCCTCTCCCCAATCGGCAACTCCAGAGTGGAAGAGAGTCCAACCCCTCTCGAGAAGGCTGGTTCCAGAGCCCTTGCTATGCGTCGAGGTGAGGCCGACTCACACTGCACCCGAGCCCTCTGGCCCCTCCTGCAGGTGGTGAGTCCACGGGAAGGGGGTCCCATGTTATCTCTTCGGGCTGTGCCCGGCCGGGCCCCATAGGCAAAGGCCCGGCCACTAGGCGCTCACCAGCGTGCCCCACCCTGAGGTCTGCACCAATCCATTGTGTTCAAAAGAGAGGTGAAACAAAAGACCAAATTCTGGATATACCAGTTGATCTTTGTTCCCACCCTCACCTATGGTCACGAGCTTTGGGTAGTGACCGAAAGAACAATATCGTGAGTCCAACTGGCCAAAATGAGCTTCCTCTGTAGGGTGGTTTGGCTCTCCCTTAGAGATAGGGTGAGGAGCTCAGTCATTTGGCAAGAGCTTAGAATAGAGCTCCTGCTCATTTTAAAGAAATAATGACGCACTTCAGAGCATTCACAACTTTATTGATCATGAAAGTAAGCATAGAAAATCTCCAAAATCCCAGAAATGTTAATGAAGTAATCCATCAATTGGTTGGTCATCAATGCCTGTCAAATGGAGAAGAAAGTTAAACAATTCTATTTGATTCTATTCCTGACAGCTGGAATCACTGAGTAGAGACTTGTTTTTGAATACCCTGAACGAGCAAAGGTGGCCCAGTACTTCATGAACCTCTTGCTCATGTTCACTTCCTCTTGAGTGTATCCCAGAGACGGATTCAGGGGTAATCCAAAGACAAATTCAATCTCGTAGCCGTGCATGACACCCATCCATTCTGGCCACGGATTGATGGACGATCGGTGTTGGAAGTAACAAAACACAAAGGGAGTTTTACCAGCGTCACAAGATTCACACACTGCCTAAGTGGAATTTTGTGATATAATGTTTTCCTTATCACGGATCAAGCATACCACTGCTTTTGACAAGGTGGCCCATTAAATTCATGACACTCTTCACTTCCTCTTGAGTATATCCCAGAGACGGATTCAGGGGTAATCCAAAAACAAATTCAATCTCGTAGCCGTGCATGACACCCATCCATTCTGGCCATGGATTGACGGACGATCGGTGTTGGAAGTAATAAAGGAAAGGCTTACCACCAGCCTGTTGATACCTGTCAACACAAATATGGCTCCAATTTGGTTCAGTGTGTTATATTATATTATGTTATTATATTTTATATATGACTAGGGCTATGACTTTCAGTAGACAAAAGGAAATGAAACTTTCTCAGAGGAATGTGCTCACGAACCACAGGATTTAAAACTGAGATTCCGACCCACACTAAAGGTGCCTTCGCTGATGGTTTAGTTCCTTTCAAGTGAATTCCAGAGAGCGATATGGAAGAGGAAGGAAAGGACACAAGAACAGAACTTGAACATTGGGCGCTGCTTCTGGGTAGTTTCTGCCATGCAACCACATTGCCACCTGTTGTTTATAAACAGTATATATTCTCTTCGTAAACGATCATAGAAATGGATTAGAATCTATTAAAATGCAGCACTGTTCAATGTATTTTTGGTGGCGGTTATATAACAAAAAGTACAAGTGATCTGTTCGATATGATCTGCTCTGAATATGTGAAATGTATAACTGATGTTGCTTAACAGGATCTTTTGTCACACTACCATTAAAGGTGAATGATGTGTAAAAGAATTCCTCATTAACAATGGTGGGAGAATATTGAAAATCACAAATAATTGGAGATGCACCACAAAGCCAGATTCACATATGCATGAGGAAACTCCTCGCAAGACTGAAAAGTTGGGGTCTCCTTTCTGCCTGTCTGCTGCAGCTTGCGCTCACCGCACGCCACCCCTTTCCTTCTCCTTTGTTCTTACCTTCTTTGTTTTTGTTTCTCTACTTTATTCTTTTACTTTTAGGATTTTTTTCTCTCCCCTCAATCATGGTTGTCATTCATTTTTGCAATCTCGTTGTTAGCTCGCTCTTTTATTCACTGTATCTAAGAGGTGGAGTCGTGTACAAACAGAAAAACCTGGTCATAAAGGAGATCAAGGGTCTGTTTCAGAACGCTTCAAAAGAGAGCGAGATCATGTGGCAGAAAATTGCTGTCAGTGTGATTATTAATTAGAGAAACATTAGTAATTAATGTTTGGTCTTTGTTGTTCATTTCATTCAACATTTCTATTCTATATGTGTGTTTGAGCCACAGGTGTAACCCAACAGGCATAAAACAGAAAGTTAAGATGAAATATAAAAATATAGTTAATATATAGAAGATAGAAACATATAAGGTATGGTTTAATTCCAAGCTATTGTGGTGTTGTTTAGCCTGTCCTTATTAAACAGCATTTAGTCATTTCATTTAACCTCTGATAACTAGATTTAATTAATTAGAGAAATCCCCTAAACAAAGAAAAAGCGAAATCTTTAACCATCCATCAATGTCAATACTTAATATTGCCCCAACACCTGTTATACATGCATGTCCAAATTTGAGTTTTCTGGATACGTTTAAATTTTATCTCCATTAGAGAAAAAGAAAAAAGGCTGAGGTGATCTAGCGTCACCTTGTGTTGACTCACTAAATCCCACCATTAATCACAGACACAACTTGACACACTGATTTTTCTTGTAGCAGAAGGAGTTCTCTGAAACTGGCTGCTGTTGATTTAAGATTTTAATCTATTTATTGTTTAAACTGATACCTGTGATTCTGTGGAACACTTCCATGAGATGTCTGGGCTGGCTATGACTGTTGACCACTACAAACATGTTTAAAAATGATTTGAGTGTAAGACTAACGTTTATGACAGCACGACGGTTACCTTGGACACTCTGTGTCACCGATATTATATATATTAAAAAAAAACCCTGTTGGCAAAAAAAGAAAAAAAAAAAGCGCAATACAAAGAATTTATCATTTATCAATTTGCTCTGAACTGCCTTTCTGCGATATTATCGATATCAGGACTAAAAATGGTGTTAAATAAATTATCGAGGGTGCACTTAACGTAACGCTCAAAGAAGTTCTCATCGGGGTTTGATAAAATGTACAACTGGGGTCAGATCATCCTCTCCCAACAGTGTGAAGGCTTCAAGAGCAGGAGAAACTCAGTTATTTATTTTACCTGCGTAACTGACTCAGAGTTACGCTGAACCAGCTTTGTGAAACCAAAAACCCCAAGTTTCCCCATTACAGGACAAAATAACTCAGTGTTTTCATTAAACCTGCTTTCTGAAACGGGCCACAGAGTAAATAAAAGATGCTATACTCATCAGGTTTATGTGCACAGTTTCATCCAGCTGCGCTCAAAATTCCACTTTGACATTTCACAGTTTATGTGAAACAGTTAATCGAATAAGTGATGGGAACATGTCCTCCTCCTCAACACTAGGTGGCGATATGCGTCTTTTCAGCGGGTTAATACAACCCCCTTTCAGTTGATCTATTACATAACATAATGAACAACTAGAGTCAAACGGCAGACTGGCATTTATAACAGGAAGATGGACAATCCTACAGCTTTGCTCATCTCATACATGATGTGCGCGTTAGTTATTGTGCAGATTAGATGCACGCTATCCTTCTTCTGACACCCGCTGTCTCAGTTATTTTTGTTCTGGGGTCCTATGCCAGTGTTGGGGTTGCATGGCTGCACACGTGTTGTCTAATTTAACTCTGTTAAGGTGCATCCATGCCAGAGAAAATCAAGTTCCAATCGGATTATCTTTGTGTCTCAGTCAGATCAAGAAACTTCTGATATTAGTCAGACTAACTAACTCTTCACTTGCACTTCAGTTGTCTACTTTTAGTGTCTACAGACTTTCCCCCCACACGACTAAGAGACGTCCCTGATCTGGTCAAAAAAAACATTTCAGACACTGCGGTTGTCTCACCCAAAAGACATCACAGGACCCCTGCTGGACCCCCTATAGTTTGTCAGTAGAGGATGGAGTCAACATGGGTCAGCACACAACACCTTGCCTAACCTGGGACTTGTAAAAGAATCCTGTTTGCGGACTTTAGCTTGGCAACACCATCATCCCAGAAAGCCTCCACACCAAACTGACCCAGCTCCCACTCCTAGACTCCGCCAGTCAGTGGATCAGAAGCTTCCTGACAGGGTGAACCTGGGGAGGATCACATCCAACACCTGGATGATCAGTTGGTGCCCCCCAAGGATGCGTGCTTTCCTCAAAGCTCTTCTCCTTCTACACCAATGTCTGCACTTCAAAAGACCTGTCAATCAATCTGCTGAAGTTTATAGATGACACAACGGTCATCGGTATGATCAATGACAGCAACAAGTCTGCATGCAGATGGGAGGTTGAACAGCTGGTGTGGTCAGAACCTGGAGCTGAACCTGCTCAAGGCCATGGAGATAACAGTGGACTTCAGGGGGAGCCCTTCTCCCTCTTCACTGGCTGCCATTACCATACTTAGTATGGTTTCAGGTTTCAGGTTCCTGGGAACCCCCATCTCCCAGCATCTGAAGTGAACATCCAACATAGACTCCGTGATCAAAAAAAGCCCAGCAGCGGATGTACCTCATGTGTCAGCTCAGACAGCTCAACTTGTCTCAGGAGGTGCTGATTCAGTTTTACACGGTAACCATTCAATTCTCTAAACGTTCCTGATCTTCTGCTTTGGTTCAGCCACCAAACACGTCAGCAACAGACTAGGCCAATTAGGACTGCGGAGAGAATTGTCGATGCTAAACTGCCATGCATCCAGGACTTGTAGACCTCCAGAGTCAGAAAACGAACAGCAGACTTCACTGTTGAGCCATCATACCCCGGACACAACCTTTTCTCACTCTCCTCTCATGCCAGAGAGACCTACAGAGCTCTGTATACTAGCACAGCCAGACACAAAAACAGTTTGTTACCTGTAGGCAAAATCTTGCACAGGACAGATGAACATATATTCTGACAGCATTCTGTCCAGCGAATCCCGATTTTTGGTGCCGTTCTCCTCATCTGCCCAGTCAGTATACTGGAAAGTTATGGTTGTTTTTGTGATATTTTGTGCATGTGTAAATATCAGGTCCACTCCAGTCAGGAACTCAGCTTTGGTGATAAGACTTTGGCTGGTGATGTCAAAACCAGGAACTGTGTAAACTAAGAAGTAAGTCCCTTCATCACGATTTAGACCCAAGAGCACCTCCTTCTTTTGGATGCTGGAATTACTTATCAATGCCTGCAAGGGAAAAATAGATCAACATGTAACTCCCAGTGAAAGAAAACTCTTTGCTGAAAAAGCTACATCAAAATTAAACATACATCTACTTCATCTGGTAGGAAGACTCCATCCACAACAGGAAGAAATGGTATGTCTGAGGTTGAGGGGTTTGATAAAACCCCATACTGGACCATTAACAAATGACTGGCATCAATACTCTGCAAACATGTTTCCAGGTCACTGGAGTTGTTGGAACATCCAACTGACATTCCCAGCTTTGTAGACCTGAAGAAGACAGAAGGCAAGTGAATTCAATTAAACTGTATTCATACAGCATCTGTGTCAATTAAGATTTTCTGGTTTTTGCATGTCAGCAAAATGGCCATTTTAGCAGAAGCAGACAGACAGTTACTTAAGGTGTCAACACGTTTCTTCCTGATTCAGTATTTTGGACTGAAAATGAACAAATAAAAAAAAAATCAAAAGAACCTTTGAAACAAAGCTCTCAACAGTCCAAAAAGCAATGCCAGAGAGTGCAGGTTCAGAACCTTCACGCAGGCCTGGTAGATTGCTTTTTTCCTTGCATTCTTGAACTTGTCCAGGTGAGGAGTTGTGAAGGACGGCAGCTGGTGTCCTCCCTCCTGCCGCCCCCCCACACACACACACTGCTGGAGTGATGAGCAGAGAGGGAAAGCTGTATTCACCATCCTCAGTCCACTGCTCACACAGGAAGCCGTTTCCTACAAAAACTCTCAGGTTCTGCGGCAGGGCAGCACGGATTTCCTCCACCACCCTGTTGATCAGCCTGACGGAGGTGATGTTGGTCCTCATTCTCAGAGTGTCCACCGATGTTGCTGTCATCTTCATCAGATGGCCTAGTTTGGTGCAGCCAGCTTCTCTGAGGCTTGCTCACAGGGTCCTCAAACAACCACATGCCTGGAGTCTCATCTGTGGTGCGTGCAAACCTGAAGAGCTGCCAGGACTGCAACACAGAGCTGTAAAAGGGGGTCAGTCCACCAAGAGCCACGTCCTAAGGAAGTAGAAGGAAAAGCTGCTTGTTGTAGCCCAGGAGCCCAGCTTTCCTTAGCAGCAGCCTGGCTGTATCAAGCCAGCCTTGGCCAGAGGTGTATAGGAGTCTTTGAGTTGTCCGGAGTCTGGAAGAGGTGATTCTAGCCTGAATGTTGATCAGCCTCTGTCCCCGTTGGCCACAGGACTGCTGCTCGGACCCAGTGTTTCCCAGATCAGAAGAAGTCCATGAGGGCTCTCTGAATGTCCTCAATCAGGCTTCTTGGTGGTTTCAGAATGTTAAATCTGTGCCAAAGGGCCGAGGCAGCCAAGTTATTGGCAACCAGAACTTTTCCCCTATATGACAACTGGGGTAGCAACCATTTCCACAACCGTGCGCACACTTTTTTCTTGACACCCTCCCAGTTCTTTCCCTGAAAGTTTTCTGTTTCTGTGCCCAAAAACACCCCCAAAACTTTCAGTCCCTCCTTCCCCCACTCAAGACCTCCAGGCAGAGTGCGCACTGCCTAGTCCCTCCACTGTCCCACCAACAAGGGTTCACTCTTGGCCCACTTCAACTGTGCAGATGAGGCCTTTTCATACAGGGACAGGGTGTCCTGCAAACATTGAACGTCACTCTGGCTGGTGACAAAGATGTTGACGTCATCTGCGTAAGCTGAGGCAGTAGGAGAATGAACAAGATCCGAGGCCCCAGACAGTGAGAGACCGCTGAGCCGGTCCCTCAACCTGCAAAGCAAGGGCTCGGTGGCTAAGCTATACAGCGGCCTAACATGGGACAGCCCTGTCGTATCCCTCACTGCACAGGGATTGGCCAACTCAGGCCTGCCCCCGTCTTTACCAAACATTGAGCACCATTGTACAATAGACTAACCAAGGCTAAAAACCCACCACCAAAACCAAAAGCCCTGAGTGTAGAAAACAAATAAGAATGGTCCACTCTGTCTAAGGCTTTCTCCTGATCCAGACACACAAGACCAAAACGGATGTTACTATCAGACCTGCAGATGTCAATGACATCTCGAATGAGAAGATGTTGTCCATGATTGTCCTGTCAGGTACACAATATGTTTGATCTGTGCGAATGATGATGTTCAAGACGTCCTTTGACAGGGCTCTAGAAAGAACTTTGTAGTCTGTACATAGGAGGGCCACTGGCCTCCAGTTCTTCAGTAAGGCCAGCTCCCCTTTCTTAGGCAGCAGGGATAGTACAGCTCGTCGACAGGAAACAGGGAGAGATCCTGCTCTGAGGCACTCCACTCCAGCAGGACAAAATGAAGATCATGTCCAAGGATTTTCCATAAGCGCTTAAAGAAGTCAGCAGAGAGACCATCGATCCCGGGTGCCCGTCCTGACGCTAGCTGGTTGACGGCAGCTGTCAGCTCCTCCAGAGTCAGCTCCCATTCCAGAGCAGCTTTCTCTTCCAGGCTGAGCTGAGGAAGCCCCTCCAGGAACTTCTCACGACACTCCAAGCTGCATTGCTCTGCCCCGAATAGTTCGGCGTAGAAGTCCATGGCGCAGCTCCTCATCTCCCCTTGGGTTCATGGTCACTCAGCCTCCTGGCAGCTTAAGGCAGGTCATCTGCTTCCTCTGCGCCACCGATTTCTCCAGGTTGAAAAAAAAAAAGTCTCTAGCCTTTTCTGCAGCACATGACCCTGTCACCTGGAGTGCTGACCAGACCAGATCTATGCTGACAAAATGGAAGTCAGTTAAGCCAACTGGTCCTGATCCTGGTGATAATTAATCAGCTCATCTTTCATCAAGATTAAAAAGGAAGCTCTTTCTGGCCCTTGATTTGGAACATATACATTAACAAAACAACACACCAAACTTTCTATTTCCGCCCTCACAATCAACAATCGACCCTTCACCACTTCAGTAGAAGATAAAACTGTTGCCTTAGCAGATGGTCTGAACAGAACATCTACCCCTGCACTGAAGTTGGTGCCATGGCTGAGAGAGTATGAACCCCCCACCATAAACCGCAGTCTGCCTCATCTGCAGGGTATGTATGTGTCTCTTGCAGAAAGAGCACATCTATTTTTTTTTTCCACTGGAGACTTCAGAAATTAAAACTCTTTTCTGTCTGTTCTGTCTGTCCCTCCAACCATTGATGTTTAAAAAGACCCTACTTAAAGGTTCTGCATAGAGAGGTGATAGAGGAGAAACAAGTAAGAAAACACAAGCAAAGGACAGTAAAGAGAGGAAAACGCATGAACACGAGTGATACATGATCAGATTGTATCTTTTGTTTTCGCGTAGGTCTACCATTTTTCACTTTTCTCTGAGTTGTACTGTGTTTTTTAAGGCGAAATTATTTTTTTCATCCAAAAGGTCAAAAGCAACCAGTTTTTTTTTCAGTATGTCCACAGATGTAGTTATTGAGATGATGAGTGATATGAAGCCATGACCCAATCAGGAGACAGATCATGTTTCTGTATAGTTAGCTAGCATAATAACTGTAGCTACAGAATTATTTGTCAGGGTCCAGCATGCTGGCCCCTTTTCATGTGTGTGGGCGCAAGTCCCCAGGCTCCAGCAGTGGCCATGCACCTGTCGTTGATCGGCTAATCAGCGGCTGATTTAGGGAGGCTGCCAGCTGGATCACTGTTTGCTCTTGTCTCACCTGCAGAGTGGTACCAGGCTTTTTCAGACAGTGGTTTTGCTGTGTTCTCTGGATTTGTACTCACAAGAGGTTTTCCCCGGTTCCAGGGTTGCCACGTCCCTGAAAGGAAGTCTAAGTTCTGGTTTCTGGACACCCCGCAGTGGAGCCTCCCCGTGAAGAGTTAGATCATTTGAGTTTATGTTCATGAACACTCTCCTCCATCAGGAGCGCCTTTTGTTTTACCCCTTTTGCACACCCAATAAGGGGTCTTTTTGGTTCTTAGAGCGCCTGCTTGTATCTGCAGTTGGGTCCTAAAGAAACAGGTTCCGTAATATAACAATCCAACCACCATGGACCGAGCAGACACAATGATCGCGTTGTTTTGTTAGGGCTTCCCGATACCAAACTCCTTTCTTAACGCCGCTGCCCAACCAGTGAGGTCTGCAAGTTCCGAGGTCCAGTGTGGAGAGTTCCCCAGCACTTCCAGAGGAGGGGAAGGTTCTGTCAGAGTGCCCAGGTGATCCAGGGTGTGAAAGGGCTCCACCCCTTGACGTCCCCCTGACACTGGTGCAGAGAGGTCCGGTTTTGCCTGCGGTCAGGCACTGGGTCACAGCCGACCCATTGTCAGTGGCTCCAGGTCTGCAGCTTCCTGCTCCACCTCCCCCGGGCTTCACCTCCTATCCCCGTCGCCTGCCTCCTGGTGAGTCGTCCCAAGTCTTCTCTGTCCTGAGGGTATTCCCCAGAGAAAGTGTGGTCACTGGTGTGGACCAGTGTCAGCGGTTCGATGGGCCCTGGTGTGCTGCTCCAGGCCAAAGATTCCCCGACTGTGGCGGCCCAGCCTTCCCTGAGATTAATGTGGAGGACTCCTCGAGACCCTGAGGTAGGAGGTCCCAGTATCTTCTCCGGTTCCGGAAAGAAGGATTCTGTAGCCAAAGAGTGGGAGCCATCTCAGACCCAGACTGAAGCCACGCCGGTTCCAACCACAGCGCTGAAGCCCACGACGGCTCCAAGGACAGCACCGACGCCCACACCAGTTCTGAGGACAGCGCCCACGCCGGTTCTGAGGACAGCGCCAACACCCATGCCAGTTCCGAGGACAGCGCTAATGACCACGCCAGTTCTGACCATAGGTGCGACCCCAGCAACTAAGATCGTGTCACCAGCAGCCAGGCCTGGGACCCCAGTGCAATGGCTGTGATCCCGACAGCAAGGCCTCTGACCCCTGCAGCCAAGCCTCTGACTTCCTCAGCAAAACTTGTGGCTTTTGCAGCAAGGGCTGCTGTCCCAGTCAAAGCAAACGCTGCTCTAGAGCCCTGAGCAGAGGTTGTCCTCAAGAGAGCTGAAGCAGCCTCTGAGGCCGTGGACGTCCCTGCAAGAGCTGATACTGCCTCCGAGGCTGCAGCTGAAGCCGTCCCAGAGCCGTCACAGGATGGGGCTGCCACTGAGGAGACTGAAGCGGTCCCAGAGCGCCGGGCTGAAGTTGTCTCCGAAGAATCAGAAGCTGCCTCCAAGCCTGTGGCTGAGACAGCCCCTGTAGAGGCTGAAGCTGTCCCTGAGCCCGTTACCAAGGCTGCTCCAGAGCCCCTGGTTGCAGCCGTCCCTGCAGAAGCTGAAGTCATCCCTGAGCCCCTGGCTGAGGTGGCCTCCAAGGCCGTAGTGGACTCTGCTCCTGAGGAGACCGAAGCGGCATCCATGGAAGTGGATGCTGTTCCTGAGGCTCGCAGGCTTGATTCAGGCAAGCAGGTCCCCTCCTCCCACCTTGGATGATGGACATCCAAGGTCCAGAAGGACCAGGTAGGGCGCCAGGAGGTGCCCATTGAGGGACAGCTACTCTCAGGATGCTGGCCCTTTTTCGTGTGTGTGGTTTGTTCTTTGTCTCAGAGTGGTAAAAGGCTTTTTCAGACAGTGGTTTTGCTGTGTTCTCTGGATTTGTACTCACAAGAGTTTTTCCCCGGTTCCAGAGTTTCCACGTCCCTGAAAGGAAGTCTGAGTCCTGGCTGAGAGAGTATGAACCCCCCACCATAAACCGCAGTCTGCCTCATCTGCAGGGTATGTATGTGTCTCTTGCAGAAAGAGCACGTCTATTTTTTTTTTCACTAGAAAGGGCGTGGGTGTGTCAAATGATCCAAGATTAATAATGTGATCATGTGATCTGTTTCCCAAGGAGTTTAGGATCAAACGCAATAAACACGGAAACTGGAAGATAATCAAAACTTTCCCTCTTTGAGATGAGGCTGAAGTTTCACTGACTGAATTCATCAGTGAGAGCAAAGGAAACAGAACGGAGTGTATATCATGTATATCAGTATACCTGGGAACATTGCTGTTTCCTTAACTGGGCTCTAATCAATATGATGAGCCAGTCTGAGCCAGCCTCGTCCCCCTAACCCCAGTGACATGCTCCAGTCTCTGTATAAGGCTGCTATGATGGGCTGTACTAAAGGCAGCACTGAGGTCTAGTGGCACCAGTATAGAAATTTGACAAACATGAAGAACATGAACATATGTTTTGGCTTTAAGGACATGATAGCAATGTGTGTGGACTGGACTCAATGACCTGTTCCACGCCTCGCTGCTGTTCACTGTTGCCCATTGTGCAGTAGGAGCTCCACTCTGCATCACAGCTCTTTTGAAGAGAACATTGCTGCCTGGAGAGAGAACATGGAGGCCCACACTCACTGATCCTGCACTTTCTCCAAACAGAGTTATCTGGAAACAACAGACAGACAAAAGTGGCAGTTACAATGAACAAATCTTGTTTCCTCCATTTAAATGAGTGATGTCAACTAACACAAACACATCATTTAACAGTTCAAACAGAAGTAGATATTTGACCTGTGAAGGATCTCCTCCAAACGCAGCGATGTTGTCCACCACCCACTGGATGGCCAAGCGCTGGTCCATCAGGCCTGCGTTACCACGGACATTTGTGTTGTTTGGAAGAGACAGGAAACCCAAAACTCCAACCCTATCAAATATAAGTACGCAACATATTGTGTTAGATGTACAGTATAAGTAAAAACATATGAAAGACAATAAAGTGACCATCATCATCTGAGTCTGTGTTTGGATCCCAAGAAGCAGCAAGTGTGTCAAAGAATGACCATTACTGGAGATTAGACAGAGAGGGCAGGACAGTGGCTCTCGATTGTTGTTGCTTGTTTCACTGTGACATCAGGACACCTGTTGAGGACTCTAATCTGTAACATGGAGTTAATGTTTGCACAGATATTGAATCTAGGCCAACTGAAAAAGCTGGGCCAGGATAAGAAGCTGAAGCTGTGACAGACAAAACCTGAAGTAGCAAACCAAACTTCAGCAGAAAAGTAGCTTCTTATGGGGACATGAGGAGATGAAAGACATCATTTACAAATACAGACACCATCATTAAACACAAAGGAAAAGTCAAATCTCTACAGGCACTCGTTCATAATGGTCTGATATTCAGTCACCACTTTTAAACAGTGGCCACAAAACTATGATGGATAGATGGATGGATAGTTCTAGTGGGACATCCTGGGCTCCACCCAGAAGGGTTTACAGTGTGACCTTTACACTCACCTGTAGTTCATAGATACCACGATCACATCTTCAGATTTAGTCAAGTAGCGACCGTCATAAAGGTCCAGAGAGGATGTTCCTGTGGTGAAGCCGCCTCCGTAGATCCAGATCATGACAGGCAGCGGTGATGAAGCCTGAGCCTGGCTGTTGTTGACCCATGGGGTCCAGACGTTCAGGTATAGACAGTCCTCACTCACTGGTGTGTTTGGGTTCCACATCTGTGCGCCTCTGAATCCTGACAGACATCAACACATTTACTAGTGTCAACAGTCTTCCTGTTACTTCAGTTTAACATCCCACAGACAGATGTGACCTTTTATAAGTTCCTCTGCTAAAATCCCACAGTTCCTCCTTAAGATCTATTTATTTATTACGCTAAGGCTTCTATATCGGAAGAATATTGAAGGAATTTATATATCATGCATAACATAACTTCTGAGCTGATGTTCAACTGGTCCTCGCTGATAAGCAAGATCTGACAGGTGGCAGCGTCCAAATTTAACTTTGACCCTTGACCCCTTTATGTGTCTAAAATGTAAGCGATAACAGGGTATGTTGCATGTGCCCTTTCTCAGATGGAAAGATTTCCGTGAGTGGTGGGGGAACTGACCCTGACCCCTGGTTTCCACTGGATGCGGTGCATCTCCATCCATCTGTTCTGATTTCTGCAGTCCGGGCGTTTCCACCGGATGCTTCTGGATGGACAGAGAACGCCGCAACAATCTACCACAATCCACCGCACGCAATGCCCTGTGCTAGATGTTGCGGTATGCTCCGTCCGTCCGTCCAAAAGAGAAGCCATGTGTATTTTTCCGGAGGGCAACGGGAGCCTCCAGCCCTGCCATGGACGGAGCCGCAGCCAGTGAAAATTGACGCATTGACTTGAATGGAATCTAATCAGGATGGGGGGTGCGGGCAGGATATCAGACTGTTGCCAGATCGCTGGTCTAATGCCCACAAAAATCTGGAAGCTTCACTAAAATGGAAGGTTAAGAAGCTTCATCACCAAACATCCTGAGTTACCCATGTTGTGGTCTCACTCTTCCATCACATCAGCTTCTAGTCATCACCTGCTTCCCATCTTTTTGCTGCTGTATTTTCACGTCTGTGTCTTGTGTGTGTGTGTGTGTGTGTGTGTGTGTGTGTGTGTGTGTGTGTGTCTGTGTGTCTGTGTGACTTGGACATGGTGTCAAGTATTACGTTGTAACAACTGGAGAACACACTCAGACGCTGTGTGAACTCTTTGAAAAGTGGTATCACGTTGAAGTTGACTTCACTAAAATCTTTACGTTGATCACATTTGAACGTGGTTGCTATGGTTTCCTCTCAGATAGAGCTATAAAACTCTTACTTAATATTTTCTGAAGCCTGAAAAAGTGACAGAGGTAAATTTAACCTGCAGAAAAGAATGAAATACTTTTATCTATTTGTAAAAAAAAGGTTTTCAGCTTCAGACTGAACAGAATGTATAAGAAACATTTATTCCACCTGGAAATTTTGTGTCTGGAAGCTGGAAGCAGGTGTTTGAGAAGTTTCTGGCATTCTTCACTCCTTCCCATGAGTCTGCTGGCTCTGGATTCCTGAATCGCAGTTTTCCAACAGGAGGTTTAGCGTAGGGAATTCCAAGGAATGCTCCAACACTGCCATTCAGCACTGGCAGCAACTTCCCTTGAACTTTGCCATTTTTAATGGTGACTAAAGGGTCATTTTCATCAGCAGAAGCTACAGACAGGAAATAAGGAAGTAGGAAAATGATGACAAACTGCCAACCTGTTGCCATTGGAATATCCTAAAGAGAAATGAAAAACATAGTCAGCCAAAAGGAATACCAAGAGAGAGCTGCCAACATGTCTATGCATTTTGAATGAATATTTTGTAATTGTCAAAGGTTTATTAAATGAGCCAGATGTATTTATTTGTGAATTTTAACTGTGTATTTTTAATGTTAACTTTTAAAGTGAACATCTGGATTTGCAGGGTTGTTCTCTATAGATGAGAGGGTGAAACTCAGCAAAACACAAATAAGAGTGAATCAAACATTCAACCAAAGCATTTATATTTCAACAAAAAATAGCACACAAATTAATGCTACTGTACTTTGTTTCCTCGTTTGCTTGTCAATGAAGCCATGAGAAGCCTGTTTCTGATATACACAGTCAACCTCTTCAAACCGTAGCAAAAGGTCTATGTCTCTAAAAATAAACTGCGGTCTTAAAAACAGACAATAGCAGCTGTAAGCTGGTGTGGGTATATTCAGTTGTTAATACCTGCTAATAACAGTTATTTAATACCTCTCACCTGTCCTACACAATGTCAGTGGAAATAACCTTCATCGTTTTTGACATTCATGATGGTGTCAGTAAATATACATTTACAACAATGGGAACTGTCTCTTTTTGAACGTGTAAAGTGTCTTGAGATAATTTTGTTATGACTTGGCACTTTAAATAAAATTGAATTGAATTGAATTGAATAGAATTGAATTGAACAATGTCCTGTGTGTAGGAATGCATGTCACACATGCATTCCTATTGTGACTGTGATACAAGTTGGTTATTGCTCAGTACATAACTGACATTCAAAGACTTTATGACTCTGGTTTGAGAGAGTCTGGGGCAAAAAAAAAAAAAAAAAACACTGCAAGGAGTAAATACAGCACAGTGGAGAGTGGCTCAACTGGACCTCTTATTAGGTAGTCTTACTACATAAACAACCAATTCTTCAAAAGTTTAAGATGGAACACAACCTCATTTTGTAATATAATCAACCCGTAAATGGAATAAAATGACCATAAAATAAAATATATGTTGCATTTACACGACAGAGCCAGAGTTTGGCTTCATAGATAAAAAAGTTGATCTTTTTTTTTCTGTCCAGAGTGCGTGTACAGCAGGAGTTTGACATGCAAGCGTGCAGCGCGATAAGCACAGGAAAATCTATATGAAAACAACACAGTTACATGGTAGAGTCATCGTTGAACAACCTATTTTAAACGTCGTTAACAGAAGAAAAGCTCACTGATTCGGTGATTTCAGCCCTTCGGAGACCGTCGAGTCATGCGCTTCTTCCGTCCAAAAGTCCGAGAGCAGAGCCGTGAAGAGGCAGCTGTCTTTGCCGCTTCAGAAAGGAAACACTGCGATCTGCTGAGCAGCTGCGCTGCTGCTCCCGTTTTAAACAAAATTATGCAACGCAAACGGCACGCATTAAATATCTGTCCCACACCGGGGTTGGGCTTCTCTCTGAGATGCACAACTGAATAACCCTCATACACTGCGATCACATTTAATTCCTGCAGGAAGCAGCTCAGAGGGTCATTTTTCTCCTTTTCTCTCGTTCATAAATCAAAGAAATGTTGGATGTGCGGGAAATGAAACCTTTTCTTTATTTCATTATCATTAATTTGTTTGATTTCATAGATTTCTGGGAGTGTTACTCTTTCTTTCACAAAGTACAAACCACACCATTATTTATAAAGTATCCCATCCTTTTTAGAAGGATAATATAAAAAAAAAAACAAAAAGACATGGGATGGAAAGTAATTTCAGAAGCAGTCCTCATAATATTAAATGTGTTTTCCATCTACATAACTATAAAGTTGTAATATCGTATGATCATGCATGATTTGGTTTTCAGCTTCCTGTCAGGGCTGCACCCACGCTGATGCAGCCAGTGTATTTTGGTGGAGGGCAGAGATGGAGAGAAAGCCATAGTCGCAACCGCAGAGTCAGGACACCAACATGTACGTTTGTCCACAGCAAAGCTGCCCCTAGCCCCGCAGCTGTCATCGTTCTCCGGACAGCATTTTTCTAGGCTCCCTTAATCCCAGTGTTCATGCTTCCAAAAAGCACGTCCTCGTATCTGAGGTGGAGGGTAACTTCCTCTTTTTGTACCATGACTCCTGCACTCAGATTCGCTCACATTTCTACGCAAGATTAAGAAAAGAGTCTGTCTCTCGACTGGCCTGGGAACACCTTGGGATCCCCCCGGAAGAGCTGGATGAAGTGACCAGCGAGAGGGAAGACTGGGCTTCCCTACTTAGGCTGCTGCCCCTGCGACCCAACCCTGGATAAGCGGCAGAAATTGGATGGATGGACGGAGTTTTCATAATATGTGCTATTGTGTGTAATATTGAGTTATTGTGCAGTTGTTGTCCTCATTCTGTATCTAATTGTCTGTATATATGTACAGTATACAACAGTGGCAGGCCATCAGGGCCAGCAAGGCCTTCTCTGCTGGCCCAAACATGGTCTGCTGAATCAGTGAGTTTTTGTTGTTCATTTGTTTGATTAGAACTGAGTTTTTTCCTGCAGTGCAGTGATTTTCTGTTGAACATTTGTACTCTTAGTTCTATTATTAAAAGACTCTTTTTTTTTTAACTTTCCCTGCCTGGATTCTCTTCTCTGCTCTGGGGTCTGACCTGATTCCTAACAGAACACTCTGGCCAGTATGGACCCCGCAGAGTTAGAAAAGCTCTGACAGGTGTTGTTGCTGCAAGGTGCTCACGTGGGAAAGCACGAGCGGGCAACTATGGATAACTACGACCTGGATGAGAGAGAATCTACAAAGACATCTTGCAATTCAAGGAGCTACAGAATCTTTACAAGACCTGACCACCCAAGTGGCCCAACTAGGAGCACGGGTTGATCAATTTGTGACTCTGTGGAACGCTGTGCCTCCGTCTACATCTGTGGTGACTCACCCGAACCCAGCAGCTTCCGCGCCCTCTTCGAGCATGACACCATAGTCACGTGAGTCCTTCATGCCCATTCCTGCCCGGTTTTCAGGCACGTCTGGCTCGTGCAGTCAGTTTTTGCACCAGTGCTCCCTGGTTTTTGACAGGCACAAACATATGAAACTGACAAGAGCAAACTTGCTTTCATGACGAGTTTGCTCAAGAAGAAGGCAGCAGCATGGGCCCTTGCTATTTACCATGGAGATTCACCAGTTGGACATTCTTATTGTTTCTTTTCCAAGATGGCAAGAGTTTTTGACCGGCCCTTATAGGGCATGACTGCCGGGAGCCAATTACTCTCCCTTCGTCAAGAGTCTAGGTCAGCCGTGGATTACGCTGTCGACTTCCTCATTCTGGCCGCTGAGTGTGGATGGGACAAACATAAGATCCAAGGGATTTTTTGTCATTAAGTGAAGATCTGAAGGATGAGTCGCCGTTTGCCAGGACAACCTCCTTAAGGAGAGGTGCAGAGAGTGGATGGCAGAGAGATTCCTTCACCGCAAAGTCACCTCTGCCTGGGAGATAGCCAATGTGTTTCGGAGTAACCCTGGACCGGATGCTGGCGGCAAAATACACCAACTTCATTGCTGTTTCCAGCCCCCACTGAGGAGGCTATGCAGTTTGGACTCACTCATCTCACCCCTGAGGAGCGTCAGCATCTGGGTCTCTGCTTTTACTGCCAGCAGGAAGGACATTGCCTGAACTGCTGCCTAGATTGGCCGAGGTCTTCAAATCTTGTTGCCAGCAGAGGAGTGTTGGTGAGCCAGGATCAGAAACCGAGATCTTTACCTTGTGTACCAACTTCCTGGTACTCTCTCTTTTTTACAATCTTCTGTTACTCTGCCATTGTTGGTTGACTCGGGGGCAGACGATAACTTCATTGACTCTGGTTTGGTTTCTCTACACGGAATTCTGGTTTGTAGCTTACGGGAGCCCAGAGCCATTTACACATTAGATGGTCGACTAATTTTCAAGGTTTCTCATTGTACTGTGCCACTCTCCCTCTGTCTATCAGGCAATCATCATGAACAGCTGTTGTTTTTTCTGATTCCATCCTCTAATAATCCTTTGGTTCTCAGACTGTCTTGGTTAGTCAGACACAATCCTTATATTGACTGGTGCTGTGCCACAATAATTAATTGGAGCTCTTTTTGCCATGCTCATTGTCTAAGTGCTGCTGTCCCCAATATACCCTCTGTCTCTCCTGAACCGTGTGAACCCAATGACTTGTCTCTCTTTCCCTCAGAACATCATGAACTCAAGACTGTTTTTAGCAAAGGCCGAGCTCTCATTACCGCCCCAATGCCCTTATGATTGTAATATATATCTTCTTGCTGGGGCTCCCTTCCCATCTAGTAGATTGTATAATCTGTCTAAACCTGAAAAGGAAGCCATGGAAAAATACATCACTGATTCCTTGGCAACAGGTCTTATTAGACCATCCTCATCCCTGGTGGGAGCTGGGTTCTTCTTTGTGGAAAAATAAAATAATAATAATAATAATAATAATAATAATAATAAACTTGTTGAGCACTTTTCATATGAAACATAGCACAAAGTCCTTTACATAGATAAAAAAAGAATTAAAAACAGTAACAACCCCAACCCCCCATACACACACACTCACACACATAGACACATGCTTACATACAAATCCTCATCCACACCATTGTAAGCACACAGACAGTCATCTCATCCATCCATCCATCTTCTTCCGCTTATCCGGGGTCGGGTCGCGGGGGCAGCAGCCTAAGCAGGGAAGCCCAGACTTCCCTCTCCCCAGCTACTTCGTCCAGCTCTTCCGGGGGGATCCCGAGGCGTTCCCAGGCCAGCTGAGAGACATAGTCCCTCCAGCGTGTCCTGGGTCTTCCCGGGGGCCTCCTACCGGAGGGACGTGCCCTGAACACCTCACCAGGGAGGCGTCCGGGAGGCATCCTGACTAGGTGCCCAAGTCACCTCATCTGACTCCTCTCAATGCGGAGGAGCAGCAGCTCTACTCCGAGCTCCTCCCGGATGGCAGAGCTTCTCACCCTGTCTCTAAGGGAGAGCCCAGCCACCCTGCGGAGGAAACTCATTTCGGCCGCTTGTACCCGCGATCTCGTTCTTTCGGTCACTACCCAGAGCTCATGACCATAGGTGAGGGTAGGAACGAAGATCGACCGGTAAATCGAGAGCTTCGCCTTTCGGCTCAGCTCTCTCTTCACCACAACGGAACGGTGCAGAGTCCGCATTACTGCAGACGCCGCACCGATCCGCCTGTCGATCTCCCGCTCCATTCTTCCCTCACTCGTGAACAAGACCCCGAGGTACTTAAACTCGTCCACTTGGGGGAGGATCTCCTCCCCAACCCGGAGAAGGCACTCCACCTTTTTCCGGCTGAGAACCATGGCCTCAGACTTGGAGGAGCTGATTTTCATCCCGGCCGCTTCGCACTCGGTTGTGAACCGGTCCAGCGAGAGCTGGAGGTCACGGACTGATGAAGCCAACAGGACCACATCATCTGCAAAAAGCAGAGACCCGATCCTGAGGCCACCAAACTGGACCCCCTCAACACCACAGCTGCACCTAGAAACTCTGTCCATAAAGGTCAAAGGGCAGCCCTGGCGGAGTCCAACCGTCACCGGAAACGAGTTCGACTTACTACTGGCGATGCGGACCAAGATCTGACACCGGTCATACAGGGAGCGGACGGCCCGTATCAGGGGGCCCAACACCCCATACTCCCGGAGAACCCCCCACAGGATTCCCCGAGGCACGCGGTCGAATGCCTTCTCCAGATCCACAAAACACATGTAGACTGGTTGGGCAAACTCCCACGCACCCTCAAGGACCCTGCCGAGGGTGTAGAGCTGGTCCACAGTTCCACGTCCAGGACGAAAACCGCACTGCTCCTCCTGAATCCGAGGTTCGACTATCCGACGGACCCTCCTCTCCAGTACCCCTGAATAGACCTTGCCAGGTAGGCTGAGAAGTGTGATCCCCCTATAGTTGGAACACCCTCCGGTCCCCCTTCTTAAAAAGAGGGACCACCACCCCGGTCTGCCAATCCAGTGGTACCTCCCCCGATGTCCACGCGACGTTGCAGAGTCGTGTCAACCATGACAGCCCTACAACGTCCAGAGCCCGAAGGAACTCCGGACGGATCTCATCCACCCCCGGGGCCCTGCCACCGAGGAGTTTCTCAACAACCTCGGCACCCTTGACCCCGGAGATCAGAGAACCCACCCTTGAGTCCCCTGGCCCTGCTTCCTTACTGGAAGGCGTATCGGTGGGATTGAGGAGGTCTTCAAAATATTCCCTCCACCGATCCACAACATCCCGAGTCAAGGTCAGCAGCACACCATCCCCACCGTACACAGTGTTGACAATGCACTGCTTCCCCCTCCTCAGGCGCCGGATGGTGGTCCAGAACCTTTTCGAAGCCGTCTGGAAGTCATTCTCCATGGCTTCCCCGAACTCCTCTCACGCCCGGATCTTTGCCTCGGCGACCGCCGCAGCTGCACCCCGCTTGGCTCGCCGGTACCCGTCTGCTGCCTCGGGAGTCCCACAGGCCAAAAAGGCCCGGTACGACTCCTTCTTCAGCTTGACGGCATCCCTCACCGCCGGTGTCCACCAGCAGGTTCGGGTGTTGCCGCCACGACAGGCACCGACCACCTTGCGGCCACAGCACCGGACGGCCGCCTCAACAATGGAGGCACGGAACATGGTCCACTCGGACTCAATGTCCCCCACCTCCTCCGGGACATAGGTGAAGCTCTCCCGGAGGTGGGAGTTGAAGCGCCGCCTGACAGGAGACTCCGACAGGCATTCCCAGCAGACCCTCACAATACGTTTGGGCCTGCCGGGCCTGTCCGGCATCCTCCCCCACCAACGAAGCCAACTCACCACCAGGTGGTGATCAGTTGACAGCTCCGCCCCTCTCTTCACCCGAGTGTCCAGAACATGCGGCCGCAAGTCCGAGGACACGACTACAAAGTCGATCATCGAACTGCGGCCCAGGGTGTCCTGGTGCCAAGTGCACATATGGACACCCTTATGTCTGAACATGGTGTTCAGACATAAGGGCTGCCACCTTATCGTGGTGGAGGGGTTTGCGTGACCCTATGATCCTGGGAGCTCCCATGGGCCCATGGGTAGGGCCTCCCATGGCAAACAGGTCCTAGGTGAGGGACCAGACAAAGTGCAGCCCATAACCCCTTATGATGAATAAAACATTTGGTGTCAAGTCTCCCTTGCCCGGACGCGGGTCACCGGGGCCCCCTCCTGGAGCCAGGCCTGGGGGTGGGGCACGCTGGCGAGCGCCTGGTGGCCGGGCCTTTGCCCATGGGGTCCGGCCGGGCATAGCCCGAAGGAACGACGTGGGACCCTCTTCCAGTAGGCTCACCACCTGGAGGAGGGGCCAAAGGGGTCGGGTGCTGTGTGAGTTGGGTGGCAGCCGAAGGCGGGGACCTTGGCGGTCCGATCCCCGGCTGCAGAAGCTAGCTCTAGGGACGTGGAACGTCACCTCTCTGATGGGGAAGGAGCCTGAGCTGGTGCGTGAGGTCGAGAAGTCCCGACTAGATCGGCCTCACCTCGACGCATAGCAAGGGCTCTGGAACCTGCCTTCTCGAGAGGGGTTGGACTCTCTTCTACTCTGGAGTTGCCGACGGGGAGAGGCGGCGGGCAGAAGTGGCGATTCTTGTCGCCCCCCGGCTTAGTGCCTGTATGTTGGAGTTTACCCCGGTGGGTGAGAGGGTAGCCTCCCTCCGCCTTCGGGTGGGGGGACGGATCCTGACTGTTGTTTGTGCCTACGGCCCCAACAGCAGTTCAGCGTATCCACCCTTTTTGGAGTCCCTAGAAGGAGTACTAGGGAGTGCTCCTTCTGGGGGTTCCCTCGTCCTCCTGGGTGACTTCAATGCTCACGTCGGCAGTGACAGTGAGACCTGGAGGGGCGTGATTGGGAGGAACGGGCCCCCTGATCTGAACCCGAGTGGTGTTCACAGACAGTCTAACGTGAGGCCGGGCATGGAGGATCGAGGTGAGAAGACACTATCACAGGGAGCTGTCTGCACCGGGAGGCGCTCACAGACCACAGCACACATAACCCCGACCCAGGGCCCACAGCGGAGAGGAGGGCAGAGAACCACCCAACCAGGTAGGTTGAGATAAAATAATGAAATAAATAAATTAGAACAATAGAATAAATAAGAATAAAATAGAATAAAATCAATAAATTCTAAGTAAAAGCTAAATAAAAAAGTGGGTCTTGAGCCTGCTTCTAAAAACATGAACGTTCTCTGCAGCCCTGAGGTCCTCCAGCAGGGCATTCCGCAGTCAAGGGCCATAGTGTTGGAAGGCTGCCTCACCATGTGTGCAGGTGCTGGCTTTTGGGATGACGATGAGGAGGCCAGTACTGGAGGACCTCAGGGCCCGCGAGGGTTTATATGATAAAAGGTGTAATGTGGTCCCGCCCTCTGGTCCTCGTCAGCACGTGAGCGGCTGAGTTCTGAAGGAGGGCATTACAATAGTCAATACAACTAATGATAAAAGCAGGCATTAGCATCTCTGTGTTGGCTCGAGAGAGGATGGGGTGGACTCTGCCTATATTTTTTTAAATAAAATAAAATTAGTTTTTTGTGATATTCTTATTGTGTGGGATAAAACCAAGCTCAGAGTCAAAAATAATGCCCAGGTTTTTTACTTGTGGTGATGGAGTTAAGGCAAATGCCTGTAATTTGGACAGGAGGTTCTCTCTCTGAGCCTCAGAACCGATGACTAAAACCAGTTTTGCCCTGGTTAAGCTGCAAGAAGTTTTCTGCCATCCAGGAATTAATATCTAAAATACAATTAAAAAGGGCATCCATTGGTCTGGTGTCATCAGGAGACACGGAGATGTACAGCTGCGTGTCATCAGCATAACTGTGGAAGTTGACTCCGTGCCTGCTGATGACACCGCCAAGATAGAGCATGTACAGATTAAAAAGTACAGGGCCTAAAACTGAGCCCTGGGGCACACCACATGACATTTCATGGACCTTAGAGAAACAAGTATCCATACTTACCATAAATCTTCTGTCTGTGAGATAAGAAGTGAACCAGTTGTGGACAGTACCAGAGAGGCCCAACAGGTATTTGAGTCTCTTTTTAAAAGAATGGCATGGTCTACTGTATTGAAGGCAGAGCTAAGATCCAGTAAAACCAGCACAGAGAGCTTTGGTGTGTCCAAATTACATCTAAAATCATTTAAAACCTTCGCTAGGGTCGTCTCCGTACTGTGGTTCACCCTAAATCCAGACTGAAATATCTTGAGGATATTGTGATGATGCAAAAATTCACTAAGCTGTTTAAAAACAAGTTTTTCTAAAATTTTGCTTAAAAATCTCTGTAGTTGTTAAAATCATTACAATCCAAATTGCTCTTCTTCAGGAGAAGGGCCTCACCACTGCCATTTTAAAGGCGGCAGGGAAAACACCCGTCTAAAGAGAGCAATTCATCATGTTTAAAATCTCCTCCTTAAAAAGTCCATAAAATGATTTTAAAAAAGAAGTTGGAATTGGATCTAAAAGACATCTAAAAAAAAAAAAAAAAAAAAGCAAACAGACTGATTCAGCTCCGCTGCCACAAAGACAGATACAGGAAATCTTTCCTGCCCAGTGCAATTTTTTCACACTTTTTTCTTTTTTGTCTTTACGCCATTTATTCGCTGCGCACATAGTCATACACACATCTCTCAACGCTTGCGCCATGCATTTCAGCCTATCTGCCTTCGCTTTACTTTCCCACTTCCCTCTTTTCAGCACACTCGCTGTCCCTGCCGTAATCTCTGCTTCCTCCTTCTTCACTTTCTGCTCCACAATAATCTGTAACAACTGCACCAACAGTTGATGTTCACCCAACTTTCCCAGGCTCACTCCAAACTCGGCCGAAAATTCCGCTTGTTTTTGTCTTTTTTTTCTTTTTCTGGCGTCCGTGCCAATTGACGCTCAAAAACCATTTCTATTGCTATTTTCTTCCCGGGAGCACCCATTTTTAATGAGATATTTTTATACAGAAAGGAAAAATATTATTATTATTATTATTATTATTATTATTATTATTATTATTAACATTCCCTCTACAGTGCACTCTTCAGGTCCTCCCCGAGGCCTGGATAACCAAGGCAGTCAGCAACTCTGACCCCGAGCACTCCTTCCGGCCACAACCCAGAAGCGAGCACTGACTTGCTTCGCAGTTCACGTGTTTCCCACACAATTTGAAATATACATTTAAACACAGCGATCAGTACTCCACCACAAAACGCACTTTCGATAAAACAGGTAGTGCTTACCTTTAATCTATGTTGTCCGGACAATCTAAGAGTTGTGGGGAAGGAGAAGCCATCCACGCCGTCACCCACGCCGGAGTAATGTCACTTCGTGGTCGCCAATTGTTGCAAATGTGGGGTCCGGGCGTGTTTGTCAAAGGAACTCACAGGAAACCAGAACTGGCAAGTAAGATTTATTCTGCACAATCGACTGTGGTCTCTCTGCAACACTGTGGCAACTCACACAGACCCACGGGGGGAGCAGAAGAGCATCTCTTCCTCCGCGCACAGGCCTCTTGAACATTCGGCGTATCTGCTAATTACGTGAAGACCATGCAGCATTGACGCAAGACACATGATCGGCGCCGCTGTGTATGGTCTATCAGAAGGAATCTACTTATTCCCACGAAACTAGAAGGGATCTCGCTACATCTATCCCCTCGAGCATGCTTTGTCGACTCACAGGCCAACAGCACCCCCGGCAGGAGCTCGCTCTCCGCTAAACTGCACCATACTGACTTCCTCACTGAGTCAGAAGGAACCCCCTTTTCTCTCATCCAACCACAATCAGTGTGTGAAAACCTAAACCCCACTAAATTTCAAAATTTTCTCAACTCAATCTTTCCACGATCATTGATTTTTGCAAAATTCAACCACTAAACCCCCTAAGAATTTCCCTGTGACATACAATAGCTTTACTCACTGTGCCTGCCCTCTACAATGAGGTCACTGCATCTTTTGGGGAAAAGGACAGAAGATTCAGCCAAAGTGTTGTCTTTCAGTGACCAGCCACAGATGAGCGAAGATCCGTCATGATCTCAGCAGAACATACATTAATGTCATGGAAGATTTCTATCAAAAGCATGCTGGATATTTTTATGAAGAACCACAAAACACTGATCTGGAAAGGAAACCTTATATTGCGCAATATGAAGACAACAAAACTTCAGCACAGATTGTACATCAGAAGAGTGTCTCCCTGAAGGGAGAATTTAGTTTAGCCCTCCAACAACAGTGGAATTTTCAACCTTAGGAGGAGAGGAGAGACGGTGAGATGGTGAGAGAGAAGAGAGGGATTTCTGCCTGTTAAAGGGAAGTTTTTCTTCACCACTGTTGCCAGTATCAATTTGCTTACTCAGTGTGGCGCGTTGCCCTGGGAGCTGTCTCTCTTTTTTTTGAATGTGTAAAGTGTCTTGACATAACTTTGTTATGAATTGGCACTTTAAATAAAATTGAATTGAATTGCCAAAAACATGTGTCCTTCTGGTCCTATGCACGTTGGTGCCCTTGCTTCTCTTCTTTCTGGGCTTCAGTCTCCTAGGTCATCTCAGTCTTCTCCGACATCTAAACTATGTGACATCGCCAGCTTTTTTCAAAATAGTCACACCTGTTGTTTTCATGATAAACTAAGCATAGCACTGGAGAGAATTTCCTTGTCAAGAGACATCCTCATTCCGCTACATGCCCATAGGTGAGGATAGGAATGAAGGTTGACAGGTAAATCAAGAGTTTTGCATTTCAGCTCAGCTCTCTCTTCACCACAACGGATTGGTGCAGAGTCCATTACTGCAGACGCCGCACCAATCTGCCTGTTGACCTCCCGTTCCATCCTTCCCTCACTCATAAACAAGACCCCCAGGTACTTGAACTTCTCATTTGGGTCAAGATCTCTTCCAACCCAAAGAGGGCACTCCACCTTTTTCCAGCCGGGAGCCATGGCCTCAGATGTGCAAGTGCTGATTTTCAGTCTGGCAGCTTCACACTCGACTGCAAACCGATCCAGCGAGAGCTGGAGGTCATGGACTGATAAAGCCAACAGGACCACATCATCTGCAAAGAGCAGAGACTTAACCCTAAGGTTGTCAAACTGGACCCTCTCAACAACATGATGGCACCTAGAAATTCTGTCTCTAAAAGCTATGAATAGAATTGGTGACAAAGGGCAGCCCTCGCGGAGTCCAATAGTCATTGGAAATGAGTTTGACTTATTTCCAGCAATGCAGACCAATCTCCGACATCGGATGTACAGGGAGCAGACGTCCCGTATCAGGGGCCCAAAATCCCACACTCCCAGAGAACCCCACACAGGACTCCCTGAGAGAAACGGTCGAATACCTTCTCCAAGTCCACAAGACACATGTGGACTGGTTGGGCAAACTCCCATGCACCCTCAAGGACCCTGCTGAGGCTGTAGAGCTGGTCCACAGTTCTTTATGCCTGAACATGATGTTCGTTATGGACAATCTGTGCCAAGCACTGAAGTCCAACAACAGAACACCACTTGGGGTCAGATCAGGTGGGCCATTCTTCCCAATCACACCCGGCGGAAGAAATGCAGCACCTGCAAGACGAATGCATTCAGTGTAAACTCAGGGTCAGCCTTGCGCACCAGCTCAGGCTCCTTCCCCATCAGAAATGGGACGTTCCATGTCCCTAGAGCTAGCTTCTGCAGCTGGGGATCAGACCGCCAAGGTCCCTGCCTTCAACTGCCACCCATCACACGTTGCACCCGATCCTTTTGGCCCCTAAACCATCACATTTATATATGAGGTGAGAAAGACTGGTCCCCTCCTGGGCTGCCACCTTATCGTGGTGGAGGGGTTTGCATGTCCCTATGATCCTAGGAGCTCAGTTGTCTGGGGCTTTATGCCCCTGGTAGGGCCACCCATAGCAAACAGGTCCTAGGTGAGGGACCAGACAAAGTGCAGCCCACAAATCCCCTTATGACGAGGCAAAAAATTGGTCTCAAGTCTCCCTTGCCCGGACGCGGGTCACCGGGGCCCCCTCCTGGAGCCAGGGCTGGGGGTGGGGCATGCTGGTGAGCGCCTGGTGGCCGGGCCTTTGCCTATGGGGCCCGGCCAGGCCTAGCCCGAAGAGATGACGTGGGACCCCCTTCCTGTGGGCTCACCACCTGCAGGAGGGACCAAAGGGGTCGGGTGCAGTGTGAGTTGAATGGCAGCCAAAGGCGGGGACCCTGGCGGTCCGATCCCCAGCTGCAGAAGCTAGCTCTAGGGACTTGGAACGTCACCTCTCTGATGGGGAAGGAGCTTGAGCTGGTGCGAGCGGTTGAGAAGTTCCGATGCCCCCTTGTTGCCCCCCCAGCTTGGTGCCTGTACGTTGCAGTTTACCCCGTTGAACGAGAGGGTAGCCTCCCTCTGCCTTCGGGTGGGGGGACGGATCCTGAATTTTGTTTGTGCCTATGGCCCCAATAGCAGTTCAGCATATCCACCCTTTTTGGAGTCCATAGAGGGAGTACTAGAGAGTGCTCCTTCTGGGGGTTCCCTCGTCCTCCTGGGTGACTTCAATGCTCACGTCGGCAGTGACAGTGAGACCTGGAGGGGCGTGATCGGGAAGATTGGGTGAGGGATGCCGTCAAGCTGAAGGAGTCGTACCAGGCCTTTTTGGCCTGTGGGACTCCTGAGTCAGCAGACAAGCACAGGCGGGCCAAGCGGAGTGCGGCTGCAGCGGTCGCCGAGGCAAAGATCCGGGCGTGGGAAGAGTTCGGGGAGACCATGGAGAACGTCTTCCGGACGGCTTCAAAAAGGTTCTGGACCACCATTCGGCCTGAGGAGGGGAAGCGGTGCATTGTCAACACTGTGTACAGTGGGGATGGTGTGCTGCTGACCTCGACTCGGGATGTTGTGAATCGGTGGAAGGAATACTTCGAAGACCTATTCAATCCCACCGACACGCCTTCCAGTGAGGAAGCAGGCCTGGGGACTTGGAGGCGGGTTCTCTTATCTCCGAGGCTGAGGTAGCCGAGGTTGTTGAGAAACTCCTCGGTGGCAGGGCCCCGGGGGTGGATGAGATTCGCCCGGAGTTCCTTAGGGCTCTGGATGTTGTAGGGTTGTCGTAGTTGACATGACTCTGCACACACACACCTATGAAAACTTTTGTTTCCTTGTATGAGTCCTCTCCACTGTTCCAAGAGGTGTTTTAAAAACATGTTTTTCTTCATTCCCATTTCCCTTTTACAAAAGCACTAATGTGGAAGAGTCACATTCCAGCATACAAACAGCTGTGTGAACTCATAAACTGTAAGTACATTTTATTTATATTTAACACATTTCACCAATTACAGTACAAATAATATAAAACATTTATAGGGGGAGGGGAGGCAGGTGAGGCACGGCCTCATCTGTCAACATGCAATCACTTGGCTGACCTTACATGCTGTAGTGAGACTGTATCACTGCCTCTCGCAATATGAAGTACATTTTCAGTTTAGCTGATGTACATAATATACAGCGTTTTTTTTTTTTGTCAACAACTATGTGTGAAATGCGTTTCTTGTGCTGAGCGATAAAACGGCTAAAAAAAGCACTAGGTGATGCAGTGCTCGTGCCTCATACTAGGGGGCGCTTGTGATCCCAAGAATTCTTGTTATGATTCAGCAGCTGCAGTCAGTGATAGCACATTGCTATACTGCTGTCAATTAAGAGTTAGCAAGAAGTGCCGTCATTGTTTTTTTCTCCATTCGCCTGATCTTACTTTCAAAATGGAGGATTACATATCTAAAAACTTTTAAAACTAAAAGAAGACAATGAAAAATTCTACCAATGTGTTATCAATGCTTTTGTTCAGAAGGAGCAGCGGATGGACTTTATTTAAGTAAATGTAAGAACACAATAACACAGAATTTGTTTTTTTCATAAATGTTTTTTTTTGTGCTACAGTTTGTGTGTGTAAAGAATGCTGATATGACACTTTAAACATAACCTGTTAACTGCTGCAAATCAAATATTGGATAACATAGTCTGTAGGGTTGATATGTTTGTAAATCTGATTGTGATGATGTCAGTGCCTCACCAGACACCAACCTCACCGCACGTCACTGAGTGTAAGTGTAAAAAAAAATACCAGTGCTTAGTCTCTCAGAATCCCTCTACCTGGTCAAAACAGGCGCTATGGGTTTGAGTATGGCCAGTCTGACCTGACCTGACCTGGACTGCTATTGATGTAGTGATAGCAGTCTGCTATCGTTATATTATACTGCTAGCTTACCTGTGTCATTATTGTCACCTTCAGACTCTCTTTTGATAAACTTCTCCAATTTTTCACATTTCCCTGCATCAGCCTCCAGGGCTTTTCTTTTTTTGATGTGGGCTTTTTCTGCCCCGCCTTTGTTGGTTTTTTTTTCCTGCTCCATTTTCTCTCTGTTGTATGTCCTTTCTCTTCTCTTCACCTAGGTGCTGCACCCGCACTATCTTGCGAGGGAGTGGGGTGGTGTGCGGCCGGATTCAGTCTCTCTCTCTCTCTCTCTCTCTCTCTCTCTCTCTCACTCCCTCCCTTGCGAATGCCAGTGACAGCAACGGCCCGTGGCTTACGTTCAATCCCTACTGTGCAGGTTAGCAAAGCAGTCAGCCCACTGGGAATCCTCCTGGTGCTCCTGATTAGCCATTCTGGGCATGCTCAGGACCATCCTACCCTGCCTTTACAACAAACACTGCAGAAATAGGGAGGAAGCAGGAATTTAAAGGGCATAATGCAGGTTACACATTTTTCTGAAAGTTATATGTATACACGATGTATAAAGGCTTTTGGAGGCATTTTTCCGATAAAATTTTACTTCCACATATGAAAGAGATGCTTGACTGGAAGTGACATAATGAGAGAGAGGCCCGTCAATTTTTACCACAGAAAACAATGAAATCTAGTGATAATTTGGACCCCGAAACCCTAAAGGTTTGACAGTATGACAGCCTGCAGCCCTACAATTATGAGCATGATATTCCTGCATCCCGCCCCACACGTTGCTCTGGATAGTTTTGGTTTTCTCCGTCACCCTCCGTTGGAGGGTCTTTAGTTGCTTCCCCTTGTTCGAAATTGAACCTTTGTGTTTCTCTATTAAAGTTGTGTTTAACACTGCATGTGTGTTCTGTTCTGCGTTTGGGTTCTGCTTGCACCATTCCTAACAGATATGCTCTTTGGAAGCATGAAAAATGGTGTTAAAGGAGCCCAGAAAAACGCTGTCTGGAGAACAATGACAGCAGCAGGAAAGTGGGCCACACCACAAATTCGCACTGACTCTAACTTGCGTACACAATGTCTGACCTGACGTGAGATTTAAGCGTATCATGCACTTACATCCAGATCGATAAATGCCGATCCTTGCATGAAAATGGTCATGCGCACAGTTTTCTGCTGTACGTACGGTTGATAAATGAGCGCCATTGTCCGGGCAGACTACAGTTTGTGCAACCACCACAAACGCAATAATTTGCCATTTTAATGACAGATTGACGCAATCCAAAGCTATTCTTCATGTTAGATTCCTGAGTTTACTCCTACATAGGTGCAAACATCCACCTCTCTGGTAACGGGCCTGGGCTGCCGGGCTGCCCTGACAGACTGAGCTCACAGGGAGAATTTATGCATGACAGCTTGTTAAGCTGGTGTCGAGAGGACTCGTCTAGCCTCTGACCATCTTTGATCGGTTGTTTTACCCTGCGTCCTTTGAGCAGTCTTCAGAACTGTGCAGCTTAGAGAGGTTCTGAATATCTGCTTCAAACACAACCGCTATGATGGCTCCTGTCTCATGACTCAGTGCACTTGGTAAATGCCAGATTAGGTTTTCATAGCTGCAGACAGACAGCTATAAGGGTAATATTTTATTTAGGGGTTAAAGTAACCAATTGGAGCTGCATCAATCCAGATCTTGTTTCTGATGCACACAAACACCCCTTTGTCTGATGGAGGATATGCAAAAGGTTTTATGGTTGTTTGTTCATTTAGCACCGGTGTTATGTTGTTGTGATCAAAATGACAGGATGTTTGTCCCAACACCCTGGTGTTTATACTAACTAATTTAATTGCAAGGGTGTTTATCCTGACACCTTGATGTTTATACTAACTAATTTAATTGCAAGGGTGTTGACACCCAGATGTTTATTCCCACACCTACTAATTTAACTAAATAGTACAGGTGTTTATTTTCACACCAGTTTAACCTTACTTTTGAGATGTTTCAATCAGCATAAATTAGTCTAATGTGGTGTTTTATGATGAATATAGCTATAATAATCAGGCTTAAATTTCTCCTTTTATGTTGGATTATGCGGATGACATGCAAATTGTTATATATTTAAAAGATAAATGGCAAAATGAATGCATTAATAAGATAGAAATCACAATAATCGGTGCTGCTCATAAGATTATCTGTGCTGTAGTGCATTTACCGTTAAGTTTTTGAAGAAGGGAGGCTTTTGAAGACTGAGGCCTGGTGCCCGCCGACACAACCTGGTCTTTTCTGCACAACCAGTCACTCTCCTGATCACTGGGCAACTCCTGATGTTGAGGCCTCAGTCTTGGGGCATGAAAAGAGGAAAACCCCGTCTGCTTCTCAGTGAGCAGATGGCCCCAGTGTGCTTAGTCGTTAATCGTTGTCATTGTTGTTGCAATTGCCCGTTACTGCTGTTCACAATTTTGCCTCCCAGTTTCAACTCAGCAGGGCACTCAGCACACAATGTTGTGATTTTTCTCTCGTTTCAATTCTTCCGCAGGGCACTTAGCACACAATGTTGTGATCTTTCTCTTACTTGCCTGCTTGTTTCGTTGCCCCCAACTCAATTCTTCAGTGTCTCAAACTTCTCAAATGTCGGTGCTGAAAAGCACAAACTTCAGCCAACCCAGCATGATCCTCTTGTTGCGTTGGGGTCTGGCATGGAGAGTAATGATGTCTTGGATGCACAGAAAAAGATCTTGAGCATCTCTGTGCGGCCAGTTTTATACATGACGTTCTGCTCCAACCCTCAGGACCTCCCTCCATCTTTCATTGGTTACACTCCACCTAACTTCCTTCCTTTCCACATTCAGCTCTAATTACCTCATCGCTGTCTTAAAAATGCAGGTACTAAGTAAATCTTAACTATGTACTCAGATTATTAGCTCTAAGTTACATAAACCAAAACCATGAACAGCCACTGGTCACCAATAACATAACAATGACATCCATTAATAATACATCAAAACATTTTTAATATTCATCTTTTACAGAGTACAAGATGATA
This sequence comes from Pao palembangensis, assembly GCA_015343265.1. Classification (NCBI taxonomy): domain Eukaryota; kingdom Metazoa; phylum Chordata; class Actinopteri; order Tetraodontiformes; family Tetraodontidae; genus Pao; species Pao palembangensis. The sequence goes on along the minus strand of CM027091.1, from coordinate 71,732 downwards.
CATACATTGAATACATTGTGTTCAATGAGTCTGACCATAATGACATTTACCAAAATCCAAAAAAACAAATCATTTACCAAATCAACCATTTCTAGGACTTCATTCTTTGTTCTTTTACAAGCAATGTAATCAATTAACCAAATTAATATCATTTAAACATGTTAAAGCTCATAAACAGATGAGGGAACATAATAATGCTAACACAGTGTTATTAATACACCGATGCTAACTACTTCTGTTCACATAAGTAACACTACATACTGATATTAATGAATTACTAAAAAATGGATTAAATGGATGAATGGATAAGAAAAAAATAAAACCAAACTTCACTGCCACTGGGGTCATGGAGTCATGCTGCCTTCACCATCTGCCTCTCCATCTTCTCCTGCGGTATTGGTAGGCCTCTCCCCACCTATCGTCTCGTGACCTCCTGCCCGCAATTGGCCTGTAGCCTCTGTAGTCCTCTCCCCTTTGCGCCAGCTCCTTCCTGTTTCGTATCCAGGCGGAACCATTGCAGACCTGTTTGTTTCTCAGCGGTTATAAGGCACATACCTCCCCTTCCAGGATCGCTCTTCTGGGTGGTCACTCGCAGCCCCTTCTGACCCCTGGGTCATTCATGGTTGTGGAGCTCGTCCTGCTGGTTGTTCATCCTTGTGGTGAGCTGCCTGCTGAACAGTCTGGGGTTTGGTGGTAGGTTCTGCCCTAGACTGCCCCACCATCTCGACCTTCTTCTTCCCCGGGTGTGACCCAGGTATCACCACCTTCAGCTTCAAAGGGGGCACTGCAGCTGCAGATAGTTGGACTGTGCATCTCAGTACCTTGTTTTCCTTCGGGGAAGGCACGGCAGACCTCAATTTTTCTTGACAATAAACTGGCTCACTCTAATACGACTGCTCTCACTAGTAACCTACTCCCACACTGTGCTGTGGCAGCGGCAGGCATACAACTCTCTCATGACACGATGTTCGAAAAAGAAGTGGTTTTTGCCGTGAAGCGCAAAACTGTCACTTTTTTGGTGCAATATCTCCCCTATTGTCTTGAAAACATTTTAAATCCTCTGTCAACTTTTCAAAAGGTATTTTTTATACCAGATTATGTCTGTATTGTGAAAAAAAAAATTAGACTGCAATTTGCCTTTTAAGACAGACACTATTTGCAAACAAAAAATTGTCTTCAAAAAGGGATTTAGGAATTTGATGTTGTCCACCCGTGCTACCTCCTCCCCGTGAATGTGAAGAGGGGTGTGTCCTATCCTCCTGGATCTCCTGAAGTCCACAATGACCTCCTTGGTCTTGCTGGTGTTATTAGGAACCGGCTGGGTCGGTCCGGTTCCAGTTCCTGTCTCCGTGGACTAACTCCTGTATTATTTTCCCGAGGTGGCCCATGTCCATTGACACTGCTGCAGTAGAATTTCCTGCATGCCTTCCAGCACGTCGCTGGATTCTTTGAGTTCATCCCATCCTCCGGTGGAGCATTTTCTGTTCAACTCTGACTTTTTGTATTCAAACGATGTTATTAAAATCCCTGGTTGTATGATTGGCGTGTTCCGCGTTTCGGTCCAAAATAACTGAAACATAACAGGACAAGGTTGTTGTTTGAGCACCATACTGTCAGGTGCTGGACCTGCTCTCTGTAGTGCATCATTGTCCGATATGATACCCACTGCAGTGGTGTCATCTGCAAACTTCAGCACCATGTTTGTGGCGTAAGTGGCAGAGAGTCATAAGTGAACAGAGTTAAAAGGGCTGGGCTGAGCATACACCCCTGCAGTGTGCCTGTGTTCAGGATCAGTGTGGACAATGTGCGGTCCCCAATTCTCACCACTTGAGGCCTGTGGGTGAGAAGATCTTTGATCCACAGAGGCAGAGTCAGTCCAAGGTTGTGGAGTTTCAGTGTCAGCTTGTCAGGGATCACAGTATTGAAGGCTGAACTGAAATCCACAAATAGCAGTAAGCCGGTAAGCAAACTGGTGTCTGTCCAGAGTCATTGGGATGGCGTAAACAGCTATGATCAGGATGGAGCAGAACTCTCACACCATCCCTATCTGCTCTGAACAGAGAGCGTCCCGCTAGCGCCACCACGGCGCCAGGTGTGTTGCTACTCAGCCAGGTTTTGACTGGATGGCCACACAGCTGTTCATCCTCCGTGAGATGATCCTCAGCCGAATCTTGTCAATTTTGCCAGTGATCAAAAATTGGTGAGGAAAAGAGTGGGAAGAGCCGATCGGTGCAGGTTAGCATAGTTACTTACTAACCTTGGCTAGGATATATATATATATATATATATATATATATAAATAAATTATATATATGAAAATTCCCTTGTTGCCCTCCGCGGGTTGTTTCTCCTCTATTCTAAGCTCAGGTCCTCTACCAGAGGTTGGGAGCTTGAGAGTCCTGCGCAGTATCTTTTCTGTTCCTAGCACTGTACTTTTCTGGACTGAGATGTCTGATGTTGTTCCATGGATCTGCTGTAGCCACTCCTCCAGTTTGGGGGTCACTGCCCCAAGTGCTCCGATCACCACGGGCACTACTGTCACCTTTACCTTCCAAACCTTCTCCAGCTCCTCTCTGATCCCTTGGTATTTCTCAAGTTTCTCATGTTCCTTCTGCCTGATGTTGCTGTCACTCGGTATTGCCACATTACCACAACGACTCTCCTCTTCCCTTTGTCCACAACCATGATATCTGGTTGGTTCGCCATCACCATCCTGTCTGTCTGTATCTGGAAGTCCCCCATGATCTTCGCTCAGTCATTTTCCACCACCTTTGGAGGTATTTCCCATTTTGACCTTGGGGTTTCCAGCCCATACTCCGCACAGATGTTTCTGTAGACTATGCCAGCCACTTGGTTATGGCATTCCATGTATGCTTTCCCTGCCAGCATCTTACACCCTGCAGTTATGTGTTGGAGTGTCTCAGGTGCCTCTTTGCAAACCCTACACCTTGAGTCTTGTCTGGTGTTGTATATCTGGGTCTCTATCACTCTGGTGCTCAGGTCTTGCTCCTGTGCAGCCAGGATGAGTGCCTCTGTGCTGTCCTGTAGGCCAGCCCTCTCTAGCCATTGGTAGGACTTCTTGAGATCAGCCACTTCAGCTGTGTTCCGGTGGTACATTCCGTGTAGGGGCTTGTCCTCCCATGACAGTCCCTCCTTCAGCACCTCCTGATCTTGCCATTGTCTGAGACATTCACTGAGCACGTCTTCCGTTGGGGCCTTGTCCTTGACGTACTCATGGAGTTTGGCTGTTTCGTCCTGGATAGTGGCTCGCTCACTAGTCTTCGTCCTCCTTCCTTACGGCTTGTGTACAGTCTCAGGGTGCTGGATTTGGGATGGAACCTGCCATGCATGGTGAGGGGCTTTCGTGTCTTAACATCTGTGGTCTGTATCTCTTCCTTTGGCCACCTTATTATTCCTGCAGGGTATCTGATCACTGGCAGGGTGTAACTGTTTATTTCCTGGGACTTGTTCTTGCCATTGAGCTGGTTTCTTAGGACTTGTCTTACTCGCTGGAGGTATTTGGCTGTTGCCGCTTTCCTTGTTGCCTGTTCAAGGTTGCCATTTGCCTGTGGTATTCCAAGGTACTTGTAACTGTCCTCAATGTCTACTATTGTTCCTTCTGGGAGCGAGACCCCTTCAGTGTGGACTACCTTGCCTCTCTTAGTCACCATCCTACTACATTTCTCAAGCCCAAATGACATCCCAGTGTCATTGCTGTAGATCCTGGTAGTGTGGATCAGGGAGTCTATGTCCCATTCGCTTTTAGCATACAGCTTGATGTCATCCATGTAGAGGAGGTGATCGTGGCCCCATTCCTGAGGCGGTATCCATAGCCAGTCTTGTTGATTATCTGGCTCAGGGGGTTCAGGCCTATGCAGAACAGCAGTGGGGACAGAGCATCTCCTTGGTATATGCCACATTTTATGGACACTTGTGCAAGTGGCTTGCCATCGGCCTCAAGGGTGGTTTTCCACAACCTCATCGAGTTTGCCACGAACGCTCTTAGAGTCCTATTGATGTTGTACAGCTTCAGGCATTCAGTGATCCATGTGTGTGGCATCGAGTCATAGGCTTTCTTGTAATCAATCCAGGCAGTGCACAGGTTGGTCTTTCGGGACTTGCAGTCTTGGGCAACTGTTATATCAACCAGGAGCTGGTGTTTGGCTCCTCTGGTATCTCTACCAATGCCTTTCTGTGCTTTGCTCATGTACTGATCCATGTGCCTGCTTATCTTGACCGCAGTGATGCCTGACATGAGCTTCCATGTTGTGGAGAGACAGGTTATTGGCCGGTAGTTGGATGGGACTGCACCCTTTGTGGGATCCTTCTGGATTAGGATCGTTCGCCCCTTGGTTAGCCATTCTGGGTGAGTCCCATCTCTTAGCAGCTGGTTCATTTGTGCTGTCAGACGCTCATGGAGTGAGGTGAGTTTCCTTAGCCAGTAGGCATGGATCATGTCAGGGCCTGGTGCTGCCCAGTTTTTCATACCTGATACTCTTTCCTGGAAGTCTGCCACTGTGATGGTAACTGGTTCCTGTTCAGGGAGGTTGCTGTGCTCGTCTCTCAGAGACACCAGCCACTGAGCACTGCTGTTATATGCTGCCTCCTTCTCCCATATACTCTTCCAGTACCGTTCGGTTTCCAGCCTTGGTGGGTCTATTCTGCTGTCATTTCCCTGCCACTGAGCATACACTTTCGCAGGTTGAGTTGCGAACAGCCTGTTTATTCGTCTGGCTTCATTGGCTTTCGTGTATCTCTGTAGGCCGCTGGCCAAGACTTGGAGCCTTTGTTTGGCAGTTTCGAGTGCTTCAGGTATGGGCATCTGGCTGTACCTCTTGGGTACTGTGTTTTTCATTGCACCTCTCTGGGCCTTTATATATATATATAGAGAGAGAGAGAGAGAGAAGGTGAGCTGCTGCAACTTGTAGATTGTCCAGGTGGGCCTGACTCCTCTGTTTTTATTCCAGCAGCAGTAGTGCTGGGAATGGGAGACCAAGCTATCAGCTGGTGCGTCTGTCCCAACACCGGCGTCTACCTCTCTGGTGTTCATGTTACCCGTGGGCTCCGTGCGCGAACTTACGGTTGCAGTAGCACTCAGAGTTGGTTTAAATATAGCAGAAATTTTTGGAAGCTTGGCTATATTGGTCCAGGAAAGTAGGCAGATACAGAAGGAACTCAGAGTCCAGCTCAGGGAGGTGACAGAGCGCTACAGAAGTCGTCTTTTCCTTTCGGCTTTTCCCTTCAGGGGTCGCCACAGCAAATTAGTTGCCTCCATCTAACCTGTCCATCATCTATCTTCTGCATCCTCTTCTCTCACACCAACTATCTTCATGTCCTCTTTCACTACATCCATAAACCTCCTCTTTGGTCTTCCTCTAGGCCTCCTGCCTGGCAGTTCAAAACTCAGCATTGTTCTACCAATATATTCACTATCTCTCCTCTGGACATGTCCGAACCATCTCAGTCTGGCCTCTCTGACTTTATCTCCAAATCCTCTAACATGTGCTGTCCGTCTGATGTACTCATTCCTGTTCCTGTCCATCCTGGTCACTCCCAAAGAGAACCTCAGCCTTTCCACCCTGCCTTCACATGCTTCTTCACCTCTTTTCCACACTCTCCATTGCTCTGAACTGTTGACCCTAAGTACATAAAATCCTCCACCTTCTTTATCTCCTCTCCCTGTAACCCCACTCTTCCACTTGGGTCCCTCTCATTCACACACATACTCCGTCTTGCCAGGGCAAAAATCTTTGTGCTGGAGAAGTTCAACTCAGAGTGCGGAGTCTACTCACTGGTCCTGGTGCTTCCTCTAGCCGCTTGGAGAGCGTGTATGAGCGGGCTTCGTGAAAAGATTACGGAGCTCTTCCGTTCGTGTCAAAGTTGGAACGAGAGACTGCTGGTTCGAAAACAGCTGGCGTTCGAATTCCCGCCCTGCCCCGCAGAGTAGCCACTCAGCGATCGAGCACCCGAGATCCCCCCGCCCCTCGCTCTCTCTCACTCCCTCCCTCCCACACGTGTGCCCTCAAGCGCATGCGCAGGACTTTGTGTCAAGCTCTGATTTACGACCAACGGGTAGGGGAGGGGGAGAGTGCTACACTTTCTATCAAGCTCTGATTTACGACCAACGGGTAGGGGAGGGGGGAGAGCCGCTACACTTTGTGTCAAAAGTGATGAACGTCGCTCCTCTCCCCACACCCCTCCTCTCTCCAACCCTCCCCGCTCTCTCTCTCTCTCTCACACCTGCTTTAGTACAAATGGAAGCGGGATTTTCAAACTTTTTTCAAACTCAACATGAACTCCAAGGAACCCAGACGTGTGACCACCACCTATCTCTCACTGCTCCATGAGGAAGAGACTCTGAAACCTTCCTCCCCGTCATCAAGCCAGGAGTCGTGGTGTGCTCCGGTCATCCCCGAGCTGAGCGGAGCTCCGAAATTTGCCTCGGACAGTGATGATGACGATGAAAAGATTTTACCTGAGACGCCTGCGCCTACACCCGAGAAGGTGATCCCTCCAGACATCAATAAGATAGAGGGGGGAGCTGATCCACACGGTCAAGACCATCCTGCTGCTCAGGATGGCTATCAGGAAGCTCCGCGGCATGGGTTGCTACGGGTGCGAGGTCAATCACCCAGTCAGAAGCAGCACGCATGTCTGAACCATCTGAAGGAAGATTATTACGAAACCAACTTTTACAAAAGTGTTTTAACCACTTTGTAAAAAACCCTCTGCACGCCTACCTTCATACCGGCTATTCAACGGCTGCTCCATCATCGAAGACGCGAGGGTCAGGGTCGGTTCGTGTGTGTCATATATATCATGTTTTTATTATCATATGTTCATTTGTATATATCATGATGTCATGTTTTTATTACATAGTCATCTGTGTGTATCATGTTTTTTCTTTTACTATATAATCATTTGTATGTATCATGTTTTTTCTTTTCCTACATAATCATTTGTATGTATCATGTTTTTTTACTACATAGTCATTTGTGTTTATCATGTTTTTACTACATAGTCATTTGTGTGTTTGTATATCATGTTTTTTTTATAAAAATAAAATAAAATAAAATAAAATAAATCAATTTGTATTATACTCACCCCTGTGTGTTTTGTACATCATTCCCTTCTTAATCACACACCAATTAAGAAAAGTTTTCACTCGCGTCTGAGCCTTCCAAGACTATGAATCGAACCATGAGTAAAATCTACTATGACTGTATTAGTCCTAGTTCATAGACATCTCACTGTGCATGAAATAAAACATTTATTAATCAGCTGACAGTACTTCCGCAGATGACCAGTGATACTTTATATGCCGAGGCCTATATTCGCGATACATAGTGATAAATAAGAAAAGAGATGTGTGGTAAATCTGAAGGGGAGCGGAAAAGAGAGATAAGCTTAAGTCTAAAACCGCAAGCTATTACTGGGCTCCTCCGGCTTCATAGAAGTCACCAGCCCTTATCTTTCACCGAAGCTACAATTATCAGGTGAGATGCCGCTTATTCCATTTCTGGATAGATACTACAGAAGAGAAAATAATAATAATAATAATAATAATAATGCCGTTGGTTTAGGAAGAAAAAATGCGAAATTAGCGACATTTAAAAGCAGCTGGGAGGGACTATATTGAAGAGAGTGAAGTTATAGCGAGCATCTGCGGATTGTGTCTAATCATTATAGAAAAGCCAGGGCACATAAAAGAGCGGAAGCTCTTGGAGGAGAAAACGGTTCTAACCTTGGGGTGCACACTTCAAGCCCTTAACTATTTAACTGAGGTTGTACTCAGCTTTCAAAGTCACTAGCAGGGACTTAATGAGTACATGGTTGTTACGAAACGTGCGTGGTGAGGACCCAAATGCAGACACGAGGCTGTCGTGCTGGAACAAAAATAACCCTTTATTGGGTAAAAAAGGAGAAACAAAAAGCGCTCCGATTGGAGGAAGAAACGGCGTAAACAAAAAGAACTCCGCAGCAACGGGCTGGGCTTCGCTCGGCGATCCACCTGCGTTCTTCGCCAAAAGGCAATCCTCCCTCAAGGGATTTGTTTTGATCGTTTCCGAGAGTGGTTGGTTAGCGTTTTCTCAGCTTGCTTCGACACCTCGCGATTGGCAACGTCCTGACACCGGTGCGTCCGTGAGCCCTCCTTATGAGGCTGCCGTGCTGATGGTTCGCAGGTGTGTCTCATTGGTCGCACCTGTGGCTCGTTCGCGTCCCCTGGGGAACGTGACATCAAAAACATCATTAGGCAGGACCGGATTGGTTATAACTTACCGGCTCGGCTGGTTCCTCACAATGGTATTTATTTGACAATACTAAACTGACAATCGCTAGTTGAGCTTTTGATGAGGCATGAAAAGATTTGATACTGAGATGCAGGCCAAAACTGCGCACCCCCAACACTAACTTTGATTGTTAGTTTCAGGATGGGAAGGAAAGGTGAGAGGGTCTAGGGTCACTATTAGGGTCACAACCTGTAGGGATGGGTGGGGTGGGCTGAGTGCAGCAGGAGTGGCAGAATAATCAACAACAAATATAACACACACACACACGCGCGCTGGTTTGAGCAATGTGAATGAGCAGTGTTCTGGTTTAAAAAAAAAAATCTATCCATAATGAATTTTAAATGATTCTTCTCAAAACAACCCCCACCGTAGTCCTAAAAACTGCACCGCTCATTTGTAAGCATCAAAGCATTTGCTTCTGTATCACCGTTTTGATTCTTGTTTCTCTTCGCCACCTGTGTTTTAAAACATGAAAATATGTACCAGTAAGTGACGTTCAGAAACTGTTGACATTATTCATTAATATGAAGAGACTCGTTAGCAAAATGAGTAAAACAACATTGCACATTCTAGATCTAATCAGTGCGAAAAGCACATAATAGGAAAAACTGGAATGTCTGTTTCCTAAAACTTATTTCAAGCTACAAGTCTTTTACCTTACATGAGTTGTTTTTCTATGTTGAAATAAGGCGGAAATGAACCTTACTGCTTTGCCAAACAAGTCAGGACATGTACCTACATGACCTGAGAGCACAGGTAGGGCTATGTAGGCCAGCCGCCATCTATCTTTCTTCATCAGTTGGGGTTAAGAGTAAACCAAATTATGTAAAAATCCTATTAAATACCTAATACTTTTACCGCACACCATGATTTTTTTTTTTTTTTTTAAGACACATTACCTAATGGGGAGGTCAGTCTGTAAGAGGACGAGCCTGGAGAGCTGTGATAGGCCAAATGAAATAAACATTACCATTACCCACTCCCACTATTTAAATTTGTATATTTCAAATCCTGCAGACCTTCCACAATAATTTCTAAACCTTAAAAATGCTTTCTAATGATTATGTTTCATAAACAGATCATTATTAGAGCTGCAGTTGTTAAATTAAGCGATTACTTTATCTTCAAGTGCCTTTAGTGAGTTGTTCCTGATACCCAAATAAGGCCTATATTTGTTTAATTTTTAGCGAGTTTGCACTGGAAGGAAAACCTATTTAATGTGAGGATGTTTTTAATTAAAAACGTTAACAATTGCTCTGAGCAAAACCAACTGGAGAATATTAGGTTTTGTGCAACAGTCATCCTACAGCCACCGGGTTTTATTACCTCTGCCTTCACAACACAATCATATAATACTGAGAACATTTCCAGCAAACAGCAAACATCCGCAGATAAGTACATGTTTATAGTTCACAATGATACAGCACAGAACAGATCTAGCTTTACCAGAAAGTTATAGAATTTAGGAATGCATTCTTAAATTAGGAGTTCTATATTGACGATGACTTTTCTAAAGAACAAAATAACACAGGCTGCAATTTAACTCGTCATTAGTTGTTTTCTTTACACCACGTACTAACCTAACAGACTATCATCCGAGAGACTCTCAGCTCTTCATGGTGGAACAGGCTTTGTTCTGGTTTGTACTTTTTTAGTTTGCACATTTTGTACATTTAGTTCATTTTTTAAAGTATTTAACCAGCTATTTGATTCTACATTGTTAAAGTTAATTTAAGGTAACTGCACTCTTAAAGAGTTTTAGGTTAACAGTACAGAGCCCGTGTTTATTTTCACGGTCATCATAATACTGTATGTCATTTCATACCATCTGCAGTCGACTCAATGTGCTTATTCCTGTTAAAGTTCATGTCTGAAAGTCACTCTGGTCTTAATTTGCTACTCTGTGATCACTTTAGCCCTTTTTTCAAATATTACATTTTTTTTTGTAAATTTTATTTACTATAGTTTAACTTGTGACTTTGTATTGTTTATTGAAACTCGAAGTCAAGATTGTGAACAGCACTAATAGCACTAATAGCAACTGCAACAGGGATCACAGGGACCCTTTTAGCAGTGCTAAAAAATTGAGGAATAAGAGTCTGATGAGCCTATTCTAGCTGTAGCTGAGAGAACTGACTGTAACTAGATTTATCAGCCCTACACACTTGGTTTGAGGCTAGCTATATGCTTTACTGAACAGAAAGGTTTTAAGTTTGATCTTAAAGGCAGACGTGGCCTCTCGGACCCAGGCTGGTAACTGGTTCCACAGTAAAGCTGCCTGATAGCTAAAAGCTCGTCCTTCCAGTCTACTTTGATGAATCCTAGGAACTAAAAGTAAAGCTGCACTCTGTGATCTGAGGGTTCTTTTAGGAATATACGGAACTATGAGATCCTGCAGGTATGATGGAGATAGTCCATTGAGAGCTTTATATGTTAGAAGGAGAATCTTAAAGTCTATTCTAAATTTCACTGGAAGCCAGTGAAGAGAAGCTAAAACTGGAGAGATATGCTCCCTGGTGCTGATTCCTGTCAGAACTCTGGCTGCAGCGTTCTGTATCAGCTGCAGGTTTTTAATGGAATAATTTGGACATCCTGACAGTAATGAGTTGCAGTAGTCCAGTCTAGAGGTAACAAAAGCATGGACCAGTTTTTCAGCATCACTCTGTGACAGGATGCTCCTGATCTTGGCAATATTACGGAGGTGAAAGAAGGCGGTCCTAGAAACCTGTTTAATATGAGGGAGAAATGACATGTCCTGGTCAAAGATAACTCACAGGTTCCTTACAGCCGTACTGGAGGACAAGGTAATGCCATCCAAAGAGAGAATGCTATCCGATAATCTAGTCCTCAGATGTTTAGCTCCAAGAACAATGACTTCAGTTTTGTCTGAGTTTTGTCAGCTCTTCAACACATCACAGGTCAAGAGAGAACGACTTTATTTATAAGTAAATTTAGGAAAACTACATTTTTTTTGTTTTCAATTAAATGTGCTTTTTGTGCTACAGTTTGTGTGTAAAGAATGCTGATATGAGACCTTAAACATAACCCGTTAACTGCTGCCAATCAAATATTGGATAAGAAGTCTGCAGGGTTGATATGTTTGTAGAACTGATTGTGATGACGTCAGTGCCTCACCAGACACCAGCCTCACTGTACGTCACTGTTATTTTAGAGTAAAATTTTCTTCAGTTGAAATTTACTTTGCTGAATTTCCCTTAATTGTTGTCCCTTAATCATTTAATAATACTAAAAAAAAAACACAGATTGACTCTACGCCTGCCTTGTTGTGGTGACTCCACCCAAGCGGATGTGGTAACCAGTTCCGTAAGAAACACACCTGTACCAAGCTGTACCGACCTGACCTGAGTAGACGTGAGCCAATGGAAACGAGCCCTAAGTCAATTAGCACATTCCTTTGAGAATTTGAATGTTTTATTTCTTTGGAGACTGAGCTCCATTCTTATAGGCACCAAGCTGCAATAGCTTACCCAAGAGGTAGGAGATATCCATCTCATACTATGAATCCATGCAGAAAAATCGACCTGAGTTTTTCCAATGTACCTGCCATGTGTGATATTAAAACATTGTGTTGCTTTTCTGTTTCATCTTTGTTTGGTTTATTCTTGTTCTTGTTCATGGATTTAAGAAAGACCAAACCAGGATAACCTCACCTTTTCAGAGCTTTCCTGATTTGGTTCTTCTCCTTTCCCTCCTCCCTAGAAGGTACCATTAGTGCTTGGTGGGTCAGGGGTTGTATAACACTACTGTCCATAAGACACCTACAGTTAGCATTTTTTACTGTTCTTTCATGAGACAAACTGCCTAGCAAAAAACGGCTGATACAACCTTTAAGCTAGCCATGCATTGGTTAACAGAGGAAGCACCTCCTTCTCCTTTAGTCAGAGTATGCACCTCCACTTTAGGAACAGTTGTTTTTGTTTTCTACCAGTGTATTTCTGGACTCCTAAAATCATCTCCTCCTTCTTCCCACAGAGGGAGGATAGAGGAAAAGATTGATTGAAAAGGGATGGGGCTGTTTAATTTTTGGTTTGATAGTACAACAGTCTTGTTTTGCTGCAGAAGCTTTTGGTTTGTGTTCATTTTTAATAATATATGGGATGTATATTATTAAATATACATATAATATTATGTTAGTATTTTAAGATTCAAACATTTGAACATATCTGACTGAGCAAGCAAACTATTCCCGGATACTGATTCTGTTTAAGTGAAATTCTGGCTAACTGACTGATTATACACAGGAGAAATTGAGAACAGCATCACAGCCGAGTATTTACCTTATCTACAGAACAAACATTCAATAAAATCCTTAAAGTTTTTGTTTTGTTTACATGCCATTCCAAAAAGCCAAAAAAATAAACAAACAAAAAAACTTTAATCATATTGTCTGTGTAGATTCTCACTCATCCAGGTCATAGTTATTCAAAATTAGATCTCTGTGTGAACTGGACTGAAAGGTTTCTTTGAAAACATTTCGCCCCTCTCTCCAGAGAGCTTCTTCAGTTCTAAGTTTGCTGGTGCAGAGCTTGAACATATAGCCCTGTGGACCATCGGCATGTTAATGGCCCGGGTGGTCACCTGAGAGTCGTTGGCAGGGTGGTTGGCAGGGTCGTTCACCTAGTTTCGGTTGGGGTGCTTCACCTTTGTCAGTTGGATCACATATTAATGAGTCACCAGGTCTCGAGATCTGGTGATTCATAACCTCAAATTCGTCTGAAGAGGTTTCCCGTCATGGCCTCCCTCCTCAACCATCTACAGTCCGTTAACCATGAGACCAACCAGCATAATGCTCCAGCCACTGCCGCCCACATCCCTCCTCTGAACCCGAATAGCATTCTTGAAAGACACAGATAATATTTTTAAACTCGTGTTGATTATTTTCTCTGGAGAGCTAAGTCTAGGGGGGTGATTCTCTCGTGTTTTGTTTTGGTTGGACCAGGAAGAGATGCGTTCCTCCGCGCAGAAGTGCGGCGCACTGGTGATGACTACAGCGCCGCCGCTCCTGCCGCTGCTGCTGCTCATGTCGATGGCCGGTAAGAATCCAAACACAACAACGAGTCTCTGCCGACACACAAACAGATTTACTGATCAACAGGACACAGCAGCTCACAGGAGCCTTTGCGACCGCACGTCTTATTTAGCGCGCATAGATTTTTATTTCATTAAAAAAAAAAAAAAAAACACGGGAACCCCCCGCCTCAACACAACAGCATTTTCATCGTCAAATAAAATGTAATCAGCAGTGTTTTAAAGGCGTGGCTCAATATGCGCCTTTATTTAGCCTTGAGATTACATCATTTAAACGTGATCATCATGAAATCCTTTTAGAAAAATTAATCATTGGCTTGGAATTCGCGGTGCTGACAGGCCGCAGCTTCCATTTCAACATCTTGTTTTCAGCCGGAGAGCAGAAGCACACACGCTTTAATGTTGTCAGGGCCTGATTTGAAACATAGGGCACATGTATTTTATACATTTACAAGACTAAATTCAAGTCAAATTGATGGCAGAAAAAAAAGGTTTCACAACATTTTCTGGTAAGAATTAAGGTTATTTTTGTCTCTAAATTATCTCAAAGAAAAAAATGTTACATTTCATTGGAATCATCTATATAGATTTTTTTCTGTTTGAGGCTGTTCTTGACAGTGTGCAGGAAAAAAAAATCAGCAACTATAATCTGAATGAAATGAAATATTAGTGTGTGTTCTTTGATTCAGCACCACATCCTGAAACAGCCAAGGGTCAAACCGCCCAGTGATCACACAGACACACACACACACAACCACCACAATGAAACGTTAGATCTGTTATTAAAACTGATACCTTTTTTTATGTTAATAGGTTAATGTAATACGTATTTGTATTTTTTTAGATACCTAATAGTTTGTAGTAATAAAATCCAAAGCTAAAAGAGTAATAAGAGACATTTTCACAGGACTTGTTGACATTGTTAACTGTAGCTTAAAATCACAATATATGTTAATTTTTTAACTCAATTTTTTGCATTGATTTCAAACCTTTAACCTTTTGAAGCTTTCCATCATCTAGTTGTCATAGGGATATTAACATTATTTATTATGCTTTTTTGAAACTGCCACTAGAGGGCAGTCAGTAAACGCATGTAGACCCTTGATGATTGCAAATGGTTCTTGATTTTTATAAACAGAAAATAACAAAGTCTCACATCAATAGAAGGGTAACACTCTAACAACAGGAAAATATACAATTATATCAGCCAGTGGCGGGCTGTGCATTTCACGCCTAGGCCTTCAGTGATATCATACTTAATACACCTCATAATACCATCAATATGATAGCACGGCTCGGGAATCTATACAGAATCACACTTACACATTACATTACCTTAATATAGGCTAGTTGAGCAACACTTAATTTCCGGAGCGTTTAAAATCAATCACCTCATATTCACAATTAAGAGTAGAAAACTAAGATCACAGATACTATCAAAACTCAAAGATAAAACACGATTTTAAGAGATTAGTCAACAAAACTATTTGAGCTTAACAAGTTTGTCGGACAAACTGCATATTGTCGCCGTTTACATCTAAGACACCAACGAGACGATACCGACACAAACTATTCATTAAAAATATAAGTAAACAGATTATTTGCATTTGTTTTTAAGAATATGCAACAGCAAAACAACTGAACACCTCGTTGTGATTTAAGTGACTTCAGTCACAGCTGCGCCAATGTACCACTTAACCTTATTTACATTATAAATTGCAAATGATCAGAAGTTTAGATTTTTTAGTATTTTGTCAACTTATTTTGTTACCACTGATTTAATACTAACGAAATAAAATGACAAAATACATATTTAAAAATAAAATGCTTGCACTCACCAACACAATAGCTGGATCTCCAAGATTAGCTCAGAGCTAGTTCTACGTGACGGCTCTCACGAGTGTGCTTATCCAATCACAGGACACGTACAGTGTCCAGTTTAGCCTAACACCTTCTAGCAGGCGTTGGTGTCGCAGTCTTGAGATCTGATTGGCTATCGCAACGAACTGTCTCCGTTCACTTACAGCGCTCAAAAGCCTGCTCTGTTGATGTTGAAGGCGTTAGACAGATTTCATCGAACCTGACAACACAACCTAGCTGAAACATGATTGGATAAAAACTCGATCATAATATACAACACTGGAAGCAGCACAAAAGTGAATATAATATGACATTAACAGAACTGACTAAAGAGTAATTGTATTTACATATTTACAAAAAAAATAAAAAAAACCTTTCCTGAGTGTGTTTAGGCCTGCAGAGAAGGCCTTGCAGATGCTGACGGTCCACCACTGATATCAGCTCATAAAGCTGCAGAAATGACAGTTATTTTTGATTTGAATGACAGATTTTGTGAATTTATTTAATGTTGAAACTCGGTCCACGTAAACACAAAGATGTGTTACCTTTTGGCATCATTAACAGACAGCATATTAATTTTTAAGGCATTAAGATGGACTTTGTGTTCTCTTAAAATAATGAAAGCTTATTTACACAAACTGTGATGAAGTCATATTGCATCTGTACTGCTGGCTGTAGCCCTACCCTGTGTGAATACAGGCAGTAAATATAATGAAATTAGGATGCACAAGCGCTCAATCGAGCTGTGCATAACTCACCCATGGTCCAACAAAAGAAATACTGACACATCATTCGAAACCTAGCAGTTGAGCTACATACTGAAATCTGTCAGCATGATGTTACAAGTGACTAAATGTGGCTCTATGAAATGAGAAGTCCTCATGTGATTTCAGATCTCTGTGACCGTAGGTTGGTTCTGTCTTCTGGGGAACACACAATTAATGGAGGGATTCCTCCAACCTTGAACCTGTTCGACTCTGAAAGTCTCAGTTTAGGTGGAGCTGGAGCTGTAGTGATGGTCCAATTAGTAGAAGGACAAACTTCCAAAAATACAGCTGAGTGCTAACTTTCTATGATGTAGTGGCTTAAATACAAATCAATGTCATGGTGGCAATCTGGACCATGTGCCACATCTGGCACCAGCCAATCATGCACACCTGGGTGCAAGGTGGTTTAAGTCTCAGCTTGGTGTTCATTCCTCGCCAAATTGTTTGAGCTTCATGCCTGACTTTCCAGCGTTTGATTTTTGGACTGATTTCCCAGTATCGACCTTGCATGACTTTGACCTGTTCTGCTTGTCTCAGACCCTGTTATTAGACCTTGTTTCTGTTTCTGCTTCTGCCTGTCTCTGTGAGGGACTTTAGTTGCCGAGAGATGCTGCTGGACGTTATCTTTCGCACTGGACTTTACCAGCCTTTGGAATCTCGCTATGGATTATTTGTTCTGCAGAAATCTGCGCTTTTTGGACTTACCGTGCTGGACTGTCATGTGAACGTTTCTTCACATTCATCCTGCGAAGTAGTTTTGCTTTCTTTTAATAAAGACTGAACTTGGAAATCTGTGAGTGTGTGCTGCAATTGGGTTTTAGGGTTAGGTCAATCCCACATTTAGGCATGATCAACACATATCTCTTTTACCAATAACCAGTTAATACGATACTTACACGTAGATAAAAAGCAGTAGACAATCTGGTCTGATCTGACTTTTTCTAATACTGAAACATCTTCAGGTTATCATCAAATTTGAATGAAAAGTGAATGAAACTTGTTCCCAGTTGAGTACATCAAAAGTCAAACACCAGTTGCATTTGAAAGATTTTATAATACCAAATAAAAACTACTGTGGAAATATGAGAAATCTCTGCAACCTAACCCCGAAACACAGTCGGTAAAAATGCCCAAAAACACCCGGACAGTGTTGGCAAATATGACTGGTTCAGAGTCCAACTGATCAATGTCTTTATACCACATTACATGTTACTGTCCCGAACAGGACACCCTGAACAATTCGTTGGTCTGGAATCTCCATAAAGAGGGTTTGGAAAAAAATAAACCCAAAATGAATCTACACCAAGAGACATACATGTGGACCTCCTTTTTTTAAAAAAAAAATACTTTGAACTAACATTTATTTATTTTTTTTTACCCCCGACTCATTTAAAATTTGTCTACCTGTCAATTATTCAAAATAGACAAAAAAAAGAATGTTTCCCCTTCAATTCAGCACTGGCATGATGTCTTTGATGTCAATAAATGCATCTGAAGTGCATTATATAGTGCCCCCCTCCGCTCCCCTCCTCCTCCTTCAGCCTTGACTGATCATCACATGTGCTGGACAGTCTGAGGGACACCTGATAGCAACACTAGCCTTCCAAAGATAGTTGACTCCAGGGAGAAATGGTGGCTCCATGGTGGCTATTTGATAACCCTCAAGTGTCAGCACTTAAGCAGCATTTACTCCAGCAATTAATAACACAGCTATTATCACAGCTACAATAATGTAGCAGCAAAACTTTTCTTTCACTCTTTTGCACCATCATCTCACTTCAGCTCATTCAAAGCTGTTTTAGTCACTTTTAAAGCAGATCTTCAAATGGATTTTTTTTTTTTTTAACTTGGTGATGAGTCCTGCCCTGTAAATGTAATTCCACCAAATCCTATTAATGTTTGGCTTAAATCTGACAGAGATGTTAGGAACTGGCGCGGCCGGCCCTGTTTTGATTTCAGCACCAGCCCTTTTGGCTGGCCTCTAGAGTGCGCCAGGGACCATGGACGCCGGCCGACAGCGGCTGGCTGTCAGATTGTTGCCTCACATGGTCCTTTGGTTCGTCCTGAAGATTTGGCTTTCTGACATCCTCCGAGTGATAGACGGACAGATTTTGGATTAACTCATCTGTGAAACTGTTTTCTGAACTGCCATTGATTCTTGCGCTTTTCCTCTTGAGGTTTCCCCGTCCTGACGAGTGAGGACTCGCTTTTCGTTTCGCAAGTCAGCTGTGGAGAGTTCCGACATCAAACTCGACCTTCGTTGAGTCTACCTTCATTCGTATTTTTATCCTCGGTAGAAGCGTTTTCTGTTAGACATTGATCCTCCCAGTGAGTGCTTTGAGTTTTTGTATTCTTTTTACAATTGGTTAAATAAACCTGATTATTCGAGACACTGTGGTTGTCTGCATTTGGGTCCTCAGAGCGTTTCATAACAGAACAATCTGACCAGATGGATCCAGAAGCAAATTCGTCGTCTAATCAGGGCACGTTGCTCAGGCAAAATGAACAGGTGATCCAGATTATGCTGCACAATATGGCCGCGTTACACCAATCCTGTGCCTTCTGAGGATGCAGCGGCGGCTCTGCCAGCAGATTTGTAGTTTCGTAGCAGACTAGTGTTTGTTCAGCGCGCGCGCCAATTCACCTCGGACAAGGCTAAAATTAACTTCATAATTGGGGTGTTGCGAGGAAGAGCGCTGACCTGGGCGCAGGCGAGCGAGAGCCTCAGTGCGCTGCACCTAGATGATTTCATAAAGTGCTTCGAACGGATGTTTGACCGACCCAGCCACGCGGGGTGCGCGTCTGACCGGCTATTCACCATCCGTCAGGGGAACCGGTCTGTTCTGAATACGCGGTGGAATTCTGATGCTCGAGGTTGAGTCGGGGTGGAATGAGCCTGTCCTTCAAAGTGCTTTTAGACGGGAGTGAACGATTCGCACTTGTCATGGGGGCAAAGCCCAGTAGTTTGAATGAGCTAACTGATCACGCAGTTGAAATTGACAATTTAATCCGTCCCTCTTCTTCCCCAGTTGGAGTGGGGTTCTTCTTGGTCAAGAAGAAGGACGGTATCCTGCGCCCGTGTGTCAAATATTGGGGGCTCAACGACATAACCATTAAAAAAAGCATCCCCTTCCACTTGTAGACACTGCCATGGCCCTGCTCCAGCAGGCATGCTTCTTCACTAAGCTGGATCTCCGGAACGCCTATCACCTTGTTCATATCCGCAGGGGGGACGAATGGAAAACCGCGTTCAAGACCCCAATCAACCACTTTGAGTATAGAGTGATGCTATTCGGGCTGACCAATGCTCCTGCTGTGTTCCAAGCACTCATCAATGATGCGCTCCGCCCCTTTTAAAGGTACTGTTCACCACCGCACCTGTGTTAGCTCATTCAGATCCAGCCCGGCAGTTTGTGGTGGAGGTGGATGCCTCGAATACGGGAGTCGTTGCTGTCCTTTCACAGAGGAGCACCTCGGACTAAAGGCTGCATCCCTACGCCTTTTTCAGCCGATGCCTGTCCCCCGCAGAATGAAATTATGATGTGTGGAATTGCGAGCTGCTGGCGTTGGTGCATTACAGTAGTGGCGTCATTGGCTGGAGGGGGCGGCAGAACTCTTTATCGTCTGGACTGACCATAAGAACCTGGCTTATCTACACGTAACTAAGTGGCTGAACTCCCGGCAAGTGTGCTGGGTGCTTTTCCTGGGCCGGTCTGACTTTGTGCTGACATATTGTCCGGGGTCCAAGAATGCCAAGCCTGACGTGCTGTTGTGTCAGTTCTCCATTGACCCGTCAAACCACGACCAACCAAGCCAATCCTTCCACCGGCCTGCATCGTCGGGGCAGTGACCTGGCAATTAGAGGAGCGCACTGTGCAGCACTCGGCGACTCCAGGCTAGCATATCACCCCAGGCTCACCCGCACCCTGCACCTCCTTCGCCAACGGTTCTGGTGGCCGTCCATGGCCCGCGACGCAAGAGCCTTCATTGCCATTTGCTGCGCTTGCGCCCGAGGGAAGTCTTCACGTCAGCCCCCCGCGGGGCTCCTGTATCCTGGGTGTCTACAAGGAACCTTCCGCTCCAGGTGGACTCGAAGAAACTAGCCAAATGGTTTGTTGGTCCGTTCGAGGTGGAGCAGGTGGAGCAGGTGGTCAACCCAGCCGCCAACCGTCTGAGACTCTCAGCGTCGATTAAGGTACATCCGTTCCATGTCTCATGGGTCAAGCCGGTGACTGAACCAGCTGACAACCCCTCTCCAGTGCGGATCATCGACGGCGCACCGGCTTACACGATGGAGAGAATTCTGGACGTCCGCCGCCGGGGTGGGCAGTATCTGGTTAGCAGGTGGGGAGGAAATGGGTGGGGGGAGATGGGGGGTGGGTGCATGGAGGAGCATCAAAATCAAATGAAACATCAATCAACATTAAAAAGAAAAGTCAGAGAAGCGGTTACATTTTAAGGCATAGATTTATTGAATAAAACATTGTAAAATGAATAGGCGCGCACACACACACATACACGTAGGAATAGATTTACTGAATCAAACAGTTTTAAATAAATGAATAGGCCATACACACCTAGGAATAGAAAAAGTGCATAAAAAGATTCGTCAGAAATGTTAGAAACGTTAAGAACGTTAGAAACGTTTAGAACGTCAAACAAACTCACCCCTTTTTCTGTTTTAAACCGTTTCTTTTTAAAAAACTTTCTTTCAACAGCTCCGGTTAAAGGAAGATTCTAAAAAAAACACATAAAGTACAAACAGTTTTAAATAAATGAATAGACCATTCACGAAGAAAAAGTATTTTATGAGAATAAAGTGCATAAAAAGATTCGTCAGAATCGTTAGAAAAACTCACCCCTTTTCTTTTCCTTCACCCGCTCCGGTTAAAGGAAGATTCTAAAAACATTTAGAGTAAACTGAGAATCTATACAGACATTTAGTTTTATACTAAATCTTAACCGAGGTTAGATTTTAGTGGAGCAAACGCGTATAAATGTTTTCAAACGTTGATTTTGAGGTTACCGATTGTGAGTTTCATTCGACGGACTTCTGTTTCGCACGGGACACATTCCAACATTCAGCCGGAGTCATGCAGAATCCTGTCACAGGAAAGGGGGATTGTAAAAAGTTAAATGTTGGAAAACTGATAAGGGTTCACCATTCCGCCTCAAAGACAAAGCATGATCTTTTCACAGGCAAGTTGTTTGTGAGAAAAAGATTCTAAAACACACACACACAAGAAACATTTAGTTTTGTAGAGCAAACGTAGATTATGAGTTTACCGATTGTGAGTTTCATCCAGCAGAGGACACATTCCAACATCCAGCACTGTGGGGGAATCCTGTTACAGGAAATAGGGAGAGTGTAAAAGGTCACACAGACGTAGGGATAGAAAAAGAAAAAGTATTTTATGAGAATAAAGTGCATAAAAAGATTCGTCAGAATCGTTAGAAACGTTAAGAACGTCAGACAAACTCACCCCTTTTTCTGTTTTAAACCGTTTCTTTTTAAAAAACTTTCCTTCAACTGCTCCGGTTAAAGGAAGATTCTAAAAAAACACACAAAGTACAAACATGAATCAAACAGTTTTAAATAAATGAATAGACCATTCACGAAGAAAAAGTATTTTATGAGAATAAAGTGCATAAAAAGATTCGTTACAAACGTTAGAAAAACTCACCCCTTTTCTTTTTCCTTCACCCGCTCCGGCTAAAGGAAGATTCTAAAAAAACATTTAGTGTAGACTGAGAATCTACACAGACATTTTTTTTTATACTAAATCTTAACCGAGGTTAGATTTTAGTGGAGCAAACGCATACATGTTTTTTTTTTTTTTTTTTTTTTTTTTTTAAACACACACACACACACACACCTCACGCGTCTGCAGAGTATAAAATGAGGAAAAAGACAGTGTTTGCAACAGCATTTTAATGAACAATAACAAAAAAAAACTCACCCGAATCATCATGGCTTCTTCTTCTACAACCCCGTGAATCAGAAAAAGACTGGCTCATGGGGAAGAAGGAGAAGAGACGGTTCTGCGTGTGATCCGTGAAACCCCGGTGTCAGTCTTTGAAGAGTGCGCCTGTCCGGAGGCTCCCCGCAAGCGTGTGGTGTTTCTCAGCCCAACTCAGAAGCCGCCGTCCGACTACCTGACGGAAAAGTGGAGTTTGGAGGGTTACGGTACGTCGGGATTTTTTGGCTACATTTTTCGCTACGAGACGGGGGAGCTGGTGCTGCATCAGTGGAAGGACGAAGAAGACACTTACGGGACCGCGGCCGTGTTGACTTCGGATGACTGGTCCGTGCTGTCCCTGGTTATGCAGAACGAGCTCTGGAGGGATTCTCCTCATCCTCCGTGTCCGCCGCCGCCGGGTGTGGAAAGTGACGGGGAAGCGGGACAACGAGTGATTTTGAGCGCCTTGTGGGAGTCCAAAACCGCTCCGCCTTCAAGATGGTTTTTCCGCGCCAGCGTGAGAATAAGGACGAAAGGAGGTAAAATCTTTGTGCTGGAGAAGTTCAACTCAGAGTGCGGAGTCTACTCACCGGTCCTGGTGCTTCCTCTAGCCGCTTGGAGAGCGCGTATGAGCGGGCTTTGTGAAAAGATTACGGAGCTCTTCCGTTCGTGTCAAAGTTGGAATGAGAGACTGCACACTCAAGCGCACGCGCCGGACTTTGTGTCAAGCTGCGATTTACGACCAACGGGTAGAGGAGGGGGAGAGCCGCTGGACTTTGTGTCAAAGGTGATGAATTATCGATCCTCTCCCCACACCCCTCCTCTCTCCAACCCCTCCCCGCTCTCTCTCTCTCTCTCACACCTGCTTTAGTACAAATAGGAGCGGGATTTGTAGTGTGTAGTGTAGTATTGTCAAATAAATACCATGTACTCATTAAGTCCCTGCAATATAGTCCCTCCCAGCTGCTTTTAAATGTCGCTAATTTCGCATTTTTCTTCCTAAACCAACGGCATTATTATTATTATTATTATTATTATTATTATTATTCTTTTCTCTTCTGTAGTATCTATCCAGAAATGGAATAAGTGGCATCTCACCTGATAATTTTAGCTTCAGTGCAAAGATAAGGGCTGGTGACTTCTATGAAGCCGGAGGAGCCCAGTAATAGCTTGCGGTTTTAGACTTAAGCTTATCTCTCTATTCCGCTTCCCTTCAGATCTACCACACATCTCTTTTCTTATTTATCACTATGTATCGCGAACATAGGACTCGGCATATAAAGTATCACTGGTCATCTGCGGAAGTACTGTCAGCTGATTAATACATGTTTTATTTCATGCACAGTGAGATGTCTATGAACTAGGACTAATACGGTCATAGTAGATTTTACTCATGGCTCGATTCATAGTCTTGGAAGGCTCAGACGCGAGTGAAAACTTTTCTTAATTGGCGCATGATTAAGAAGGAAATGATGTACAAAAACACACAGGGGTGAGTATAATACAAATTGATTGATTTATTTTTTTTTTTATAAAAAACATGATATACAAACACACAAATGATTATGTAGTAAAAAAAAAAAAACATGATACACACAAATGACTATGTAATAAAATAAACATGACATCATGATATATACAAATGAATATATGATAATTAAAACATGACATCATGATATATGATACACACACAAACAATTGAATATATGATAATAACACGCTATGGTGATGAGTATAAAAAATACGAAACGGAACAATTATCTGATCTGGTGGGGTGAATCAAATTTTACCCTCCCAGACTTCGGTCATGGGTTTCAGATATCTTTTCCAGTAGGCGTCCGAGTAAGCACCGTCGATGGTTTCCAGGATGTTTTTGTCCTCTCTCAGCTGAAAAAGCACCGTCTCCACGATGGCTCTGACCCTCGCGTCTTCGATGTAGATTCGTCGATGATGCAGCAGCCGTTGAATAGCCGGTATGAAGATAGGCGTGCAGAGGATTTTAACCACTTTGTAAAAATTGGTTGGGGCAGCCTGAGCAGCAGGATGGTCTTGATCGTGTGAACCAGCCCCCCGTCGATCGCGTCCTCTATCTTATCGATGTCTGGAGGGATCACCTTCTCGGGGGTAGGTGGAGGCGTCGCAGGTAAAATCTTTTCATCATCATCATCACTGCCCGAGGCAATTTTCGGAGCTCCGCTCAGCTCGGGGATGACCGGAGCACACCACGACTCCTGGTTCGATGACGGGGAGGAGGGTTTCAGAGTCTCTTCCTCCTGGAGCGGAGAGAGATAGGTGGTCGTCACACGTCTGGGTTTCTTGGAGTTCATGTTGAGTTTGAAAAAAAAAGTTTGAAAATCCCGCTCCCATTTGTACTAAAGTAGGTGTGAGAGAGAGAGAGAGAGCGGGGAGGGGTTGGAGAGAGGAGGGGTGTGGGGAGAGGACCGATAATTCATCACCTTTGACACAAAGTCCAGCGGCTCTCCCCCTCCCCTACCCGTTGGTCGTAAATCGCAGCTTGACACAAAGTCCGGCGCGTGCGCTTGAGTGTGCACGCGTGTGGGAGGGAGGGAGTGACAGAGGGGCGGGGGGATCTCGGGTGCTCGATCGCTGAGTGGCTACTCTGCGGGGCAGGGCGGGAATTCGAACGCCAGCTGTTTTCGAACCAGCAGTCTCTCGTTCCAACTTTGACACGAACGGAAGAGCTCCGTAATCTTTTCACAAAGCCCGCTCATACGCGCTCTCCAAGCGGCTAGAGGAAGCACCAGGACCGGTGAGTAGACTCCGCACTCTGAGTTGAACTTCTCCAGCACAAAGATTTTACCTCCTTTCGTCCTTATTCTCACGCTGGCGCGGAAAAACCATCTTGAAGGCGGAGCGGTTTTGGACTCCCACAAGGCGCTCAAAATCACTCGTTGTCCCGCTTCCCCGTCACTTTCCACACCCGGCGGCGGCGGACACGGAGGATGAGGAGAATCCCTCCAGAGCTCGTTCTGCATAACCAGGGACAGCACGGACCAGTCATCCGAAGTCAACACGGCCGCGGTCCCGTAAGTGTCTTCTTCGTCCTTCCACTGATGCAGCACCAGCTCCCCCGTCTCGTAGCGAAAAATGTAGCCAAAAAATCCCGACGTACCGTAACCCTCCAAACTCCACTTTTCCGTCAGGTAGTCGGACGGCGGCTTCTGAGTTGGGCTGAGAAACACCACACGCTTGCGGGGAGCCTCCGGACAGGCGCACTCTTCAAAGACTGACACCGGGGTTTCACGGATCACACGCAGAACCGTCTCTTCTCCTTCTTCCCCATGAGCCAGTCTTTTTCTGATTCACGGGGTTGTAGAAGAAGAAGCCATGATGATTCGGGTGAGTTTTTTTTTGTTATTGTTCGTTAAAATGCTGTTGCAAACACTCTGTCTTTTTCCTCATTTTATACTCTGCAGACGCGTGAGGTGTGTGTGTGTGTGTGTGTGTGTGTGTGTGTGTGTGTTTAAAAAAAAAAAAAAAAAACGTATGCATTTGCTCCACTAAAATCTAACCTCGGTTAAGATTTAGTATAAAAAAAATGTCTGTGTAGATTCTCAGTCTACACTAAATGTTTTTTTAGAATCTTCCTTTAGCCGGAGCGGGTGAAGGAAAAAGAAAAGGGGTGAGTTTTTCTAACGTTTGTAACGAATCTTTTTATGCACTTTATTCTCATAAAATACTTTTTCTTCGTGAATGGTCTATTCATTTATTTAAAACTGTTTGATTCATGTTTGTACTTTGTGTGTTTTTTTAGAATCTTCCTTTAACCGGAGCAGTTGAAGGAAAGTTTTTTAAAAAGAAACGGTTTAAAACAGAAAAAGGGGTGAGTTTGTCTGACGTTCTTAACGTTTCTAACGATTCTGACGAATCTTTTTATGCACTTTATTCTCATAAAATACTTTTTCTTTTTCTATCCCTACGTCTGTGTGACCTTTTACACTCTCCCTATTTCCTGTAACAGGATTCCCCCACAGTGCTGAATGTTGGAATGTGTCCTCTGCTGGATGAAACTCAGAGTCGGTAAACTCATAATCTACGTTTGCTCTACAAAACTAAATGTTTCTTGTGTGTGTGTGTTTTAGAATCTTTTTCTCACAAACAACTTGCCTGTGAAAAGATCATGCTTTGTCTTTGAGGAGGAACGGTGAACCCTTATCAGTTTTCCAACATTTAACTTTTTACAATCCCCCTTTCCTGTGACAGGATTCTGCATGACTCCGGCTGAATGTTGGAATGTGTCCCGTGCGAAACAGAAGTCCGTCGGATGAAACTCACAATCGGTAAACTCAAAATCAACGTTTGAAAACATTTATACGCGTTTGCTTCACTAAAATCTAACCTCGGTTAAGATTTAGTATAAAACTAAATGTCTGTATAGATTCTCAGTTTACACTAAATGTTTTTAGAATCTTCCTTTAACCGGAGCGGGTGAAGGAAAAGAAAAGGGCTGAGTTTTTCTAACGATTCTAACGTTTGTAACATTTCTAACGATTCTGACGAATCTTTTTATGCACTTTATTCTCATAAAATACTTTTTCTTCGTGAATGGTCTATTCATTTATTTAAAACTGTTTGTACTTTGTGTGTTTTTTTTAGAATCTTCCTTTAACCGGAGCTGTTGAAGGAAAGTTTTTTAAAAAGAAACGGTTTAAAACAGAAAAAGGGGTGAGTTTGTTTGACGTTCTTAATGTTTCTAACGTTCTTAACATTTCTAACGTTTCTGACGAATCTTTTTATGCACTTTTTCTATTCCTACGTGTGTATGGCCTATTCATTTATTTAAAACTGTTTGATTCAGTAAATCTATTCCTACGTGTGTGTGTGTGTGTGCGCGCCTATTCATTTTACAATGTTTTATTCAATAAATCTATGCCTTAAAATGTAACCGCCTCTCTGACTTTTCTTTTTAATGTTGATTGATGTTTCATTTGATTTTGATGCTCCTCCATGCACCCACCCCCCATCTCCCCCCACCCATTTCCTCCCCACCTAACACTACTGATGATGCGTACCCATAAATTCACTTTTCCCCCTTTAGGTCTACCATCCACCAATTGCACGTGCTTGCACAGAATATTAACATCTCATTATGTGTTTTTTGGAATCTGACTACCTGGACTTGTCCAGTGACTGCTGAGAAAGATCAGCTGACAACAGGGGAAAGTCCTTGTGACAGCATAAAGAGACAGCTGGCAGGAGAGAATAGACCCCAACGGGACAGTTGTGGGGTAGCTGCCCGCGATTGTAGTCTCTCATGCCTCGTAGTATGTAGAGACACCCTCATCAGCTACGAAAAAGCAAACAAGGAGAACACCCCCAGAGTCTGCGAGAGCGGGGGCGGAAGAAGACTCATCGGCTGACAAAATGGTAACGACTGGACCGGAACCGACTATGAGTAAAGACAGCACAGTGCAAGAAAACACCACAGCAACCAGCGTTAGCCTTGCCACAGCAGTGGACCACAAGCTGCAGATTTGTAGCTGCGGATGGAGGAAAGTGATATCTTTTCGGGGTTTGAGGATTCACCAGGGAAGGAAAAAGTGCTTGAGTGAAAGGAGACAGGGGCCTCGAATTGACTACTTTTTGTGGAAGGAGTCAAATCAGTCGAGTGAAGTTCACCAACTGGACGAAAACCATAGATTGGAGAGCATCAACACCCCTCACTGAAGAGCCAGACTCAAGCACCGAACTAGAGGCGGACCGAACATCAGTGGAACCCACCCAGACCCCCCGACCTGTAGTCGAGCGGCGACTCCCAGGCCACAAACTGCGCGTGAACTGGCCCAGTGCTGCGCAAAAGAAGCTGTGGGAAATGTTTAATATTGACCTAGCACGGTCCCTCGAACAACTTCGAGGCACAGTGGAAAAGAAGTTGGAGAAAATGGGTAACATCATCTATCAATACGGAGTAGAACACTTTGGAGTAGTACAACCGAAAGCTGCTAAACAGGCTCCCACTCCACCAGTCTCCAGGAGGCAACAAGAGATCAAGCGCCTCGTTCAAGAATGGAGACATCTCAGGAAACTCTGGAAGAAGGCCTCGGAAGTGGAAAAGGAGGGCTTAAGCACACTCCAAACAGACATTAAAACACGTCTGGCATCCCTCCGTAGAGCAGAGAACTCGAGGAAACGAAGGAGGAAGAAAGAACAAACGAGAACACGGTTCTACAAAGATCCCTTCAAATTCCTAAAGGCT
The DNA here is from genome assembly GCA_015343265.1 of Pao palembangensis. Lineage (NCBI taxonomy): Eukaryota > Metazoa > Chordata > Actinopteri > Tetraodontiformes > Tetraodontidae > Pao > Pao palembangensis. Next base: position 43,588 of record CM027091.1, on the reverse strand, counting down.
CTCTTTACCAAGGAGAAAAGTGGAGTTCTAAAAACAACAAAGAACAAGCTGGAGGAGTACCTGAGAGCAACCCACTCTGATCCAAGGCGCCATGAACACCTGGCTATTCCCCCGGACATTCCACCAGTTGACCCCCCAGAGCATCAATTTGAGGCCGGTCCTCCAACATGGAAGGAGGTGGAGAAGATCGTCCATCGGGCAAGGACAGCGTCAGCTCCTGGGCCAAACGGAGTCCCATATAAGGTGTACAAGAACGCACCAGATATCTGTAAGTTTCTTTGAGCCTTATGAGAACAGTGTGGCAGAACAGGTCCATTCCCAAAGCATGGCGTAGGGCAGGTGGAATCCTTATTCCAAAGGAGAAAGACGCAGTGAACATCAGTCAGTTCCGCCCAATTGCCCTGCTTAATGTGGAGGGTAAGATCTTCTTCGGAGTCCTCGCACAAAGGATGGCCGAGTACCTGCAAAGAAACGAATATGTGGACACATCGGTTCAGAAGGCAGGAATAGCGGGCTTCTCTGGGTGCCTAGAGCATGCCAGCATGATCTGGCACCAGATCCAAAAGGCAAAACTGGAGAAAAGGGAACTCCATGTAATCTTTTTGGATCTCGCCAACGCCTTCGGCTCTGTGCCCCATGAGCTCCTGTGGACTGCCTTCAAGTTCTTTAACATCCCGGACACCATCACAGCCCTGGTCAAAGACTACTTCCAGGACCTGCAGTTCTGCTTCTCTGATGTGGTGTGGGGTGTTGGCAACACCCCACACCACATCAGTAACTCCCAGGATTTTGCTAAAAAGGTCAGTCGTCTCAAACTACAACCTGAGGAGACCATGGTATCCTACGATGTCATTTCCCTCTTCACGTGTATCCCTACCACTGAGGCAACAGCGACCATCCACAAGCGCCTTCTATTGGACAACAGCCTTCCAGAGAGAACAGCCTTAACACCGACCCAAATCTGCACCATGCTGGACCTCTGTTTGAACACCACCTACTTTCAATACAGAGAGGGCTTCTACAGGCAGAAACATGGTTGTGCCATGGGTTCACCAGTGTCTCCCATAGTTGCCAATCTCTACATGGAGGAGGTTGAAAACAGAGCCCTGTCGTCTTTCACAGGAACCGTCCCAAGCCACTGGTTCAGATATGTTGATGACACCTGGGTCAAGATTCAAACAAAAGAATTGGAAGCGTTCTCAACCCATCTGAATAACACAGATGATTATGTCAAATTCACCAGAGAGGACGTAAAAGAAGACAGTCTGGCCTTCTTGGACTGTGCAGTCAAGATCAAGGAGGACAGAAACCTTAGTATTGAGATCTACAGAAAACCCACCCACACAGATCAGTACCTTCTTTTTGACTTACACCACCCACTGGAACATAAACTTGGTGTTATCAAAACCCTACAACATAGGGCCAAAGAAGTACCCACCACAACCCAAGGGAAGAAGAAAGAACAGGAACATCTAAAAACAGCACTCAAAACATGTGGTTACCCGGACTGGGCCTTCACAAAGACCTCCAGAAAACGAGACCCCAGCAAAGAAGAGGAAAGAAATAAACGTCACAGCATTTCTATCCCCTACCTGTCTGGAGTTTCAGAAAAATTCAGGAGAATCTTCCAAAAACATGACATTCCAGTACAGTTCAAACCCTCCAACACACTCAGACAGAAACTGGTCCACCCAAAAGACAAGACACCAAGACACAAACAAAGCAATGTTGTCTATGCTGTACAGTGCCAGGAGGAATGCAAGGAACTGTACATTGGAGAAACCAAACAGCCCCTGCATAAACGAGTGGCCCAACACAGACGTGCCACTTCTTCAGGACAGGACTCAGCAGTACACCTACACCTAAAAGAAAGCAGACACTCCTTTGAGGACAGTCAAGTACGTGTGCTGGCCAGAGAAGATCGCTGGTTTGAGAGGGGTGTCAAGGAAGCCATCCACGTCAAGTTGGAAAAACCATCTTTAAATAGAGGTGGTGGACTAAGGCACTTTCTGTCACCCACGTACAATGCAGTTCTCCACTCTTTTCGTCAGCATTCCAAACATTCACGCCGTTTCACCAGACCTGGTGACTCATTAACATGTGACCCAACAGACAAAGGGGAAGCACCCCAACCAAAACTAGGTGAACGACCCTGCCAACCACTCTCCCAAGGACTCTCAGGTGACCACCCGGGCCATTAACATGCCAATGGTCCACAGGGCTATATTTTCAAGCTCTGCCCCAGCAAACTTAGAACTGAAGAAGCTCTCTGGAGAGAGGGCGAAACGTTTTCAAAGAAACCTTTCAGTCCAGTTGACACAGAGAGATCTATTTTGGATAACTATGACCTGGATGAGTGAGAATCTACACAGACATCGCGGGGAATGTTCAGCAAGGAAGAGGAGGCTTTGGACTAACGGCTAGCCGTCCAGCCTGGAGAAGTGCCACTGCGCCAGCACAGAGGAAGATGGTGGTGGAGGAGGTGCGGCGTCAGCAGGAGGCGGCGAGATGGGCCAAGGCAGTCGCCCTCGGAAAACAGGGACTGTGGACACGGTGGGAAGGGGTCGAAAGGAGGAAATTGAGTTGGAGGGATATATGGGCCATGGACGCAAGAAGCTTGAGCTTTGCCGTCAGAGCACTCTACGATGTCCTCCCGTCACCAGTTAATCTCCACCAGTGGTTTGGCGAAGATCCTGCGTGTGTTCTGTGTGCCAAGCCAGCCTCCCTTGGTCACATACTCACAGGGTGTAAAACCAGCCTCACCCAAGGACGGTACACTTGGCGACACAACCAAGTCCTGAAGAGCCTCGCTTCCACACTGGAGGGAAAACGAACCAGCATTAACGTCCTACCACCTCCAACAGCTAAAGCCTCATTGAGAACTGCCTTCGTCCGTGAAGGGACCACAGCTGCCAGGAGCAACTCCACACCATCTGAGAGAAGCCAGCTGTGTCCAGCACGTGACTGGAAGTTGTTGGCAGATGTTGGTAAACAGCTGGTGTTCCCCTCAGAGATCGCCGCTACCACCTTGAGACCTGACCTGGTGCTTTGGTCCCCTTCCCTGAAAAAGGTCTACATAGTCGAGCTCACTGTACCCTGGGAGGACTCCATGCAGGAGGCATATGAGCGAAAACACCTGCGGTACTCCGAGCTGGCTGCTGAAGCTCGACACCGCGGCTGGAATGCTGAGGTCCGCCCAGTGGAAGTGGGGTGCAGAGGCTTTGTGGGAACATCTGCAACAAAACTTCTGAGGGACTTGGGAGTGAGGGGCCAGAACCAGCGCACAGCCGTCAGAGCCATGTCAGAGGCAGCTGAAAGAAGCAGCCAGTGGCTCTGGCTGAAGAGGAACGACCCCATTTGGGCCCCCAAGTAGTCGACAGGAGGTATGCAGTCAGCCTAGGCCTGACTCAGGGAACCGGATGCCCCTGCCATGCATAGTCCCCTGAGGTGTCTGCCACTGTACTACAAGGCGACTCTCATGGCCAATTGGACTTGGGACGTAAGCTCAGGTCTGATCATCCTGCAGCTGGCCACCTCTGGAGAGGGTGTATAGTGTGAAAGGTCGAAACACCCCATGACCCAGAGGAACACTACTGATGATGCGTACCCATAAATTTACTCTTCCCCCTTTAGGTCTACCATCCACCAATTGCACGTGCTTGCACAGAATATTAACATCTCATTATGTGTTTTTTTTTGGAATCTGTGTGTGTGCACGCCTATTCATTTTACAATGTTTTATTCAATAAATCTATGCCTTAAAATGTAACCGCTTCTCTGACTTTTCTTTTTAATGTTGATTGATGTTTCATTTGATTTTGATGCTCCTCCATGCACCCACCCATCTCCCCCCACCCATTTCCTCCCCACCTGCTAACCACCCACCCCACCTGCTGTTTTCTGAACTGCCATTGACTCTTGTGCTTTTCCCCTTGAGGTTTCCCCATCCTAATGAGTGAGGACTCGCTTTTCGTTTCACCAGTCAGATGTGGAGAGTTCCGGCATCGAACCCGACCTTCGTCGAGTCTACCTTTGTTCGTATTTTTATCCTCATAGGAGTGTTTTCTGTTAGTAGTTGATCCTCCGTGTGGGCGCTTTGAGTCTTTGTATTCTTTTTAATTGGTTAAATAAACCTGATTATTGGTTGTCTGCACTTGGGTCCTCAGAGCGTTTCATAACAGCAGAAGCAGTTAGGCTAGTTCCAAAAATAATTGATCCATCATAGAATTGTTCATAATACTCCCAGCCAAAATAGCTGAAAAAGATTATTATTATTATTATTATTAGTAGTAGTAGTAGTAGTAGTAGCAGCAGCAGCAGCAGCTTTAGTGGTAGGTACTGTATGTTTAAACGCTCCTGTTCCTTTTTTCTTGGGTCAGAAGTGCTCCACTAGTTGTTCCTCCTGTGTTGTTCATTTGAATTTAGACAATAATTTTAAAATTGCCTCTTCAGCTGCTTCCCTTCTGCTCAAGGTTATTTGTTCAGCCTTCATTTAAGTTCCTCTGTGACTTTCTGTAAAAAAAATATATATATATTCAAATTGTATAATTTTGTGTCACATTTTGTTTTGTAGAATGAGAACGTCATACTAAACTCAGTCTGTGTTTGGGTCACAATCACAATCTGGAGATAGTGGCACAACATGATTATGTTATTTTTACTCTAAGTCACAGTTGTGTTTTATCTTTAAAATTTAAACCCTCATACATGCCAGAAGGAATCTTAGTAGTCATAGAGCAGTGCTACAACCATGAAGACAAACAGCAGATATTTAAAGGGGAAAAGGAGAAAATCAGAAAAATGTGACCTTTTGAAGGGACTCAAACAAAAGAACAGAACACTTTTCCTCTACACTTTAGAGGAGAAAAAAAGGGGGCAAAAATGGGAGAGGACAATAGGGAGGGGCAGAGGGATGGAGGTGTGGCAGCTTCACTGCAGTATTTCATCTGTCAGCAAGTGTCTGAGCATCACAGAACTGCTGAGTCAGCACTGCCCAACGGCTTCACTGTGTATGAGTAATCAAGGGTGTGTGCGTGTATATGTAGATAACAGATATAATGTTTGCAGGTGTGTATGTAGACCTTTATATGCTAATGGCACTAGCATGGTTAGAATACTGCTGATAATGTAAAGGTTGTGTTTACACATGTACATAAGACAGTGTTGTGCAGCATTATATGAGAGACTCCACATCAGTACATGAGGTGTGTGTGTATGTGTGTGGGGGGGGGGAAGTGGTGTGGTGCAGCAGCACTGGGAAGAGAGCCAAAAAGACCAGACTGCAGAGGAGAATGGTGCAGAGTCCTCTCTCCTTCTTCAGAGGATCTCTCTTTCTTTCGCTTGCTGCAGAAACATGATGGGGAAAAGGCAAAAAAATGCTTCTTCATATAAACTTAAGTTTATATTTTTTTCACATTGTTACATTAATTACCAGTCTGTATAAGAATGGTACCTTTATTTATTTAAATAGTTTTGTTTAAGTCTTAAATCCTTTTAACTGTAAATATTATGGAAATTTTTTAGATTTAATTTAAAACAATTGTAAATATTCAAAATGTTCTTTTTCATGTTTGTATTAACTCTCTAAATCAGGGGTATTCAATTAAAGGTCACTGAGGTCCAATTATTAAAATTTCCTCCAAGTAAAAGGTCCAAGGCGAAGTCAGGTTTTATAACCTTTCACTATGTCCACATTTTTCACAATGCAGGTTTAACTGAGTGCACAATTAGTGCTTTTACCATATATAAAAGTAGCCCAGGCAAATAAATTTAAGGTCTTTATTTTAGATTAAAGAAAACAAAAATCTCAAAATGAAATAAATAAAAATGTGCAAACATAGTAGAATAACCCTTTGTTCTCTTAAATTAAAGTGGTCCCAACCCAAGTAAAAATGTCAACATTTTCATAAAACAATAAATAAAAGGTGGCTTTTTTAGGAATGGAAAAGTGCATTGGCTAAACATTTTTCTTATTTTTTTTTTTCTTTTCTTAAAGAGGTCTCAGCCTAAAAAAATGAAGGAATATTCAAGAAATCGTATCTTTGTGAAAAATCTGACATACACCTAAAGGTGGGCATTATCAGTAACATCTGTAGACTTGTCAACGGTCAAAGATACGCAGGGTGCACTCTGAATAGCTGCATCAAGCTATTCACATCATCATCTGCCAATATTTCTGATTTTCTGGTTGTTATTGAAGCTGACATCGGGATTTGTTAGATTTTTTTCACACATCTCGTCTTTTTGTTTTCCCTAAAATAATGTCTCAACAACAGCGTGTAAGCACTCCCTCACAACCGTCCCATCAGTTAAAGTTTTTATTATGTCGCCCCAAAATCTACAAGACCTTCAGTGAACATTCGTTTGGATGTTGCTGGGCTGCAAATGTATGCGTGATGCAGGTAGATCTGTCATACTGGGCTTGCAGCTTGGTTATTTTGTGTGCAATCAGCTCGGACTTCAGGGGTAACTTTGCTCAAAAGAGCTGTGCGTAAAGGTGCTTCACATTGCCAGTTTTAATTAATGCCATGTTTTCAGAGCATATGAGGCACACTGGATTTGAACTGCCTGACGGAAGAATGAACATACATTTCTCTGTCCACTCATCTTTAAAACAGCGGTTTTCCTCATCAACCTTTCTTCTTTTGGAGTAAGCCATGCGAGCGCAAACTGACAGCGGCAACGAGCTGTGGCACTTCCGTGGTGCGCTGGTCGTGCAGGGTAAACAAACAATTTGATTGGCTCCACTGAGTGGAGCTATTGCCGTATTAACTGGAGTAGCAGCGCCCACTGTCTCTAGCCGCGACTGCCAGGAAAATACTCCCTGAAAGACTTTTCACTTAGATTTATTAGAGATTGGTCACGGTTCTGGACAGAACCACATCACTCAGTCTGGATCTGGACCAAGGTCTGCCATTTGGTGATGCCTGCTCTAAATTTTGTTTAAAATCGTTCTGTAATTGTTAGCATGACATGACTTTTTATAATAATAATAATAATAATAATAGTTTTATTGTCAATTTCTTCACATGTACTTGACATACAAAGGAATCAAAATTCCGTTTCTCACTGTCCCATGCGTTGACGCAGACAACAGACAACAATAAAATGCAGATGCACAACATAACAATCCTATCCTGATTAATCAAATACACAACATAACAGTCCTAATCCTAAATAATCTTAAATAATCTTAAATAGTAAGGTGCAGTATCTTAAGGCTTCTTTTCCTGAGTACTACAACATAGAGGTTAAGGGGTAAAGGCAGAAAAGGTAATAAAACAAGACATTAATAACACTGTGCGCAATGAGTAGTGTACTGTGAGAACACTAATTATAGGTATGTACGGTTGGTTTTTTATGCAGAATCATGTTTAGTGCAAATACAGAGGTAGTCCTTTCAGTTCAGTGCAGAGTGTTTAGTGTTGTCCTTAAGCACTCAGTGGAATTTACGTGGGGGGGCAGTGTCTTCCCAAACTCCTGCCAGTTTAGTGGACCTGCTGGCTGGCGCTGAGAGTGAGGAGGGGAGAGAGTTCAGCAATCTCACAGCCTGGTGGATGAAGCTGTTGGTGAGTCTGGTAGTGCGAGAGCGAAGGCTCCTATACCTCTTTCCAGAGGGTAGGAGGCTGAACAGACTGTGTGCAGGGTGGCTTGTATCATTAACAATAGTGGTGGCTTTGCGGGTGAGACGGGTGGTGTATATGTCTTGCAGGGAGGGGAGTGATACACCAATGATCTTCTCCGCTGTTCTCACAATGCGTTGTAGGGCTTTCCTGTTCCTGTCAGTGCAGCTCCCTCCCCACACAGTGATACAGCTGGAAAGGATGTTCTCAATGGTTCCTCTGTAGAATGTGGACATGATGGTCGGTGGAGCCCTTGCCCGCTTGAGTTTGCGCAGGAAGTAGAGGCGCTGTTGTGCCTTCTTGGCCAGTGATGCAGTGTTGGTGGTCCAGGAGAGGTCCTCACTGATGTGCACCCCCAGGAACTTGGTGCTGCTCACCTGCTCTACTGCTGTGCCGTTGATGGTCAATGGAGGGTGTTGGGTGTGGCCTCTCTGGAAATTGACAACAATTTCTTTGGTCTTGCTAACGTTTAGCAGGAGGTTGTTGTCTTTGCACCAGCTGGTCAGAAGCTCAACCTCTTTCCTGTAGTGGGTCTCATCACCCTTGGTGATAAGCCCCACCAGTGTTGTGTCATCCGCAAACTTCACAAGGTGGTTGGAGCTGTAGATTGGTGTGCAATCGTGTGTCAGTAGGGTGAAGAGCAGGGGACTGAGCACACAGCCTTGTGGGGCCCCTGTACTCAGAGTTATGCTGGTTGAGATGTTGGTGCCAACGCGCACCGCTTGAGGCCTCTGGCTGAGGAAATCCAACAGCCAGTTGCAGAGAGAGGTGCTGAGGCCCAGTCTTTCCAGTTTGCAGATGAGTTGTTGAGGTATTATGGTATTGAATGCTGAACTAAAGTCTATGAACAGCATCCTCACATATGAGTCTTTCTTGTCCAGGTGAGTAAGGGCTGGGTGGAGGGCAGAGCAAATTGCGTCCTCTGTGGATCGTTTCGCTCTGTATGCGAACTGGTATGGGTCCAGTTACACAATAAACTCATAGCTGCAAATGCCAGCTGTTGTAGTTCTCCTTTAGACTATCAGGTGTCATTGGCACAGTCAAAAGCTGTGGAAAACTTACAATGTCATAATTTAATCATATTTTATCTCTGCTGAAGACCCGGCAGTTGGTCATGGTGGGCAGTTTATGGCAGGATATGATGATGTGGTTGATGCTGTTGTCTTTTCTTCGGAGATGCGTGTCCAAGCGTGGAAGAAATAGCAGAATCGAGTGACGATTTGAGACCAAGTTTTATTCGAAGCTTCGGGCGAATACAACTCCCAGCATGCACGCTGGCAGCTGACCAGTCGAAAGGCCACTAGCAGGAAAGCATTCTTGTTTTTATACACTTTTTCATGGTTTCATGTTTCCTCCCTATGGGAGGAACTTCTTACATCCCATAATAGTTGCATGTGCATAATCATTACCTCATAAGCTCAGAAAATAGTAGCTGATTGTCTGGATCGGTCTCCCACACTTTGCCTTTCCACTTCCTCCTTTATCTGCTCTGTACCACCTGGTGCCCATTTTCTCTCTTGTGTTTGCTATCCTGTTATCCCGCGACCAAGGCCACAGTCCCAATGACCTGCCTCCCTTCATCTAGTCTCCAGGCACCAACTCACTCCAGGCCTCACCAGTACATCACATTAAACAATATCAAATAACTGAGCAATACATGACCAATATAAAAATCCCACAATGCCTTCTGGATTCGTCAGTCTGAGCTGTACCATGTCCAGTTGTGGATGAGTTGATGAGCAAAGCCAGTGTCAGTGGTGTGGATGACTTTATATTAGAAGACAGCAGTAGACAGCATCATTGTTATTAGTTAAAGGAGCAATAAGCGAAATTCATCATTTTTAGATAGAAGCAACTTAAAAATTGTTATGTGAAGTTTTAAATGTGTCATTTCTTCTGGGTTGTAGCTTGATGTCACACACTCGCGACTAAACTCTTTACAGTGAATAGTCATTTTGCAGATCTTGGTTCTCAAACAAGGTGAGGGGGTTGAACTCCAGCTGGTTCCCCATTAACAATGTTTTTAGAGAGGGCTGCACAAAAGGTCTGCAGCCGCCATCCTGGACGTGGAACTATGGACCAGCTCTACACCCTCAGCAGGGTCTTTAAGGGTGCGTGGGAGTTTGCCCAATCAGTCCACATGTGTTTTGTGGATTTGGAGAAGGCATTCAACCGCATCCCTCCGGGATGTCCTGTGGGGGGTTCTCCGGGAGTATAGGGTGTCAGGCCCCCTGATAAGGGCCGTTCGCTCCCTGTGTGCCGGGTGTCAGAGCTTGGTCCGCATTGCCAGTAGTAAGTCGAACTTGTTTCCGGTGAGGGTTGGTTTCCGCCAGGGCTGCCCTTTGCCACCGATTCTGTTCATAACTTTTATGGACAGAATTTCTAGGCGCAGCCGTGATGTTGAGAGGGTCCGGTTTGGTGACCTCAGGATCGGGTCTCTGCTCTTTGGAGATGATGTGGTCCTGTTGGATTCATCAGTCCATGACCTCCAACTCTCATTGGATCGGTTCGCAGCCGAGTGTGAAGCAGCCGGGATGAGAATCAGCACCTCCAAATCTGAGGCCATGGTTCTCAGCCGGAAAAAGGTAGAGTGCTTCCTCCGGATCGGGGAGGAGATCCTGCCCCAAGTGGACGAGTTCAAGTACCTCGGGGTCTTGTTCACGAGTGAGGGAAGAATGGAGCGGGAGGTCGACAGGCAGATCGGTGCGGCGTTTGCAGTAATGTGGACTTTGCGCCGGTCCGTTGTGGTGAAGAGAGAGCTGAGCCAAAAGGCGAAGCTCTCGATTTACCGGTCGATCTTTGTTCCTACCCTCACCTATGGTCATGAGCTTTGGGTAGTGACCGAGATTGCGGGTACAAGCGACCAAAATGAGTTTCCTCCACAGGGTGGCTGGGCTCTCCCTTGGAGCTCCGAGAAGCCAGGCAGTGACATCGTGAGAAGCTCTGCCATCCGGGAGGAGCTCGGAGTAGAGCCGCTGCTCCTCCGTGTTGAGAGGAGCCAGATGAGATGGCTCAGGCATCTAGTTAGGATGCCTCCCGGACGCCTCCCTGGTGAGGTGTTCAGGGCACGTCACTCCGGCAGGAGGCCCCCGGGAAGACCCAGGACAAGCTGGAGACTATGTCTCTCGGCTGGCTTGGGAACGCCTTGGAATCCCCCCGGAAGAGCTGGATGAAGTGGCTGGGGAGAGGGAAGTCTGGGCTTCCCTGCTTAGGCTGCTGCCCCCGCGACCCCATGATAAGTGGAGAAAGATGGATGGATGGATGAATGGATGTTATGGAATTTGTAACTTCCTTTATTTGTCAAGGATCCACACTCCACAAATTGGAAGCCCTGCTATCCTCTCGGTCACAAGACAAGTCGTCGTACAAGACATGAGATACAAGACACCTGACATCACATGTGTCATCCTCTAATTTGTCCTAACAACAGCCAGCTGGAAAAGAGCACAACAATCCCAATACCAGATGGCTAGACATCATCAAGGAGGGCCAGCAACCCCTCGAAATAACGACAAAACCTGGCACAGGACAGAGCCATTAGTGAAATGTGGCACAGCTGATTACACTACAAACAATGACGATCTCGTTGAGACGATGTGACAACTTTACCAAACTAACTAAATAAATAACTAACATTGTTGGGCGTCACTGTAGGGTTTTCTACGTGAATCTCTTAAAAAGTTAATGCACCTTAGCAACTCCCACAGCAGGACACCAAATAAAATATTAGGCAACATTTCATCAATCGTTCTCTCTTCTATTCTATGAATTACACTACAACTATGCATTTCTTAAGTCTTACTGAGGCACTGATAAAAAGATATGTGCACAAGTATACTTCCTTTGAATATCAAAATTAGGCATCTATGGAAGATAAAAACTTGTGAACGTCAGGGCAAATGTAAACATGAACATAGATTTAAAGATAAATGTGAAGGTGAAAGGGAATTTAATGTAAACACAAATATGAAGGTATATGTGAGTGTAAATGTGAAAGAAGGTGAATGTTAAGGTGGTATGTACATAGTGTTGAGTTAAAATGGTCAGTCTGCAACCCTAATGCTTTGCTGCAAGTTTATGATTTTTTTTTTTTTATATACATCAGTGACTGGATTCTTGCTTAGATTTTAGTAGGGTCCTTGCATTTTTTGTTGTTGAATTAAAGCACTATGAAAGCCCAGATAGAATTATGGAGCATAGCATCAAGGTTGGCTCTGAGTCAGCTCTCCAACACTTTCTTTTTACTGTCATTTCCTGAACTGGGCCTATTGTATCTGCTGATCTGCCTTCTGTCTTGGAGCTGTTCAACTCAAAGACACACAACAGATTTTGACTCACACGTTTCACAAGTCTTTCAACTGCCTGGCAGAAAACAAAGTGACTTTAATTTATCTTAGAATCCTGAAGGATAAAAAAACTTGCTTTGTTATGGCTGTTGATTTTTACATATTAATCATATTAACACTGAGCTTTCTTTTTTCCACAGCTTGTTTAGGCATGGATGTCACTGTGTCCAGTTACATTAATGCGCTGAATGGAACGACTGTCAGAATTCCCTGCATTTTTACTTCCTGTTACAAGATTGATGTAACACACTTTAACATGAACTGGACTTACCAAGAGTCTTTAAATCATACAGAGGAGAAGGTAATACAGATCTCTTTTTTATGCATTCCTCAACATTTTCTCTTCTGAATCTCTAAAGTTGACAATGATTTGTTTGTCTCTCTGTAGTTTATGACATACTCTCGGAAGAAAGGAATGGTGCCTTTACGTTCTGAGCAATTTGGAGAAAGAGTGACATTTACTGGAAACCTGGATAAAAATGACCTGTCGTTCACATTATCAGATGTACAGCTTGAGGATGAAGGGATTTACAACTGTTATGTGAAAAATCCACCCGACAGAATCAGAGGACATGGCATCATACAGCTTAATGTTGTCACCAAACGTAAGACACTAACCTTATCAACTAGTTAATGTATCTTTGTGCTTGGAAAAATTCATTTTGTAATCACTGCATAGCTATTTAGTTTGTATTCTTTAGGGCAGGGGTGCCCACACTTTTTCAGCTTGCGAGCTACTTATAAGATGCCCAAATCAAAATGATCCACTACAACAAAAACGCAAAACACATATTTATTTATAATATAGATTATTTTTTATTTTAATTACTACTATTATTGTATATTCCCTCTTTTTCCCCTTTTAGGATAAAGTATGTTTTTAATTTAATTTGAACTTCATTTATAACATTTTGGTGTATCTTGCATAACTGCATTAACCCACATTGCACAATACAACTCTACATTCTTCATAACCAGCTGCAGAAACTAATAAGAGGGAAGCATTGGATTTTTTCAGGGGGGCACACTTTTTAAAACTACATTTATCTGCCTCAGGCTGAACAGCGGCTCTGTGGCCAGTCCTTGAGTATTGTAATATTTTATCTCACTAACGTTCATCCTTAAATATATACAGTATATTAAAGAAAAACAAAATACAGTAGTATAGTGATGTATTCATTTATAAAACTCACAACCCACTCAAGGGGGCTGAGGTATTCAGGGAGCAGCGCCACTTCTATTAGAAACATCAGCAAATGTCAAATAAACACTGGAGTTAGCGTCCATGCTAGGGCCTAGAATGGATGCTAGGATGCATGGATGCCTTCGATGTTTAAGTTTTTAATTAAAGTGATGCTGTGTGGCACTGCCTCTTCTCCCTACTCACCCCGTCCACATCAATCATCCTTTTTTTGCCGAAATTAAATCAAATTTTCATTGTAATGTTGCGGACCAGAATGTATAGCTCAAACATTGCGTTGAGTGTTTGAGCCGGTAAGTGGCACACCCCCCTCTACCTGTTATTGGCTAACATGTTGCCATCGTTCGGTTGGACTGATTGATTGATAGCTCAGGGTAGATGGGATTAACAGAAGATGGCTACTCTGACGGAAAAGATCGACGTATTGGGCACGCCTGCTTTAGGAGGTGCTACAGAATTTCGCCCCTATTAATCAAAAGTTTTTAACAGCTACAATAAAATGGTCAACAAATGGTTCTCTTATTTCAAGCCTGATGTGGGGTTCAGCAGAGTTCATCAGATAACGACAAACTTTAGCACGACTTAATGAAGCAATATGTTTGTGTAGATTCTCACTCATCCAGGTCATAGTTATCCAAAGTTAGATCTCTCTGTGTGCAACCGGACTGTGAGGTTTCCTTAAAAATGTTTCGCCCTCTCTCCAGAGAGCTTCTTCAGTTCCAAACTTGCTGGGGGCAGAGCTTGAAAATATAGCCCTTGTGGACCATTGGTATGTTAATGACCCGGGTGGTCACCTGAGAGTCGTTGGCAGGGTCGTTCACCTAGTTTCAGTTTGGGTGCTTCCCCTTTGTTGGGTCACATGTTAATGAGTCACCCGGTCTAGTCAAACGGTATGAACGTTTGGATTGTTGGTGAGAGAGAGAGAGTGGAGGACTGCGTTGTATGTGGGTGATAGAAAGTGCCTTAGTCCACCACCTCTGTTTAGAGATGGTTTTTCCAACTTGACATGAATGGCTTCCTTGACAACCCTCTCAAACCAGCGATCTTCTCTGGTCAGCACACGTACTTGACTGTCCTCAGAGGAGTGTCTGCTTTTTTTAGGTGTAGGTGTACTTCTGAGTCCTGTCCTGAAGAGGTGGCATGTTTGTGTTGGGCCATTCGTTTATGGCTCCCATGATTGGCAACACACCACACCACATCAAAAACTCCCAGAATATGCTAAAAAGGTCAGTCGTCTCAAACTACAACCTGAGGAGACCATAGTATCCTACGATGTCATTTCCCCCCTGGTTCAGATATGTTGATGTCACCTGGGTCAAGATTCAAACAAAAGAATTGGAAGCGTTCTCAACCCACCTCAACAATACAGTTGATTACGTCAAATTCACCAGAGAGGACGTAAAAGAAGACAGTCTGGCCTTCTTGGACTGTGCAGTCAAGATCAAGGAGGACAGAAACCTCAGCATTTATATCTACAGAAAACCTACCCACACAGATCAGTACCTCCTTTTTGACTCACGCTGGAACACAAACTTGGTGTTATCAAAACCCTACAACATAGGGCCAAAGAAGAACGCACCACAACCCAAGGGAAGAAGAAAGAATGGCAACATCTAAAAACAGCACTCAAAACATGTGGTTACCCAGACTGGGCTTTCACAAAGACCTCCAAAAAATGAGATCCCAGAAAAGAAGAGGAGAGAAACAAACGTCACAGCATTTCTATCCCCTACCTGTCTGGAGTTTCACAAAAATTCAGGAGAATCCTCCAAAAACATGACATTCCAGTACAGTTCAAACCCTCTAACAGACTCAGACAGAAACTGGTCCACCCAAAGGACAAGACACCAAGACACAAACAAAGGACAAGACACCAAGACACAAACAAAGCAATATTGTCTATGCTGTACAGTGCCAGGAGGAATGCAAGAAACTGTACATTGGAGAAACAAAACAGCCCCTCCATAAACGAATGGCCCAACACAGACGTACCACTTCCTCAGGACAGGAGAACGACCCTGCCAACGACCCTGCCAACGACTCTCAGGTGACCACCCGGGTCATTAACATACCAATGGTCCACAAGGGCTATATTTTCAAGCTCTGCCCCCAGCAAGCTTAGAATTGAAGAAACTCTCTGGAGAGAGGGCAAAACGTTTTTTAAGGAAACCTCACAGTCCAGTCGCACACAGAGAGATCTAACTTTGGAATAACATATCAGACCTTTATCCAGAAGAGTGCAGTGTTAGGAACAGCTGGGACAATTTGCAGGACCCCGAACGATTATGAGTTCTGCTCAGGAAGGAACGTTAACTGTCAGATAAGTATGCTGATGACACACAGTTGACAGTTTGTACAGTAAATCAGATGACTATCTGTGGTGAGGATTCAGCTTTGTTCTTGAACAAGATTTGCTCAGCCTTTCTTTAACCTCGTGATAGAAGCCATCGCAGCAGCACTTTTCCAGCCTAAAATTAGCAAAGCTTTTAGGCAGCACGCAACGTCCTCTTACTCTGTGTATGCAACTTTTTTTTAACTCTTTCCTCTCTATAGTTCCTCCTCCAAGGGATTCGACTATTGCTGTTGCCATTGGTGCATCAGTGGGCGGAGCTTTGGCTCTTCTGATCCTGTCCATGGTAATAATAAAATGTCTTCGTCGACATCGGAAACAGGAACTGATCTCAGAGGAGAAGATGGAGGAGGAAGGAAAACTGGAGGCTGAAGGTGTTGCAGAGGAAGGAACAAAGTAAAGAATTTGCAATAACATGCTACATGTTTAATAGTAAATCACTGCATGGATTTTTTTTTTACTGCAGTGTTTGCTCAGTTTGCTGTCATGCTACTTGGAAACAATTTTTCATCATTCCAACACATAATTTTACGTTCAACGGTTGTTTCTTTTTATCTTTTCAGTATCTCAGTAGTTTTTCATTTTTGTACTTGGACTTTCTCCATCCATAGGCAACTGTAGTTTGGCCTTCTGATGGCACCAGTGGATGACCCCCGGCCCTGACTTCTCCTCTGGTAAATTTGCAACCATGTGCATGGTGTGTTGTTGTGGTCTCTGGATTCAACATGAAATTTGAAGATTTGAAATACTGCTCTCAAGCCATCCATCCATTGTTTTCCAACCATAAGCAAGTGTGTGTGTGTGCGAGAGTGAAGCCTACCCTGCTACCATCTAATGAGAGGCAGGTAGACATTATTGACAACAAAAATCCAGTTGAAGACTTCCTGCTTTCCCTGCATAAAATAATTTCAATTCTGTGAGTGATGATGTGCCCTGCGATTGGCTGGCGACCTATCCAGGGTGTACCCTGCCTCTCGCCCCTTGACAGCTGGGATAGGCTCCAGCAGACCCCTGCAACCCAAAAAGTTGGATAATGCAGGTATAGAAAATGGATGGATGGAGTGATGATGTAACATCAGTGATGGAAATAAGTACAGTAGAAATCACTAGTTTACATTAATCTGTCTACATCAGTGTTGAAGTGTCTTCAGATCTAACACAACCACTGTAGATAGTTCAGATGTTGCTGTAACTTTTACCTGCTGACTTGCTCGCCACTTAATATTTATGCGGTGGCAAGATTGGATTCAATTATGAAATTATTGTTCACTCTTCTGTGTTTTCCTGTTCTTTCAGATATGTGCACCCCTCTAAACACCTAAAGATCTTCAGTAACCATTTAACCAATACTTCCACCCTTCTGCACGTGTGTGCGCCTGTGTGTGTTGTAGGAGTGGTCTGTTTTTTCTTCCTAATAAAGCAGTGGACACTTACATTCTTACATATTTCATAGAGTATTTTTGTCAATAACAATGAATTTACTATAAATATCAGTACTAAAGAACAAATACAAATACTGTACTTCTGGTGGCTGGAAATCAATTAAATATAGATTAAAGCTGCACAGCTAAAGCAGATATAAGCATTATATTTGGTTAAAATAAGAATTTTGAGTTTTGTGACAGTCATAGCGCAAATTTCAGCCAGAAAAATCAGCTGACTGAATCTCATTGGGTCTACAATGACTATACCAATTTATTATTATTATTATTATTATTATTATTATTATTATTATTATTATTATTATTATTATTATTATGTCTGCCAAGGGAGGGGGTCATGTGACAGCCGGCAGTTTTCTTTGTCTGTTTGTTTGATTGTTAGTAAAGTAACTCGAGAAGTTCTAAATGGATTTTAATGAAATTTCCAGGAAACATTGATTACAGGCAAAGGAATAGATAATTAACTTTTGGAGATGCTCCCAGAGGAGGGTTAAACAGTGCACACAGATCGTTTACTAACTTTGTTTACTTTGTTTACTAACCAGCTGCACGGTAACAATCAGAAATAAACTACTATCATTATTTCAACAGCAAACACCAATAGCTAGACTGACTGTAAATGAGATCATAAAATAATTATATACTACTTTTAATTATTTGTTTGTGAGCTTCTGCCTGGCATGTAGTTTTGCATGAAGTTTCATGTGAACTTTGATTGTGAGGTCAAAGTGCTCATTAATGAATGTCATGTTTGTGTTACTTGTTCAAAAAAATTGTGGCATTGTAAAAAATGTGTGACGGTTTGTGATTTTAAACTCTTATGTTAACATTGTAGTGTTACCAAATATTGCACCATTAATTTTTTTTCTTACATAAAAAAATAACAGTTTTGTATATACATCTATATGTATTTACATATATCAATGCATATATATACAAATATTTATTATTATTATTATTATTATTATTATTATTATTATTATTATTATTAATAATAATAATAATAATAATAATAATAATAATAAAGAGAGATTTCAAGTTTTCTGGACCAAAACTGGTAGAAAAAACATTTTTGCTGACTGAAGCATTCTTTATTTTGTAGTGCTATAAATGCATGTCAACCTGCGCATATTTGAAAGTAAAAATATTTTTTACTTTTTTTGTTATTCATCACAAATGTTCAATAATTTTTAGAATGTTAATGTTAGAGATTGCAGTGTTAAAACTGATAGCAAGATTTGAATGTAACTTCACTTAATAATTCCTTCTCCCTTTGAATCTCAGGCCAGAGCCACATCCCTCCCAAGCACAATTCTTCAACACTGCTATCTGGCTTCCAGATATACTGTGTCTTCACAAAAAGTGCATATCCAGCTTTCACAAAATAGCACAGCTAGCAGTACCAAGCTAGCATTCCCACTGTAAACAAGCCAACCTTGGCCACAACAAACGAGGGTTGTTCATTTTTTTTTTCTTTTTTAATTAAGTTTTGGCTCCTGAAGCCCAAGGTAACAGATTAACGCAAGACCAGGGGTGCCTGTTGTGAGTGTGCCTGCTGAGTGCTCGAGAAATGATTGACACCCGATCAGTAACCCTTTCTGTCTCTGACTGGTTGCTTTTTAGGTTATAGTGACAGTGTTAACAAATATGAAAAACAAAAAAGTTTTTTAATATCTTAAGCTCAGATTGTTTTCATATAATGAGGTTTATGATTGATGATTTTCAAACACATCTATCACAAGTTCATAAATGTGAAAAATAAATAGTTTCTGTAAAACACTTCTGAATTTTGTCATCAAATACCATAATTGCATGTACTGACTTAGCAGAAAATGTCCAGTCATGTAAAATATTGTTTTGTCTTTTTATTCATGCCATGCCTCAGTCACTAAACTGTGGAGAGGCCTCCATTTTCTCTCCTGTCTGTGATGCTATTCTTTGCGTCTTCTTTCTATTCTTTGAAATTGTCGCTGATATCTGCAAACATGAAAGCAAAACCACTAAATTCACCATTCAACACAAATGAGCCTTTATGGCGGACATAAACAGGACATAAAGATATTTCAGTGCTTGTCCTTCATCATGAGAAAGACCTTCTTTAATGGTAGCATTAGCAACTTGGATATGTTTAATACACTTGCCATAACTTACGTTGTGAGGAAGTAAAAAGTGTACAGTAACTTCATATTGCAAAATAACAGGCATTAAATTTACATTTCTGAGAATAGTGATTTGTGTCCATCAGAGCCTTAATTTAATTTTTATTTAATCTTATTGAAATTGTTGTATGCAACATGTTCTAAATGTGTCCAATCAACAGTAATGGAGGACATCACAACTGTCTGAATGGAGAATTGTTGTAATCCATGTTGCCGTTTAGTCATCTTGGACAGGCAATTTTTTTTTGTTTTAGAGCCAAAATAGTTGTTACTATCTTCAAATCTGTTGCATGCTGATGTTACTCAGATCGCTATCTACAATATACTGTATTTTCAATAAAATATTCATTACTGCACGGAATTAATGTTGCTTTAATCGTCACCTCCACTAAACCTGAACTTAACTGAACCAAAAGTAAACCACAAGCATCACATCCTGCGCCTTAGTGGATATTTTAAATCAAATTTACTTGTCAAAAAGCCACAATATTATTTGCTTTTTAAAATCCATTTATATATCCCACAACAGCTGGGACTATAAACAACCATCTACTAAAAAAAAAACAAACCATCAAATCAAACAAAAAGGATCAAGAGTGTAGTGTATTTGGCATAAATAGCAGCTAAGTACTAATTTAAAAAATATATTATAAAAAATTATTTGTAATATATGATGCAGTTGTTAGTGCAGATAACTGCTCCAACATAGTTGGAGCTTAAAGCAGACGGTTATAGCAGCAGCAGGACATCAGGACTCATGTCACATCTGAGGCTGCCGTTCACACGAGCTTCAGAAATGGACAAAGACTAAAAAAACCAAACCAAAACAGCAAGGGTCTGACGGTAGAGTGGTTTCTTTAACATAACTCAGTCCAAACTCCACAGTAAGCAGATCAGTCCTGAATGTTATGGTGACATCAGTACACACCAAAGACTTTCTCAGACTTTCTCGGATTTTGCTTGGAGCAATCATGACAGATCTGAGGTCAGTCTTGCATACACAGTCACCCTAACCCTAACCCTAATCCTAACACATGCACAGAGGTCTGGCCAAGGTTAAGGAGACAAGTGAAGTTAAAGTTCAAACTTGAAGAAGAACTCGAGGGAATGCAAAGTCACACGACTACATATGCAGCTCTGCAGCATCAACCCTGATGCTGGTAAATCCACAATTTCCCTTTCTGAAGAACATGTTATGAACAGGACTCACCTTCAGAGAACGGACAGACACAGCAAAGACAAGCATGCAAAAGTAGTAAAACATTTCTAACACAGGTGAAAGATGATGGTAAGCAGAGAAGACAGATACATAAACACGTGAAAAGAAACAAAACAGATTGGTGAGGCCAGGTCTCCTCCAGCCAATCATGTCTGTGGAAATCTGCTCACTCACCAGCTGGAGCAAAGAAGGATGAGTGTCAGACGAAGGTTAATCAGAGACAGAGGTGTATGCGGTGGTAGTTCTCCGTGCTCGGACTAGCTCGGTTCTGTGGCTTCACTGCAGAATGTCATTGTCTTCATCGTCCCACAAACTGATACTCAACCCCCGCCCTCTCATTTCCTCTCCCTTTCTCTGCTCCGAACGTCCCTCCCACCATGTCTCCTTTTTTCCTCTTCACCTTTCATTCTGACCATGTTTACCTTCAACGCCAAACTAATCTCTCCCCTCCAGATCTTCAGCATCTTACTGTCCCCTCATCAGTATAATGTCCTCTTTAGCTCCGCCTCCTTCCTATACAAGGTGACCCCATCCTGAGCAGATGTCTGTGCATGTGCTCACGTGTTGCTGTTTTTTATTGGTGCGATTAAAAAAAAAATAGAAAATTGTGCATATCTACACACACACACACACACACACACACACACACACACACAGAAATACAAGGTGAGATTTGTGGAGGTCAGATAGGACCTGGATCATCAGGTCCATGTTCCAATAGTCATTTGATTAAACGAAAAAAAAAAAAAGGTTCTGCCCCACAGATGCAGAACGTGTTCCTCTCGTTAACTAAAACTGTTAATTAGGTTTTCTTTCTTAAAATCATCATGATTCAAACAAAAAAGCGTTTAATGAACCCGATAAATGCTTTTTTTGTCTATATTATGGCCCAAAAAGGATCATCACTTTAAAAAGAAGAGCTCAAAAACCAATGATAGGGCTGCAGAATTCTTTCATTAACTGTCAGTCCAAAAGCATTCTTGGCCACTATAACAACAGTCAACCCTAACCCCAAACCCCAAAACATGAGTAAAGCTCAACATTATGATGATGCATCTGGTCGCAACCTAAAACCATTTGTCTTTGCCTCCTTTGTCTTCTTGACTGCTTCTTTTTATGTGTATGGGTTTTTTTTTCAGGCTTGAGCTGCAGATTAAGGGCAGCTTAGACTCTGTTGTGTTCAATTTTAAAGACTGTATGTAAAAGATATTGAAAAACACCAGTTTCTCCCCTCCCCTCAGGTCATCTTCTGGGGGTCATCTTCCATAGCTCACTCTTCTTCCAGTCTCATCTCATTAACATCACCCCGTCTGCCTACTTCCACCTTTGCAACATAAACACGTATTGGTGTTGATGTTAGACTTGTGTGTCAAACTTTGTGCTTTGTGTGAGCTTTGATGATCATTTGTGGGTGCTGCTGCCTTCAAGGCTTAGCTGGGATTAATGGAAGATTTACTCTGCTCGTGTCAACATCCTCCATAGTTGGAAATGCAGTATAACTAGATCATTGACCATAACCCCTGACCTTATATCCATGAGGGTTAGGGTTAACGAACCCTACCGCTAACTCTTTCCAACATGGAGGAATGCAGCACTATAACTTTGCTATTTAACCTTACATACAGTAATACTGCATATCTTGTGCTGTAAAAGAGCTGTAAAAGACACGCCAAACTTAAGGCAGCTCTTTACTCTGCTGAGTACTGGCTGACCAGCATCTGTCTCACTGCTTAGTCAAATGCTGATCATTCACAAAGTGCTTTTTGCGTCCCTGCATTTAGCTCAAAGTTGGAATTGTGTAAGTCCACAGACAGCAGATGGTCACAGATGATCATACAGTGGATCAAGTGTTTCAGACTGTGTATTCAGGTGAGGTGAGGCAGTCATGATGCTTCTTCTCAGTCTTTTGTCTGCAATCATTCACATCCCTGCTTTAGAATCGTTTCTGAGTGAGTATCAACTGACCTGGAGCGACAGTTCCTGATACTGGGAACAACGGGGACATGAAACAGTCAGGATAAATCCGGACAATCCTATGGAGGTGAGGCATTTCAGAGATAATCAGAGGTGCAGCTTACAGCACTGCAGCTGCAGGAAGGTGGAGAAATGTACTTTGTTCAGGGGTATGAGGTATGGGTCCATATCAAGATGTTTCAGGCTGACTCAGCCTTACAGGGCTTATGTATATGCATGTGGTGGGAGTTATCACCTCCCACCCCTCTCCCCCTCTCTCGTTCTCTCTCCCACCTCCCCCCTCCCTCACCTCTATCTCTGCAGTACCTCTGTTCCTCAGTCATCCCCTTGCAGGTTGGAGGGAGACACACACTCATGCATTTCTGCTATACTTGCTGGCTGTGCTCTACAGCCTCTCACGTGCTCTCTTTTCCTCACTTCAGCCTGTGCCCCCCCACCCCTGCCGTGCTGCAGCGGCTGCCAGCCCTGAACAGCTGATGTGTCTGCTGCCGTGCTGCTTCACTGCTATAGCTCTTCCACAGTTCCCCTGCTTGCATTGCTTTTCCTGCTTTCTTTTGCCAGATAATCACGGACGAGTCGGAAAGCCACATTACAGGAAGACAGGAAGGGGAAGGAGAGAGAGAAGAGGGAGACCAGAGCACTCTTCTTTCCAACTGCTGCATTCTTCAGTTTGTCCTTCACAGGCTGTGATTTCCTGCATTCTCTGGACACAGTACTGGGAACAACTGGTTGGAAGAGAGCTTCCAGAAGGAATTTATCCTCACATGAGTGCTTCCATATTCTGTTCTTTTCTGGGACAGAGTGCAGAGGACAGAAGAGGGAGGGACTGAGAGCAGGACTTCAGCTCCCACCTTACCCTAAAAATACGCAGATTTTTCATAGACTGGACTGAGGTGACACACTCGTCATGGCATCAGTGGACAGGAGTGTTTCTGGATGGCTCAAATCAGAAGATCTACTTCATTCTGCTCTCATAGTTGCACTGCTGCTTGGTGAGTTTGTCTCTTCATCCACCCTGTCATTGCTCGCTGATGCACTGTTCCCCAACTGTTTCGTCGTTCTCATTTCTTTTCTTCCTTTTCTTCCCTCTGTTCTCCTCTCTTTTAACAAGTGGTTTCAGTACTGCACAGCTGTCAGAGTAAATCTGTGCTTTTTTTTGAGTCTGGACCAAGTCCTGCTCCTTCTCTATCGTCATTGTCATCTGCAGGCTAACACTGACTGTGATGTCACCACTCCTGAGTTGTTATTCCTGTTCTCAAGCCAATAGCATTTAATGACGTGACTGATCTGAACTTTGACATTTTAAATATCTAGATTTCTGTAAAAAAATTCCTGCACTTAATCACTCAACCATAGTTAAAGATTTTTACTTATTGATTTGATCTTTAAAAGAAGTTAATAAGATGAAGACGTGATCAAGTCTGAATTTGTTCTGCTCAAATTATTATGGTTACAGTAATATAATTTCATCTACATTAACAGAACACATAACATGCACACCTACTCGTTCTTTTCTATTCTAAAAATAAAAAAAAAAAAGTCAATTTCCCATGTCTGGGATAAATAAAGTACTTCTATTCTATTCTATTCTATTCTATTCTATTCTATTCTATTCTATTCTATTCTATTCTATTCTATTTGCTCCTTCCAGCCTTTACTTTCTTATCTTTGGTCAATAGTGGTGATAAAAACCTTTCTAATTTTAGCTTCTTAATTTGTATCTACAAAGAACCAAGATTTCCATTTGTGTCTCTTCCCTGCTCTGAGTTGGGAGACAGTATAATGTTTTTTCTTCACCTGGACAATGGAATTCTTTGATCTGTCTTCAACCAACTCCTGGGAGCGTTTGAAACCTCTCTAAATGACAGCCCAAAAGAGGACAATGGTATTTTTGCATTGTTAGTGCTCAGTAAATGTTAAACTTTGAATTTTATCCTTGATACTGCTGATCCATCCATACATCCATCCATCCATCTTCTGTACCTGCTCTATCTACACTTGGGTCTCAGGGATCTGCTGGAGCCTATCCCAGCTGTCAAGGGCCGAGAGGCGGGGTCTGCCCTGGATAGGTCGCCAGCCTATCGCAGCTAATACTGTTGATTCTTCTGTGAATTCTTTTAAACTGAAATATGTGTTGCTGCCATCATAGTCAGGTCATCCTTGTGAAACTGGTGTGAAACTGTGATGCAGGATCACAGCTTACAGAGAACAAAATTGTGCTATAGTGCAGTAATTACTGTATCTGTCATGTATCTGTTGTATTCACCGTTCGTCAGATTATGTGATTACATGTGCATGTCACAGAAAACATGTTTTTGCCTCCATCACTGTAGATTTATTTGCTCAACCGTTGCCTCAATGTCTGACATTCACCTTGGACAGGACGTCTCCCGTCACTTCCTGTGCACTTTACCTCCTTATTACCTCTGCTTCACATTCATCTTTCTCCTCTTTGTCAATTTCTCTCTCCCCTTTGCGGACCTCTCTCTCCGTGTTTCTCACTAACTCACTCACTCACTCTCTCTCATTCAGTCACTCACTCATTCACTCACTCACTCACTCTGTCTCTTACTCACTCACTCACTCACTCAGTCACTCAGTCTCTCTCTCTCTCTCTCTCTCTCTCTCTCTCTCTCTGTCTCTGTCTCTGTCTCTCTCTAATGGAATAAATGTGTCCTCGGTCAGCTCTCTATGGGTTCAATAGGAAATAGATTAACCTTTCAATATCTTGTCAGCTTAAAAAAAATCACCTTGACTGTGAAGGTCACACACATACACGCACACGCATACGTGCGCACTCATGCACAGAGAATGAAGGAGCGAGAAAAAGAAAGTCACTTTTCTTCATTCTTCATTCAGATATTGATGTTTCCCAACTGGACATTTGATATTGTTGCTAAAAATATCACACATATCAGTGTGTTACCGGTAGTCATGTAGAAGTACACACAAACACATACACATATTATGTAGGGTTATGTAAACCAGTGAGTGCTGTTAAACTGGAAAGGAAGAAGAGACAGCAGAGTGTATAGATCTGCATGCACGAGTGAGGACTGTAAAAAGAAATACAGCTTTTACATCTGCATTTTCATGTATAATTTATGCTAAATGATATTGGTTTTATATATATATATATATATATATATATATATATATATATATATATATACACATACACATAATATTCGCTATGATAATATCTGATTTTTATTTACCAATGAACGAGACATGACAAAGTTGCTGGGTTAGCCACCCTAACTCAAAAGTATGGTATATCTGGTGGCCAGCCCTATATATAAACACATGGGCTTGAAAACACATGCTTCAAGTTGTTAACCCCTTCACACAGGAGCAGTCAGTGTCCCCTCTGTTGATTTATGATATTGATGAAACAATTTTATATCCAAGGTGCTCAATACAGTCCTGCGTGAAGTCACTTCTGTTGACGCTTGAAGTAAATATCAAAGAAAACAGAGCAAGGTCGCCCCTCCCCCCATGTTTCTGTCATTGTTATGAGCGGTAAGAGTTCTGGCCATCTTTGAATCAATTCCTCAATGTAAGGCTTATCTTTCTTTGTTCCTTCTTAGTTTCTCTTCTACCCCTCATCTGAGTGTCCTTTCTTTGGTCATGTCCCTGCCTTAAACATTTTCCAAAATATGTCATGATGAGTCATTAGACATTGTTGGCGGTGCCATCCAGCTGTCCGCTGCCAGATCCTCTCAGATCTCAGGTTTTAATCCAGTTCAAGCGTCCACGTACATTTATGTGATCAAACTAACACGGAGAATCGGTTTTCTTGCATTCATTTAAGCACACATATACACACACACACACGCACTTCTCAATCGGCTTTGCTCACCAGCCTCCACATCTGTATGTGCACTTAGACCTTACCAGGGAGGCTGAGGAGTGTGATCCCCCTATAGTTGGAACTCGAACTCTGAACCATGCCCGGGTCTTTGCCTCAGCGACCACCGCAGCTGCCCTCCGCTTGGCCCGCCGGTACCCCTCTGCTGCCTCAGGCCAAAAAGGCCCGGTACGACTCCTTCTTCGGTGATCGGTTGACAGCTCCGCCCCTCTCTTCACCCAAGTGTCCAGGACATGTGGCCGCAAATCCGATGACACGACCACAAATTTGATCAAACTGCGGCCTAAGGTGTCCTGGTGCCAAGTGCACATATGGATAACTTTATGCCTGAACATGGTGTTCATTATGGACAATCTGTGATGAGCACAGAAGTCCAACAACAGAACACCGCTCGGGTTAAGATCAGGGGGGCCGTTTATCCTGATCACGCCCCTCCAGGTCTCACTGTCGCTGCCAACATGAGCATTGAAGTCACCCAGGAGGACGAGGGAACCCCCAGAAGGAGCACTCTCCAGTACTCCCTCTAAGGACTCCAAAAAGGGTGGATACGCTGAACTGCTGTTTGGGCGGCCATAGGCGCAAACCAGTCAGCACCCGTCCCCCCACCCAAAGGCGAGGGAGGCCACCCTCTCATTTATCGGGGTAAACTCCAATGTACAGGCACCGAGCCGGGGGGCGACAAGAATCGCCACCCCTGCCCACCGCCTCTCACCATCGGCTACTCCAGAGTGGAAGAGAGTCCAACCCTTCTCGAGAAGGCTGGTTCCAGAGCCCTTGCTACGCGTCGAGGTGAGGCCGACTATATCTAATCGGAGGTTATGTTGCACATCCCTAGAGCTAGCTTCTGCAGCCGGGGACCGAACCGCCAAGGTCCCTGCCTTCGGCTGCCACCCAATACACACTGCATCCAACCCTCATGTAATTCAATTGTCATAAACACAGTCTTTATTTTTAATATGTAGGATCTTCATTTGCCCCTCAAATGAAACTACCTCACCTGAAACCTTTTATTTTTTTAGATTAATTATTATTGGAGTGTGTAGAAATCAGCTGCTCATGTTTCCAGTTCTCCAGATTTGATGGCAGTTGACTTTGGAATTTGTGTCATTTTCTCAGCTTATTTTTTGTGTACTGTCTGTGTACTCTGCTGTTTTTTGTGTAAAATATCTGGAGCGATGTTGGAGCCCTAACCCTTTGGCCTCTGAATCCCTCCATGATTTTATCTGCTATTACATTTTGTAAGGTGACCTTGAGTGTCCTGAAAGGCAATTTTTAAATAAAATGTATTATATTATTATTGTTATTATTCAGTCATTGGATGACATTCATATGGGAAGAAGGTAATCCCAATCTTCTGTCGAAGCAGTTTTTCTTTAAAACTTCTGTATTTAGAGATTTTCTTGATTTTGATGTCACGCTGATTTTATTGTGCCTGCAATCCTGTCACTGTGAAGTCCATGGAATATTTTTTTTTTTTATTTTGAAAATCTGTGGTTGGACCATGGTCTGCAACTTCTACTAGACCAAGGGTTGGGAACCAATGGCTTGTGAGCCAGATGTGGCTGTTTTGATGACTGCATCTGGCTCTCAGATAAATCTTAGTTGACATTTCTTAACATAATAAATAATGAATAATAGTAAAACAAAGAAAGCATAGTGTTACAAATAATTTAAACAAGTTAAGCCCTTAAATATTAGAATGATTACAGCGGTGCAGAACAGCGTTGCTGTGGACAACCTTAATTCCCTGGTGCGTGTTGCTGCCCTGATGCTGCACTGCTGCTCTGCAGGTTCACCAGTTACCAAAAATGAGTTTCTCAGGAAAAACAAAGTTGTTATTTTTTTTCACCTGAAGCCAAAACACTTTCGTAAAAACATACAAATATATTTATTTTATTGCATTTGTTTACTTTTTATTCTGTACGGAATATGTGGCTGCCTGTGCTTAATGATCGGGTTGAGGATTGTTCAGTTATTATTTTCAGATTTTGCTGGGCTGCATCACAAATCCACAATGACTTGAACTTAAGTCCATGATGTCAGACCTGACGTGAGATTTGATCGTATCATCTGCTCATGTCCAGATTGATAATTGCCGATGCTTGTGTGGAAATGGTCATGTAACGTACCTGCACTGCGTCATTACAGGACTCTGGTAGGAGCTTCATGAGCCAAAACTCCAGAAGAGAAATGTGGATGGGCAATATAATTTTTTTAAAGCCAAAGATAAAGATTACGGTCCGTGATTTCCCTGAACGGAATCAAACTGATGTCTGCACGTAAACATTAGGTTACTATTTGCCCATAAATGATCCTGATTTCAATATAAAATGCCAACCAAAAAGGTTTATTAGCATAATGCTAAGTGGAAATGTAGAAAAGTCCACTACCGCCCACAACAAAACATGTAAGTCTGTTTAAGATCATTTAAAGAGTTCATTGATAAATATGTCAACATAGTTTCATTTTGGATCCTAAATGTATCTATTTTAGTTTTGGGTTTCGTAGCAATTCTTTAGCAATAGTGAGGAACGGAAGCCATTCACAGACGGTGAGTTTGCCAAAACATTCATGCAACATCTGCATGAAGTTTGACCTCACCACATATCAACCAGAATATAAAGCCATCAGCAAAACCATGCAGCACCAGAAGTCACATTAATGGTAAGAAGTATTTTATGCATTGGATGGTTTCGGTGTAACAACATTATTAAGAAAAAGAATACATTCAGAGACCTCTTAAAATCTACAATTGTTGGCTTTGTTTAAAAATTCACACATTTAGTTGTATTTAGAGTTAAAAAATATTGTATGGCTTTCATGGAAATACATTTTAAATATGTGACTTTTTTGCTCTTTTAGCTAAGAAAGTTCCTGACCCCTATACTAGACTAATAGCCTGGTACATTAATAAAAGTAGTATGATGGCTCTATGTGGTTTTCTTAAGTGGCCGTAGTGAAGGTTCCACATTATCTGTGTCACATGCCCAGAGAATGGAACTGTTGATAGGCCCAATGACTTTATGGAGCTGAAAAGCCTTTTACACCATGTCCATCTTTCAAAAAGTGTTTGCACCATGTCTAAGTGTAATGTGATCTAAAACAGGCCAGTGTAGAGAACAGCATATAAAAATAGTTTCTTGGCATGTCAGAGACACAGGAGAAAACAAAATTTCAGAGTCATGCCAGGTGTCCAATCCAACTATAAATAATGTGACCTGAAATAACACAACCAAAATATTCCATCAAGGCCACACCCACAAGGTAACAGATGAGAGGGGAAAGGTTAACATGAACTTTTGTGTTATTTGTGGGACTATTGTGCCCTCCCCCTGTTGCTCCCTATGTGTGTGCACATACTCTATCCCAGAGAGGATGGTCAAACGTTACCGATTTATTTGCACCCTTGGTAGTTTACTTAACAGCATTCTTAGCCCTCACATTGCAGATATTGCAGAATGCCTTTCAGTTTGGAGCAAATTCTTTGTATTGTGACTTTTTTTTTTTTTTTTTTTTTGCCAGCGTTTTTTTTTTTTTTTTTCTAATATAATATCAGTGAGGTGTGTCCCACTTTCTGAAATGGGCCCCTGTTTTTTTTTGTTTGCTTGTTTTGTATACCTTCAACGCTTTCTGTTTTGTTTTGTGTTAGGAATTTTAGGATCCTTAGGAAGGTTTTCAGCTTACTGTATTCAAATAAATAATTTGGTTTTAAACTAATGCTGTTTGATATGTGTTTTTGTTAGATTTCTTTTCACATAAATTTGGGGCTTGTTATAGTAAATATCTCAGATTTTTCTGTTTTTCCTTGTGACGTCGATGTCACAAGGATTTTCAAGTATTTTGGCCACATTTGCTCTGTATGTTACCTTTTGTGGTGTTTGAGAACTCTTAAACATGGTTTTGGCACACCTTTGACTCTCTCTCTCTCTCTCTCTCTCACACACACACACACACTCCTTAATCATCAGCCAAATCTCTCACACCTGTTTTAATCTGCATTTAAATCCCGGCACTGTGCCCACTCAGATTGCCAGATTGTTCAAGCCTCATGCCATATTTTCCAGTGCTATTCTTTGGACTGACATCCTGTGAACAACCCTCCCTGATCTGACCAGCCTGTTTTGCTACAGCCCCGTTAAACCATCTTGGTTTCCCCTTGAACTTGTCCTTGCCTGCTCATTGCCTGAATTTTTGTTTAGGCCTGGCTTTCTGATCCTGGATCAGTTTCTGTTTGGATTATTTTATCTATGGATTGTCATCCTACCGAGTTTCCCGTCAGTGGATTTCTCATGCCACTACTTCCTGTAACCTGTGAACTGGTTCTGATTTCAATAAAGATGCTCTTTAATTTGAATTCTGCTCACATGTACCACATTTGGGTCTGGTTTTTGAACCTTGTCATAGAGGGCTTTACAATCTGCTCTGGCTGTTGCCCCTCGACCAGTGTCCAGGCAAAAGAAGAAATCTGAAGGAGAGCCACAGATGAGGGATCCCTGTCCCTGGGATGGACAGACCTGCAATTGATGCGACATATACCTAGAACATCAACATCGGCAATAAATCTCTGTGCACTATAATTTGATATAGAGGAGTATAATCTGATTTGGGGGTATATATGCAATTGCTTGCTGTATGGGAAGATGTCCAGGAATCGCCTTGGTTTAATTCCATCTGGACTGATTGTTACACACACAGCGGTTACCTTTGAAACCTAAAATATGGTGTGAAATGCAGATCAAAATCTACTTGGCTGTATCAGTAACTTTAGCTTTAAACTATGTTTTGTTTAGTAGGTGGCCAAAGAAAATTCAGGGGAAGCAAAGATGACCACATCTACTGGATCATTCTGGCAGCAGGGATGGTATTGGAGTCATTCAGTGTTCATGCAAGTTTGTCATGAGCTTTGACTCCTAAAAAGATGTTGAACACTGACGTTTTACAAGATCTTACTGCTGTTGCCTTTATCAGCTGATGTTTCTGGATGTAGTTGGTGTGACAGGTTGATCATGTGATCTGTGACGGGTTGATCATGTGATCTGTCACACCAGCTATGTCCTCCATCGCCTAATGGTAAATTCAATTTTAAAGTGCCAACTCATATCTCAAGACTCTACACGTTCAAAAAGAGAAACAGCTCCCAGGGCAAAGCTCCACACTGAGTAAGCCATTGGTATTGGCGACAGTGGCGAGGAAAAACTTCACTTTAACAGGCAGAAACCTCGAGCAGAACCATACTCAGTGTAGACGGCCATTTGCTGGAGATGGGGAGGTGGCGAGAGAGTCAGCTGATAAAAGGCACGCCACAGTAGTGTGATGACAACTTTCTGATGAAGGCGGCAGTGAATGAACATGTCAAGGTAAAGAAATCCATACTTTTTTGTCTTGAAAGAAAGAAAGAAAATGAAACATAGGCCCTGCTAGACTGTCCTACTTGTCTGAGCGGCGCTGCTTTCTCTCTCTCTCTCTCTCACACTTAATTGCCTTAGTTGAGACTAATAAACACCTACAGTATTTTTTGAATGTTCCTTCCGGTTCTCATTTAGTTATGCACAAGTTTGACATGGTGATGCAAAGCCTATTAAACAAAATTCATATTATGCCAATGACTGAATGTAAGCTCTCATTGCTTAACCTTCATCTGTTAACCTTGGTGTGTTTAGCCCTTGTCTGTTTATGTTCTTATCTTTATGCTTATTTCTCATTTGCTAACCTGCATCTGTTAGCTATCATCTGAAAGCCTTTGTTGTCTCTCAATACATTCCAATATGTAGCTGAGTCGAGCATCAGAAATACAATAAATTTAAAGTAAAAATATAGAGAGGTTTACAAAACTGTAACTGTTTTACTGATTTTTTTTATTCGGCTACAGCAACATGGTTTTCATTTTCTCTAATATAGTTACCTCTTTTCATCAGACTTTGTTGTTCGTTAATTTTGATCACACACTTGATGGATTTCCAATAAAATCAGAAGAAATAAGTACAACAATCCAGGACTGGCACTGTATAATGCCACACACATCAGGTCACTGTACTTTAGACAAATGTCTTCTTTCTGAGATATTTATGATTATATACTGTGTACTTCAAATTCTAAGCTGTCTTTTTCCTTTTGTTTTGTTTTTTAATAATGGGAAAGTAACAGGTGTCAGCAGCAACAGTTTGGGCCCCCATTTAGTAAGTAGCTAGCACCATCTTCGTGGCCACTATCACAGCTTGTAAAAGCTTTCTGTAGCAGCCAAGATTCTTTTAGTTATTGAGGGCTACCTGCCATTTTTCTTTTCTAAAGTCTTGAGTTTTGTTGGATTCCTAAGCCCTCACCACTCTTTGAGGTATTTCCAGACATTTCACTTATTTCCAATGATGTTTAGGTCAGGAGACTGTGAGAACCATGGTAAAACCTTCAGCTGGTGCCTCTTGAGGTGGATTTTTTGAACTTCAGCTCTTTTCAACTTCAGTTTTTTGGATGGTCTTTTATTTGATTCAAAGATTTTTTTAGAATTTGATTTTTAATACATTTTTCTCTCTATCTGTGAAATGTCTCCATTGGCTGCAACACGGCCCCAAAGCCCGAAGGGTCCACCCTCATGTGTAACAGACGGGTGTTCTTTACATTTGCTCACTTTGGCCAAAGAGTTCTGTTTTAACCTAATGAAGTTCCAAGACCTTATTTTGAGGATTTATCAGGTTTGTCTGGATGTTCTTTACCAAACATCCAATGCTGATTTCTTTTTTGGTGAGAAAGCAGAATATGATTTATTCTGATGATTCTTCGTTGAAGGTCATATTGGTCCTAACCACGTGTTAATTGATCTTGCTCATTAATCTACCCCAGGTGTGTGGACTGTCGGGGGCCTGGAGGTCACAACAGGAAAAGTGTCTTCGATTGAAGCGATGAATGGCTCCACAGTCCTGCTGCCTTGCACCTACTCCTCCTGCATTGGCATCCAAAGACTCTACTTCAGTTGGCATTATAATAACAATGGAACTATGATCAAGGTATGTACTGTTTACATGTCTATGAATGAATTAACCTGACTATAATTTATGCATTTTATGTAAGTATTGTGAAGCAGTAATACCCAGTGAGGATGTGGAGCCCAGGGTGAAGGTGCTTCACAAGCGTGTGGAGTTTGTCGGTTCCTCCAAGAATAGCAACATCTCCATCCTGCTTTGGAACATCACCTTTGAAGATGAAGGAGATTATGTCTGTTTTGCCAAAAATCCAAAAGAGAAGAACCGTAACCACAGTGCAGTCTTCACCCTCATAGTGGTGGATCAAAGTAAGTGATGCAGATTTTCATTACTACCTGAGTTAGAGTTCAGTATGCAGCAACAACGATGCCAAAGCATTATTTTTGCTCTCAGACACGTTAAGGAATAACCTTCATATTACAGTCATCTATTCAATTCAGGTTTAAGAGAAAGAAGTACTCCTTAGAGTGGTTTTGAATTTGGTCTAATCGCACTGTCCAAGCGCCAATGTTTCTGATCAGTTTCAACCCCACGCTCATATAAATTCAAAGACATGATGTCACTGCCTGGCTTCTCGGAGGTGAATGCAGTAACTGTGAGGCCGTCTTCAGTGTAATATTTATTCAGTAAAATGGACGAGATTTTAACAACAGAATAATAAATTCTTTACAGGGCTAAGAAGTTGAGTGCTAACTCATTTTCCATCCATCTTCCTCCACTTCCGGCATTGCGTCGCGGGGGCAGCAGCCTAAGCAGGAAGCCCAGACTTCCCTCTCCCCAGCCACTTCATCCAGCTCTTCCAGGGGGATCCCGAGGCGTTCCCAGGACAAACAAAGACATAGTCCCTCCAGCGTGTCCTGGGTTTTCCCGTGGGCCTCCTGCCGGAGGGACATGCCCTGAACACCTCACCAGGGAGGCGTCCAGGAGGCATCCTAACTAGATGCCCAAGCCACCTCATCTGGCTCCTCTCAACGCAGAGGAGCAGCGGCTCTACTCCGAGCTCCTCCTGGATGGCAGAACTTCTCACCCTATCTCTAAGGGAGAGCCCAGTCACCCTACGGAGGAAACTTCATTTCAGTCGCTTGTACCCGCGATCTTGTTCATTCGGTCACTACCCAAAGCTCATGACCATAGGTGAGGGTAGGAACAAAGATCCACCGGTAAATTGAGAGCTTCACCTTTCGGCTCAGCTCTCGCTTCACCACAACGGACCGGTGCAAAGTCCACATTTCTGCAGATGCCGCACCGATCCGCCTGCCGATCTCCCACTCCATTCTTCCCTCACTCGTGACCCCGAGGTACTTGAACGCGTCCACTTGGGGCAGGATCTCCTCCCCAACCCGGAGAACGCACTCCACCTTTTTCCGGCTGAGAACCATGGCCTCAGATTTGGAGGTGCTGATTCTCATCCCGTCCGCTTCACACTCAGCTGCGAAACAATCCAGCGAGAGCTGGAGGTCACGGACTGATGAAGCCAAGAGGGTCACATCATCTGCAAAGAGCAGAGACCCGATCCTGAGGTCACCAAACCGGAGCCCCTCACACCACGGCTGCGGCTAGAAATTCTGTCCATAAAAGTTATGAACAGACTCAGTGACAAAGGGCAGCATTGGCGGAGTCCATCCCTCACCGGAAACGAGTTCGACTTACTACCGGCAATGCAGACCAAGCTCTGACACCGGTCATACACGGAGCGGACAGCCGTTATCAGGGGGCTCGACACCCTATACTCCCGGACAACCCCCCACAGGACTCCCCAGGGGGCACGGTCGAATGCCTTCTCCAAATCCACAAAACACATGTGGACTGGTTGGGCAAACTCCGACGCACCCTCAAGAAGCCTACTGAGGGTATAGAGCTGGTCCTCAGTTCCATGTCCAGGACAAAAACCATATTGCTCCTCCTGAATCCGAGGTTCAACAATCCGATGGACCCTCCTCTCCAGTACACCCAAATAGACCTTACCAGGGAGGCTGAGGAGTGTGATCCCCCTATAATTGGAACACACCCTCCGGTCCCCCTTCTTAAAAAGAGGGACCACCACCCCAGTCTGCCAGTCCAGTGGCAGTGCACCCAATGTCCATGCGATGTTACAGAGCTGTGTCAACCACGACAACCCTACAACATCCAGAGCCCTAAGGAACTCCGGGCGGATCTCATCCACCCCTGGGGCCCTGCCACCGAGGAGTTTTTTAACCACCTTGGCAACCTCAGCCCCGGAGATAAGAGAACCCACCCCCAAGTCCCCAGGCCCTGCTTCCTCACTAAAAGGCGTGTTGGTGGGATTGAGGAGGTCTTTGAAGTAGTCCTTCCACCGATCCACAACGTCCCGAGTCGAGGTCAGCAGCACACCATCTCCACTGTACACAACGTTGACAGTGCACTGCTCCCCACTCCCCAGACACCGAATGATGGTCCAGAACCTTTTCGAAGCCGCCCGGAAGTCGTTCTCCATGGCCTTCCCGAACTCCTCCCATGCTCGGGTCTTTGCCTCAGCGACCACTGTAGCTGCCCTCCGCTTGGCCTGCCGATACCTGTCTCCTGCCTCAGGAGTCCCTTAGGCCAGTATGACTCCTTCTTCAGCTTGACGGCATCCCTCACCACCGGTGTCCACCAGTGGGTTCGGGTATTGCCGCCATGACAGGCACCGACCACCTTGCGGCCACAGTACTGGTCAGCCGCCTCAACAATGGAGGCACGGAACATGGTCCACTCAGACCCAATGTCCCTCACCTCCTCCGGGACATGGTTGAAGCTCTGTCGGAGGTGAGAGTTGAAGCTCCTTCTGATAGGAGACTCTGCCAGGCGTTCTCAGCAGACCCTCACAATGCGTTTGGGCCTGCCAGGTCTGACCGGCATCATCCCCCACCACCGGAGCCAACCACCAGGTGATGATCGGTTGACAACTCCGCCCCTCTCTTCACCCGAGTGTCCAGGACATGTGGCCGCAAATCCGATAACACGACCACAAAGTCGATCATCAAACTACGGCGTAAGGTGTCGTGGTGCCAAGTGCACATATGGACCCCTTTATGCCTGAACATGGTGTTGGTTATGGACAATCTGTGACGAGCACAGAAGTCCGACAACAGAACACCGCTCGGGTTCAGATCAAGGGGGCCGTTCTTCCCTATCACGCCCCTCCAGGTCTCACTGTCGCTGCCAACGTGAGCATTGAAGTCACCCAGGAGGACGAGGGAACCCCCAGAAGGAGCACTCTCCAGTACTCCCTCTAAGGACTCCAAAAAGGGCTGGTATGCCAAACTGTTGTTTGGGCTATAGGCACAAACCACAGTCCGCATCCGTCCCCCCACCTGAAGGCGGAGGGAGGCCACCCTCTTGTTTATCGGGGTAAACTCCAATGTACAGGCACTGAGCCGGGGGGCAACAAGAATGCGCGAGGTGAGGCCAACTATATCTAATCGGAACTTCTCAACCTCGCGCACCAGCTCCGCCTCCTTTCCCATCAGAGAGGTGACATTCCACGTCCCTAGAGCTAGCTTCTGCAGCCAAGGACCGCCAAGGTCCCTGCCTTCGGCTGCCACCCAATACACACTGCACCTGACACCTTTGGCCCCTCCTGCAGGTGGTGAGCCCACGGGAAGGGAAGGGAAGGGATGTTGTCTCTTCGGGCTGTGCCCGGCCGGACCCCATGGGCAAAGGTCCAGCCAGACAAGAAAAAAATGAGAAGTTCAAACCATTGGATTAAATTTTTGATTTATATACAGATATATAAATGTGAATATCTTTTAGCACAGCTCCTTCCTTGGTTGTGTCCTAACCTAAGTGGTTATTATGCACTTGATTTCAGTGAAGGAAGACGACAACACTTTGACAGTCATCATTGTGTCAGTGCTGGGTGGAGTCATTGGTTTGGTTATTCTTGTCATGGTGATCAAGGCCGTGGTCGTTCATTTCCTAAGGAAGGGGAATGAGAAGACGTGAGTGAGCACACCTACATTAATACATTACTGATGCATAGAGGGATTATCAGGTCCATGGTCCCTGGGCACAAACACCTGCACAATCACATGCAAGGCTTCTCTGTGTGCAACTGAACTTGGGTTTTTGAACACCAATACTGTCTGGAGTATTGGAAATACTCAGGAGAATCTTCCAGAAACATGACATTCCAGTACACTTCAAACCCACCAACACACTCGGATAAAAACCAGTACAGTTTTACTCAACTATCACCACCTTTAACACGTCATGAAAAATAATGCAGTCAGCATAAATAGGGTTAGGGTTGTGGAATTGTAAACTTGTTGTTTGGATTCAAGTGAGAATGGCATTCCAAAAAATAGCCATTATTGCAGTTTCGAGTTTAATAAGTTAGATAATTTATGAAACTGCCAAATAATTTAAATTACGCATTTTAAAACATAAGTTTTTCTGCCACGTATATTGCTTGTCTTGTATTTGAGGGGTTAGTCTTGGTGAAAGGATTGCTGAATAAGGTGCCAGATTATAGACTCTGGTTCCCATTAGAGAATCAAGGCACTTGGGGAGAGAAATTTGATTTATGTTCTTTTAATGAAGGTTGTTCAACTTCAAAAACTAGAAAAGCACCCAGAGAGTGCAGAACTCCCCATGCAGTTTTGACTATTACAGCGAGATGGGGGGAAAAAAAGGTGCTTGACCTCGTTCCTTGGAAGATCAATAGTCAATGTCCCTCAAATCCTTTGATCATGTTTGTTGTTTTATCAAATTTTTTGCCTGACCCTGACAATTCCTAGATCCAGATGGTAATCTGAAGCATCACTATTTATTCATGAGTCACAAATAGGCAGGTGTGGATCAACTGAAAATAAAATCTGGCTGCTCAGCAAGGCTGCAGGTAATAAAAGTGAGAAAGATGGCAGCACCTAGTCTTTCCACATCTTTTCAGCAGGCTTTAACGATTATGAATTGATTTGTTCATAATTGATACGAAATAATATGATGGTAATCTAATTGTCACAAATTAAAATTTTGTGCTTTCCCCAAAAAAGTTTAATTTCTAATTGATTACATTTTTATTTTTGACATTTGACTGATGTAACATAATGGGAATTAATACATCTCAGATCGCTCCTTTACTCTTCTGCATATTTCTTTTCTATCCCCTCTAGTAAAGAGTGCCTGGTGAGCTCCTCAGGGAATGACAACACAGAAAATGGACTTTCAGGAGCCAAAGCTGACAACAAAGATGGGCCAAAGGCATGAGCAAATTTCAATTTGTGTGATTGTATATATGTACATGCTGATATGGCTTGCTCGGAGCTGTTTTATCCTCCTAGTGGCTAATGAATATAACACAAAGATGTATAATTTAAAGGCTGTATCAGTGATGTGGTACTATTGTACATTTGAAACATTCTTAAAACAAAAGAGCCAACTTGCCCCATCTGTTCAACCACTTGAATCGCGCAAAAATGTCTGATTTGAATGTAACACAAAACATTGGTCTTACACAAAATAGTGTGGACCAACCAATAAAAGAATTTTTCAAGGTTAAACGGCTCTTGTCGGACTAACAACCTATCGTCAGACACTGTTGCATCTCTGTTCTTTTGAGGGCCATGTCTGTATGTCACAGCGATAGATCCAGAAATGTGGAGTGTAACACGACACATCAGTACCGTATGGAGTTCGACACATAGTTATTTATTTAATTGTTTGAGTTGCATTGGGGGCTTGTAATAATAATAATCCACACAAGTGGAAATTAAGCATCTGCATTTTTACCATTACATGCATGTACAACACACACTAGCAGTGGGCAGCCACTTAAGGCGCCCAGGGAGCAACAACCAACAACTACGGGGTTAAGGGCCTTGCTCAAGGGCCCAAAGTGGTGGTCACAATTTCGGTTGAGGTTTCTTCCTCTTCCTCATATCTCCCATGCAACCTTCACATCTGGTCTGGTCTGGAACCAGTGTCTTTTTAGACGCCTCCAGGTTATGGGGTTCGCCTCTTTATCCACTTGACCACCACCTCTGCTAGGTATTATTTTGTGCTAGGTGCCTTGCGTCAGTAGTACTATTTCTTATTTCTCTCTTATCAGGCAGTTCTGCTTTCATTGATGGAGCTGACCTGGGTGTCAGAATGTATACCTTTCAACTCACACATTTCTCTGATGTTGATGCTCTGTCAATATTTATAGGGGGTTTAGTTACGATCTTGTTCCCTTTTCCTTCACATGGAATCATCTGAATATATCCATCTAGATTTGCAGGTCAACATTCAGCAGTAGTCGAACTGTCAGCTATCAATTTATTCTGTTCAATCAGGTCCACTTGTGCACGAGCAGGTAACGTGTAGAACCTCACTGCTGCCCTCTGATTGGTTAGGACACCATGGACAGTAGGTGGCCTTCAGTGACTGGAGTTAGTCACCATCCTCCCATGAAACAAGCTGCTAACAGAATCACTGATACAACCTTTAAATCATGCTTGAATCATAGAAATACATATGCAGCGCTGGATCACTTTTTACCTACATAACAGAATTTCATCTGCCTTTTTTATGGAGATTTCTTTAATTCTCCATAACATAACCAAACCCTCTGGAGGATTGCATGTGCTCCCATTTTAATTTGGCTTTATAAGTCTAACCTTCTGTTAAAGTTAAATGAGCAATATATCATGGAATATCTTAAAAGAATTTAAAAAGTTTGATCAGAATA
The DNA here is from genome assembly GCA_015343265.1 of Pao palembangensis. Taxonomy (NCBI): domain Eukaryota; kingdom Metazoa; phylum Chordata; class Actinopteri; order Tetraodontiformes; family Tetraodontidae; genus Pao; species Pao palembangensis. The sequence continues at coordinate 3,760 of CM027091.1, read as the reverse complement.
ACACAAATATTTTATGACAAAATATTTGCCCCAAGCACCACTTAAACTGTTCAACAAAACCTTAACATCAAGTTTACTCTCAAGTTCATACCCAAGTTTTATAAATTTATTTACTATGGGAGTGCTTTTTTTTTCTCTTAGGATTAAAAATAAAATAAACAAATTTAAAAAATAAACTAAAAGAACCCCACTAAATCTTAACATATCATAGACAATCCCCAGAACCTGCAGGAAACCCCGCTCCTTACTGAAAGGAAGGAATTATTGTGATGTTTCCAGTCAAGAACTAATGCAATATTAGCATGGCTGTAGTTCTTAGGAGTTCACAAAGAGGACATGAGGGGTAATCTTGGATGCTTTCACAAAAGACAGGAGGGAAAGAAGAGGGGAGTAGGGACAAGTAGACACACGTGAGGGTAATTAGGGTTAGAGGAAGCAGGGAGACCGCGAAAAACAGGACGAAGTAACGAAAAAGTTGAAAAAAAACCATACTAAAACTTAGCAGTGAAGAATCATTAAATCTTAAAAGTTAAATGATCAATGTTCAATTATCATGTTTCTGCTTGATATATTTTGAAAATACAAAATAAAATATTTGCCTTACACAAAGCAAATGAGATAGCAAATAAGAAATACATACAAATAATGAAAAAACTGAAACTATCAGTTTTTGAAATTATCTATTGGAAAGCCAGAGTGAATAATGTTTTATAGCCTGATTTAAAAGAACTAAGTGTGACAGCCTTCCTCATGTGTCCAGGAAACGTGGTCCACAAGTGAGGTGCATAGTAACTAAAAGTTGCTTCACCTTGTTTGTTTCTGACTCCAGGAACCCTGAGTAAATTGCCTCCCGAGGACCTAAGGCATCTGGATGTTTCATATTGTACAAGTAAATCTGAAATGTATTTAGGCCCAAGACCGTTCACTCTTGGAGAACTCTACAAGATATGTTCATATTCATAAATGCCAACTGAAAAAGAGTTGATCCTGTCTTGTGGATAAGATTTAAACCAATTAAATGCACTGCCACAAATTCCCAGTCATTTTACAGTTTGTCAGGCAGTATGTTACGGTGAACTGTATCAAATGCAGCACTAAGATCCAGTAACAGGATGACTGAAACTCTAGATGAGTCACTGCTCACATAAATATCAATCAGCCCCTTAATAAGTGCAGTCTCAGGGTTGTAGTTTGACCTAAATTCAGACTGAAAAACATTACAACAAAACAGTTGTTTTGCACCATAAAAGCATTAACTTGTATAAAAAACTGCATTTTGGATTATACTACATAAAAAGGGCAGGATCGATATGGACCTGTAGTTGTTACGGTAATTGCTGAAGCATCCAGATTGCTCTTTTTTAAGAAAAGAATTATTACTGCTGTCTTTAGTGCTTTTGGGAAAATACCTGTCTGGAGAAAACTGGTAATGATCTGTAGTACATCTACTGACATCTGACATCTGCTGTGTCAAGGCTGCAGGTTTTAGGCCCAAGATGTTCAACCATGTCTGTTAGACCTGCAGAAACTAGTTGTTTAATCATGTTAACCCTAAGCCTATTTTTAGGTGAAATAGGATGCAAAATCATTGCATTTCTGAGTAGATTCAGAGAGGCTGCTGCTGAGGGGTGAGTCCGTCTGTCTATGACACTTAACTGTGTGCATTGTTGCTGTCTCTGGTGATAATCATAGAGAAAAAAGGACTACCTAACACTTTTTAATTCTAAGTTTTAAATGCAGAGGGTCTTTTATAGATGTCATAATCAATGCAGAGTTTAGTTTTTTGCCACCTTCCCTCTGACTTTCTGAACTTTATTTCTTTAGCTTTTACCCTCCGTGGTGTTTGCCTCCTACCACAGACAACTTTGGCCATGACTGGGGCTGTTGCATCAATAATGTCCTTGGCTGTAGAGCTGAAATGATCTACAAGGCCATTGACAGGAGCTGAAGTCATAGCTAGGGTGTGGGTGAATGCCCAGATAAAGACTGTGCATGTGTCTTCATTAATGTGATGTTTTCTGATCAACTCTTTTTTTAGTTCTGCTGCAGTCTGCTGAGATGGAGAAATTTCATACATGCTGGGAGAGCATACAAATTTCCCAATATGTTCAAAAGTTCCTAAAGAGTTTTTTCTGTTGTTAAAATGAATATTAAATCACCCACTGCATGACAGGAAACCCTAACTTGAAGCGCAACATGTTAAAGGAGTTAAATTTTCTTTCTGACAGCTGTTTGCATTGATATGCATAATTATACAGCATGGCTAATGATAAAAGTGTGGAGGAGCTGATTCAGTAAGTGTTGCTGCACCATTGGTTTCATTTAGGCAGAATTCTGTAAAAAACATAAAATCTTATCTAATCTTACTGGGTCTGTCTCATGTCTGATGCACTCTCAGTGGATGCTGCCTTTGGCCTTTGGTGTTTAATAACTCATCTGTCTCACTCAGTATCAATGTCGCTGCTATAACAAACTGCTTCATAGGTGAGGTTACTGGGTCCTGGACTGGAACTGGGACAGAGACATCCTTTACATTCCCTAGGTGATGAGGAGCAGAGGACCATTATTTGACAGAAATGAGGTATATTCCATGTTTGCATTGTTGTCGTTGGTGCCTCTCATCATGTTCTTGTTCCCATGGGCATGACATACTGTAGGTTGACAGTCTAGATCCGGTGATATTTGGATGAACCCCGTCAGGTGTGAAGTGGTTCCTACAGTTTGAAAACATTACAACATTAAAGTTGTCAATAAACTTAAGAAAGGAGGAAGAGGTGGGTTGTCCTTTATCTAATTTTACTCCTGTCAAAGTACATTTGGTCAAAGAGAAAATTATTCAGTGAGTTTGTCTTTGACAGCATACTGCTTTATAGTTGCTACAGCTATAGTACTTTCCCAGCACTGCTCTATTTTAATGCTGATCTATCATTATAGATAAATACAGACACACAGGAACACATGCTTGTTAAAAGAAACAACACACATTTCAACTTATGGCTCATCACAATCAGGGTTAATCCTAACCCTTTTAACTTGCAGTTGATCATCCTTGTCACATTTCACTTTTCAAACTGTACATTGTGACATCATTTCTAAAGAGTTTATCCTACACCACGTGGCATTTGTCTGTCAGACAAATGAACAAACAAATGAAAATATGTCACAAATGTGGTGAATAACTTACTCTAATTGTGAATTAAATTAATAACTTCAATTATATTAATTTGTTAATTTTTTTTCTATATTTTAAATCTCTCTGAGCTTCTAAAATATTTTGAAATAATCAATATTGTCTTGGTGACACATACTGTATCTCATCACTGCTGAACTAGAGGACGATTGAGTGAAGCAATTCTGCAAATGAATACGTGACTGCCACCAAGTGGCCAATGATCAGCAAATCCAAAAATGTTTATAGCTTTATTGTATTTGTATGATGGAAGCAATGTTTAAACACAGATTAATATAATGAATTATAAGATTGCCATATTTCAAATCAAATAAGCCGCTTATAGTGTATAATTGTCATATAGAAAATCTACTTAGATAAATATAAATAAATGCTGAACTCTAATGCACATACATGCATGTTTAACAGTGGCCCACCAAGTACTTACAAAGCATGCCGGTATTCACCAGAGTTGAAGTGTTTGGAGTAAGTACTGCTCTCACTGCCAGAGCGACTGAAACTCACACTGCCAATCTAAGAGTCTCACGTCTGCTGTTATTGTGACAATATAGGTATAATCCTAAGGTTAGG